>CAOLHI010000602.1:0-576894 GCA_948474755.1 Ctenosaura bakeri | reverse complement strand
AGTTATGCAGTGCTAAAGAGCCAAAAAAGACAAAATTAATACCTTAAAATTTGTGAAAAATTCAAACTAGCAGGAGGAAAATAGGAGAGACCCCCCCCATTTCCCTTTGATCCCTTGAAGTTTATCCTGGTTAAAAATCTTTGGGTTAGCTAGAAAAAAACATTCAACAACTTCCTACATTTGTAAGCCTTTCCTGCCTGGTAGGAGAACACAGCATTTGGGAAAACTGCTTTTGCAGACTACAGCTGGCATGTCAGAGGGAAGTTTCTGGGAGGTGTAGTTCCCCCTAAGGACTAAAGCAGCGTTTCTCAACTTTGGAAACAGGTGAGCCTTTGACGCAATATTTCTGAGCTCTGAACAGATGCTTAGGAGCTGACAATGGGACAATCAATTGGTAGTCCTAGTGGTGTTATTATAACACAGTCAAATTTCTCTGGGAGTCTAAAGTAATGTTTTAGTCATTTCCAGGGTCATCCTCATTTGGAAGTGTAAATCAGATGACAACCCAGAAACAGGAACTAGCTTGAATGGTTAAGTGATTTGCTACCACTTCTGCTTCTGGGAAAGAGAGCACAGGGACTGATGAGAATCACACAGCCTGACATTAAAATATAACAACACACATATGACTTCAGTAGGATCAAAGCTGTTTCACAAAGCATATGGTGACAACTCTGCCTTTCTCTCAACATCAAACTTTAAGCAGCTAATGTCAGGTTTCAGGAAAAATCACAAACTTTGCTCAGCCATGCTGGCAATGTGTTTCTCCTTCCCAAAAGGCTGGACGGCTCATGCAGCCTCTTGGGAGGAAAGTGCTGACAGCCAAAGAATTCAAATTGAGTTCATTGGCTGGCAGGGCTGGGCCTGACCGGAGATGCCCGGATGGGCAGTTTTCCCTCTGGTCAGGTGCTGGAGTATATATTCCCCTTTGCTCCCAGCCAGTTCTTCAGTGTTTATCACCCACACACCCTCTCCTGTTTTGGTCTCTGGATATCAGGCACTGGTTTCTTGGTGGTTTGGGTATATGGCTTGCATGGGGTGTGCTACTGGCCTGGTGGGTTGCTGCCATTGTTAGGGTCTGGGGATAATCCCTGTAATTACAATCAGCCCTCCACATTTGCAGATTTGATTATTCACGGATTATTTGCTGTCACCTCTGCCTCTGCCCTATGCCATTTTTAATAGGGGCTGCAAGCCTCATAAGACTGAGAAACTGCAAACAAGGTTTGTAAGTCAATATTAAAAATGGTGTGGGGCAGCAGTAGAGGTGGCAGTAAGCCCCACCAGCCACCCACTTCTGCCTTGTGAAGGAACCCTGATGCCTCAAAGGAATTTGTGGTGGGTTGAATATGGTGATCATACTTTTTTTTTTAATGTTAAATATGGTTTGGGAGGGCCTGGAGTTATTCACAGTTTTTCTGCTTTCACAGGGGTCCTGTGACCTTAGTGAATGTGGAAGGATGACTGTAATTGATTTGCTTATAACTTGTCACAAGTTGTAATAGGCAGTTACATGAGTCCTGAATATGGGACTGTGGTTATCAGTGTATCCCAGGCATCGGTATGGTATTAGGGTCCCCTTTGGGGCACTCAGGGATGCAGGATTGAAGCAGTTATGCACTGCACTGGAGGGGCACGACTCCCGCGCACTGCCTGGCAGTAGGGGAGACCACTAGGGGATCTTCTGCTGGAGGTGGGCTGTTCCTTCATCCCAGTGGTTCCAGCGACGGGCTGGAAGGTTGGGCTCATTGATCAACATGTGGGTTGATTGATGCTCAGATCTGGACCCATGCATATTGACAACTAGCCTATAAGTTTGTGGCCTTTTTTCTTCTTCTACTGGGTCTCTGTATTTAGTCTTGGCAGCTTCACTCTCTCTTGAGCATGCAAAACTCATAAACTTCTTGGATAATGGCTTGCTTGCTAATTGATTTCACAACTGGCTAGGCAAAAGAAGAAAAAGAAGATGGTCTTTCTTTGAACAGAGGCTTGTCATGGACAAATCAGCAAGTGTGGCATATTACGGTAAGCTGCTAAACACCATCTCCTCCCAAGTGCTGCAGATTACATGACTGTTACAGGGACAGTTATGAAGGGAAGTTGAAAAGTTGGCAAGACTGTGTCAACCAGACGTTCTCCCATACAGGAAAAATCATATAACACAATCCTATGTGTACTAATAAGAAGAAAGAATCCTTGCAGTCAATGTGGCTTGTAAATGTAAATGTGTTTGCAGTGACCATGATACCAACACGATCCAAGAATTATTGCAGCTACTGCATGATTTTGCTATACATGTACTAAGGAGAAATTTAAAAAAATACTTAGATCCAGAAAGAAAAGGGTAGAGCATTTTCCAAGGAGAGCTAAAGTTGCTAACCTTTAAAAAGATGTCCTTGCATGACTGTCTGCATACATCAAAATAGCAATCAACAAATTTGCATAAAATGAAGGGATTGCACACTGCAGATTTATAGCACTATACTACTTTAATTGTCACGATTTCTTCCTGTGGAATCCTGGGATTTGTATTTCTATAAAGAATTAAGAATTATGTGCCAGAAAACTCTAGTGCCTCACCAAACTACAAAACCCAGGATTCCATAGGATGGTACTTAAACATACCCCCTGACATTTAATATAAGACAACTTGGATATGCGGGGCCGTGTAACATCAGAAGGTGGCTAAGATGATCATAGCTATTAATGAAGAATACAACTGGGAGAGGTTGCAACAGTTTGCTTTTGCCTGAGTCTACTGGAAAAGGATCTTCCATTTCCTCAGCTGAGTTACTGTATATTCTTATGTAGAAATCTAAACATTTTAGTTAAAAAATCACTCAAAAAAACTGGGTCAGCTTAGCCATGGGAGAATGTAAGTACTGTACCTTTAAGTCTTACCAAAAAAAGGAACCGTCTCCATCTCTGAGAAGAGTGGCAAAAGGCAAGAGCTTAGTTCATCCTGGGAGATCCTAAAAGAAGCACTACTGTCTTCACTGCAGCACTTCTGACCTTTTTGAATGTCTGGCTGGGAAAATGGAGGTGGGAGCATCTCTTTGACACTACCTCTCACAGGAGCACTAAGAGAGTAGAGGGGGTCGCTGCTTCTTTTGGGTCCCCCCAGGACAGACTAAGGCCCTTTCCACAGGATGGTGTTCTCCTGGCATGGGGATGCGAGAGGAGTGGGACCCCGACAACACTTCTGCATGATGTCGTCACGGTCCCACTCTTCTCACGTCCCCAGCCGCTGCATTCGCAGAGTATATCATTGATGGGACAAACTCCATCAGTGGCCCCAATTGTGCAAGGCTTCTATTGCAGTTGGCCATGCAGAAGGGTCAGAAGCACAATCACGTGCTTCCTTCCCCACTGCAGTGTATGAAGAAGGCTGACTGAAGTGCAGAAGGAAGGAGCCTGTCACTCATGCTCCCTTCTGCAGGCAGCTGGCCAGCTGCGAAGGGGAGTGTTGGGGACATACTCCCATCCTGGCGGAGGCACTGATGGGATTGTGATAGGATGATGTGGGAGAACGTCATCCTGCAGAAAGGGCTTAAGCTCTTGCCTTTCGCCATTCTGCTCAGAGAAGGGGAAGATTCCATATTTTAATAAGAGTTAATACTGTACCTTAACTTCTATCAAAAAAAGGGGCTGTCTCCCTCTCTGAGTAGACTGGCGAAAGGCCTTTTTGATTGCCTAGACAGGAAAATGGTGGCAGCAGCAGCAGACAGGAACAGCTGGCACACCAAGGCAGTGCTGGTGCTCTCTTCCCTCTGTGGAATTACCCTTGACTTATCCAGGGATCATATCAAAAAACATAATTTTGACTCCTAAACCTGCCCTCGATTTATACATGAGGTTGACTTCTCCTATATATGGTAATTGAATGTAAACTACCTTTGCGCTTTGAACTCAACTTGCAGCAACTAAAGTAAGCTGAAGATGAAGGGAGAAAGTAGGAGGAGAGAGAAACTGAGACATTTAAACAGCAGCTGAAAAAGTAGGATGGCAGAGGATTAATTGGGACTGTCCCTGGCAAATCATGACAGTTGGAAGGTATGCTTAAAGCAGTATCAAAATCCTATAGTTGTGTAGCGTGTGAGTGAACCCTGTAGAGCTGCTGCCCACTAATGCACTGAATTAGATGAAGCAATGGTTTGCCTTGCTATAAGGTAGCTTCCTGTATGTTCCTGTTTAAATGAGTCCTTTGGGAGGATTCAGAGCTCAGTAACAAATATGTTGCATCTAAAGACCGCAGCTTTAGCTCCCTGGCCTTTCCAAACAAAATCCTGCCTGAAACCTTGGATAGTTGCTGCCGTTCATTGAAAACATTACTGGGTTAAATACACTGAATTTGATTCAGTATAAGGTACCTTGATATGTTCCTAACTTTTGGTCCTCTATATATTTTGGACTACAACATAATCCCTTTTATTATTTGGCCTGCTGGGAGGAGCCAAGGGACTCGTGCCAGAGACTCAGCCCTGTCATTAAAGTAGTCTAGAGTATCTTTAGAGATAGATCACTTTGTAGTTCCAATGCTAAGCACGTCCTGTAACAATGAATTGAATATCAACTGATCTGTAACAATGTACTGCATTTCAAGGGTGAGGAAATCTAGCTTAGGGGACCAAGACTACCGGGTGGGAAATTGTAACACTCAGGGGGAATCTGGTTAATAGAATATGGAACATCAAGGACAGATAATGGGCAATCCCAGGAAGGCATTGTAAACAACCTGAAAAGAGAATAGATAAGAAAACCTGGGAAGATGTCAGGTTCCCAAGATCAAAGTACAGTTAGCCCTCCACATTTGTGGATTTGGCTTTCACGGATTTGATTATTTGCAAGTTGCTTCAACTCCTGCCTACCCCCACTTCTGGTGCTTCTTTTCTGGGGGAAACTTTACCTCTTGGTAACTCTGATCAGAGCATGCAGTCCTTTAAAAACCTGCCTCTGGTCCTCCAGAGCATCACAAACCCTCTCCCAATGCCCCCTCCCCACACCCAAGGAAGGAAAAGGGAAAGAGAAAGGAAGTATAGATCCACAATGCTGGCCCACCCTGGTTCTCTCTACTTTCTCTAACCTGAGCCATTTCCGCACTGGACTGTTATAGCGCTTTGATTCCACATTCAACATCCTATGGAATCCTGGGGTTTGCTGTTCTGGGAGGAGCCAGCCGGCCCTTCCCGGAACTGCAAACCCCAGGATTCCATAGGATGTTGAATGTGGAATCAAAGCGCTATAACTGTCTAGCACGGAAATGGCCACAGTTTGAACCCTGCATGCCCGGTTCTTTCTACTGTGCCTCAGCCGCCTTACCACAGACACACATATACATTTTGATATTTGTGATTTTTCCACTTTGGTGAGAGTCCTGTTCCCCTAACCCTAGCAAATGTGGAGAGGGCAACTGTATGTACACATCCATCTTCTCTTGGGAACTATTCAAGGTTGGGGAGATGGGGTTATTTTTGTGGGCTTACCAGTCAAAACTGTTCTATATAAACTGATGGTTAACCAAGGTATCTCAGATGGAGCAACTTTTAAGCTGCTATGCCTGTTATACCTTGATAAAACACTACTCAATAAAGCACTACTACGGTGGTGGGGGGACTAGTCAGCTAATGCATGACAGGCAATTTTAGCATTGAAGCTTCCTCATCCCAGAATGAGATCTATCACTGTTGATCTGGAGAGAGGATTTAGCTAAATCCTAATCCCATAATCATATTAAGTCCATCATCCCCCTAACTGTAGCGGTCCTCAATTGCTGGACATGGATTGCCCGTGTGAAAACCGGAGAGGGACCCTGTACAGTTAATAATTGTGCAGAAGAAGGAATTTCAGCAAATGTTGCTTTTGATACAATCAGGTAACAAGCAATACCTGCTGAAATTCTTTTTTGTATACAACCGTTACAGTTACACGAGTCCTCTCCACATTTCACTCTTGCAACCCTATCAGTTGCAACACTGGTGGTTGCATTTTTAATGGTACAGGATCTTCTCAAACAAGTATTTGATGATTTGACCTAGAAACAGGGTTCTAAAACATGCTAAGACGCTTCATGATGTAAGAGCTCAGAAAAATTTCTGCCAGCCTTCACACACACACACACGCACACAAATATGCCCTTTCCTGTCCCACCTGCTGCAGGGCAGGAAAACCTCTCTGCCATCTCTGTGCAATATGGCTGCTCATTAGAGACGATTGGCTCTTTCCCTAGTAACAGCCACGACAGCAATTGACGTCAAGAAATCAGGGAAAAGCACCATGAATTATAGATAATTCTAAGAACCTGTGCTCCTCTGCAACACTACATGGCTAGAAATGAGTGTGAGGCACCTTTAATTTCTTCAAGTATGCAGACGTAAATAATGAACTCTCCTAATAAAACCTAACAGTCTTGCTATTGTTCAAAAGCAAGGTGGGAAGAAACCATCAAAGATTTAATTGCAGCAAAATGGACTTTATTGATTTCAGTTAATAATGTAGGCACTGTATCTTAAATGCTTCCTTTGCCTTGCAAAACCATTACCCAAACAGAAGTGAGCAAACATCATAGAGCCGAGTCTTGCAATATATAGATGTTGAAAAAAAACCCTGCTCCCATTAAACCTTTGTTGTGCTGTAGATATTATTTCTCTATCCAGCTGGGTAAAAGAGGAGAGAGCCAGGTAGGAAAATAAATTAAAGCTGCAAAGATTATGAGTAAGGGTGAGGAAAACTGTCTTGTAAGCGAAAGTAAATCATTTCAGGGTTTCAGAACCCTGTTCCAAATATGAAGACACATGTAATAATTTTTCAAAAACAGAAGCAACTTTTTCCCATTCGAAGATGCCAAATGCAATAGGTATTGGTATTACCAATACAGAGTGGACCGGCTACTCTCTAGATGTTAAAGACCACTTCCACACTAGACTGTTATAGTGCTATTATTCCACTTTCAGCATCCTATGGAATCCTGGGGTCTCAGGCCCCTCCCTAAACTGCAAACCCCAGGATTCCATAGGATTTTGAAAGTGGAATAATAGCACTATAACAGTCTAGTACAGACATGGCCAAAGATGAGGAGACTGACAAAGGACAGTAGCTGTTGGAGTTATGTGCCTTCAAGTTATTTCCAACTTATGGCAACCTGAAAGCCACCTTATCATGTGGTTTTCTGGGCAAGATTTGTTCAGATGGGGTTTTGTCTTTGCTTTCCTCTGAGGCTGAGAGAGTATGACTTGCCTAAGGTCGCCCAGTAGGTTTCCACGGCCAAGTGGGGATTCAAACCCTGGTCTCCCAGAGTCCTAGTCCAACGCTGAAAATCCACACTGACTCGCTTGTGAAAAGAAGGGGCAACCCTAATTCAGCACTAATATTGCTGAATACATAGGGTTTCAAACCCAGGGTTTTAAGAGCTGTGCACTCAAAGCCCTGGAACTAGATAGATGAATCTGAAAGTTTTGCTTCTCCCACATTCACTTTTGATATCAAAGTTCCCTCATCCTGGATACGACCAAAGCACAATGAAATTTTCATCCATTTGACTTGGCTTAAGACCAGCCAAGTCAAATATAGCTGTGACTTCAGTCATGAATTGTGGTCTGCTAGGTATTTGCCCCTCTTGCTCATTGTATATATCTAAGTATCCTAAAGGCAGGCAATCCCATCTCTTCCTGGAAACTAAGCAGGGTCAGCCCTGGTTGGCACATGGATGGGAGACCAAAAATGAATACCAGGGGAAACATATATTAACATCTAAATATTTAACAATTCCTAACATAGACCTCCATTCCATATATGTTTCACTTTCCTATTATCAGTCTTTGTTTGCACCTTTATTCCTTATTCTTCGTTCCTTTTTTTGGTATATACTCTGTTTTGATGACGATGACGACAATGATGATGATGATGATGATGATGATGACAAAAACAACAATGAATACCAGGTGCTGCAGGCTAGATTTCAGAGGAAGAACTGGCAAAACCACCTCTGAGTATTCCTTACTTAAGAAAACCCCAGGAAATTCATGGGGTCACCAAAAGTTAACAGGTGACTTGAACGCACCACACACACAGTTAAGCAGCACAAACAGAATACTTATTGAACCCCTTCACTTTCACAGTTCTTAAAACAGAGGCATAACCATGCCATGTTGTTGCTGTTGTTGTTGTTGTTGTTGTTGTTGTGTGCCTTCAAGTCGCTTCCAAGTTATGGCGACTCTAAGTTGAACCCTATCATGGGGTTTTTGGGGGATCAGAGGGTGTATCACACCCAAGGTTACTTAATGGATTTCCATGGCTAAGTGGGGATTCAAACCCTGGTCTCCAGCCACTACACCACATTGGCTGTCTAACCATGTCTCACTTCAGCAAAAAATTAAAAATTAAAAAAATTAAAAAATAAATGAAGGACCAATTTTAAAATGTCCATTGTCCATTTTTATTTTTTAATGTTGTTTCAGACGTTATTGCTGATTTTTTAGTATTTTTTAAAAATTGTATTCTATTTGTTTTGCTAGCTACCTTGAGCCCTTGTTGTGGGAAAAAAGTGGGATATAAATAAAGCTAATCACTACTGTCCCTCCTAAACTCTTTAAAAGTGAGCAATGGGACTCACACATTGATCAGTCACCCACAACATGCAGTCCATGTTGTTGGGGGCCTTCAAGTCATTTCTTGACTTATGGCACCATGACTACGGTGAACCCATCATGGGCTTTCTGAGGCTGAGAATATGTGAACCCAAGGTCACCCAGTGGGTTTCCATGGCCAAGTGGGGAATCAAACCCTGGTCTCCAGGGTCATGGGCCAATGCTCAAACCACTATACCAGCAGGCTCTCATAATCTATGACTATGCTAATATGCCAGTAAGAACAAATGGAAAAAAACCATAAATTATCTTTTCTCAATTTTAGCAGTTTAGCAAATGCACGAAAACAAAGTGCAAGCAGGGATATAATGTACCGTTTAATTGTGTTTGAGCCAGCTGTGCTATTTGGGAAGTGTTGCATTGTTTTAATTATTGATAACCACACTGGGCTAAATGAGGCACTGTAGTATATTTTTTAGGCATAAATTGAGTCTTTGATGAAACGAGGTCTCATGACATCACTTCTTCAGCTATTAAATCTTTGCTGAGAAATGAAATAAAGGCCCTTGTGTTAGCTCAGCACATCAGCGTCCAATATTAATTCCTGGGCTAAAAGCCTGTGAGCCACTTTAAGCTGCAACCTTTTGCTATTGAAGCCCATTTCAGCTAAATCAGTGACTTCACTAAGTGACCACAGCTCAATCCAAGAGGTGAATTTTTCAACAAAATGCAAGGGCAGGGCAAAATATTGCAACTGTTTTGTAGGACAAAAGTGTGTTGCCAGGTGAATTTACTCAAGCAACCTGATCTAACAAACTGGATTATTCAAATGCCATTCACAAACCCAGCCCTGCCTTTAGGCAAGCAACCCACTGTGCTGAAGTAAGATTCAATGGTTTGCCTGGTTGGCTTTTGTACTTCAAATGCAGAGGAAAGGAAGTACCATCTTATCAAAGTCAGGCAGTAAATTTTTTAGGTTAGTCTTGCACAGGTACCGGTACATCATCGCTGCTGCTTACTCAGCCAAGGGTCTAAAGTCTGTACATGACATGCTCAGAATTTGCAAATGTGTGTGGCTTTAGATCCAATTTTTTAAAAAATACAGAAACATTTGTTAGGATATCTTTGTATTCCAAAAGAAATTGTCATATTTCAAGATAGCAAAGCATCTCACAGCAAATCCATGTGTATTGTTTTCAAGAAAAGGGTACCAGTGTTTGTATCCCTGGATCAATGTATTTGAAAAAACAAACAGTATGGGCATTAAATCAGCTTTTGTAGATCAGTGAATCCAGGATTTTTTTTAAACAATGCATTACACACTGGCGAGAACTAAAAAGTACCCTAGGTACAAAAAGATGTGTTTGAGGTATTTTATGTTCCAAATTGCCAGTGTGGTGTCGTGGTTTGGGCATTGAGCTACAGCTCTGGAGACCAGGGTTCGAATCACCACTAAGTCACAGAAACCTGCTGGATGGCTTGGGCAACTTGCATTCTCCCAGCCTCTGAGGAAGGCAAATGAATCCCCTGCCCCGAACAAATTTTCTTGAGAAAACCCTGTGATAGGTTCTAAGTTGATTTTGCAATGGAAAATCACCCAAGAGAGGATTTTGTTCCACTTCTCTTCCTTAATTTGAAGAGCAGTAACTCTAATTCCTTCCCCAAGAAAACCCTATGAAATATATGGGGTCGCCATATGTCAACTGGAGACTTGAAGACACATACAAACAGAAGTTTAAATGCCCTGAAAGCACAAGATCCCAGATGATTTTGGAAGCTAAGCAGGGTCCACTGTGGTTAATACTTGGATGAGACAGTACCAAAGACTGCTGGGGGCTGTAGGAGATATTTCAGATGAAGGTAATGGCAATCCACCTCTGAATACTCCTTGCCTAAGAAAACCCTATGGAATTCATATTGTTGCCTTAAGTTGACAAGCAACTTGAAGGCACATAAGCACACATACACATAGGAGCTTGTGGCAATGGAACACCACCATCCAATTGTTCTGTCACAGGTGTGGCTTGCCTTTTTGTCTTCAATTTTATAGTTAACTGTTTCTGCAATTCTCCCTTCCACAAAGCAAAAATTGCACCCTTCCCTTCCATCACATCGCAAATTCTACCCACTGGCTGCTTTCATGAGACAGAGGTAAGAACTGCAGGCTTTAAGTAGAAGATGCAAATGTTCTCAGATTTTAGATGTCAGATTTCAAGAGTGCCTGGAACAATACACTTACCAAAGCTTCAACTTCTGTTTTGGAAGTAACCTAACTGTTTTGATATTCTTGTGAGTCTGTCAGTGGAATCTAAGCATCTTCATGTATATTTGATACATTCTACTTTGGGTTGTAAAAAGAACTTTAAACAAATTACTGATTGCTCAAGGCAGCACTACTTTTTGCCTTCACCTTCACACCAAGACTGGGAAACAGGTTGTACAATAAGAACCAGGTATAAAAATATCTTATCTGTACTGGCTGATCAAGCATAGTCTTCATATAATCTAAGAGAACGTTATGATGTTAAAAGAACTATGATGGTGAACCTCAAATCTTAAAAAATTATATTGATCAGATAAAGAGGACTAGTTTGAGGACACAAGTCTTTTATGAATGCAAATTTTATTAAAAATGATTTTTTTAACACAAGGGGGAAAATGTGTTGATACCACAGGACACAACTACACGTTTAACCCCTACAGCTGCCTCACCAAATTATAGCTAATTTTTTAAAAGATCTTTGGAGGAAGTAAAGACAGTGAAATAAACTGTTTTCATAGTAAAATTAATTTTAAGGGTATAGGAAAAAATGTTAATATTCAAACAACGTGACTACATATTGCTCTTACGCAGTTCTCATGATTTATTCTTGGGACTGCAAGCTAAGCTATATTATTCAGCCTTCAGAAGTAGTTTTTCTTACATTCTCTCTCACTCCAAACTGCAATGCCTTTTTTCATTTTCTTCTCTTAAATTTGTTGCTGCTTATTTACCTCTGATAACAGGTGTTAAGAGATAAACATCATATCTATTCGAACCCAAGATTGATGTACTTCCGAAAAATAAAAAAAATTCTTTCTCATTTAAAATTCTTTTCTCATCTAAAACAGATAACTCATCACACATCTCAAAGAAGACAGAAATACTGCCTAAGATCATCTCAGACCTGTTGATGTTGCAAATACAAGCGAAGGTAAAACAGTTTCAGTGGCGATTGAATGATAGCTTGCTAAACGATGAGGGGGTAGTACAGCAAGCAAAAGAAGTACTTAAAACTATTTTAAGGAAAATACAAAAGAAGATATGAAGATGAAAACGGTTTGGGATGCATCTATGGCAGTAATGAGAGGTTTTTTTATACAACGACGACAAATTCAGAATAGAAAGAAGCGTGAAAAACACCAAGGGCTGATGATTAAACTCCAAGAGAAAGAAAAGGAATTCAGAAAATTTGTTGCTGCTTAAATCTTCCCGAGCACACAGGCAGCTTTCACAAATGAAAAAAAGAATAGCTTGTTTTCTAATTATTGTGAAGTCTGCCCCCTAGTGTTAAGCATCTTTCTTTGAAACAGTTTTGCAGAACTGAGTAAACTAAGGACCAGAACTGTGAACCAGTGCCTTGCTTAAGCCTTATTTATTCATGTCCTCACTTTCTCATGCAGATGTACACATTTCATGGCCTTATTTGAAAATCCTGATTAAACCCAATATATTCCAGAAAGGCAAAAAGAACGTTTTTAAAGGTGTACAAATTAATTGAAAGCCTGATTTTACAGGCATAGTAATGTGAATGATGTGGGGAGAAGTGAGAGGAGAAAAATCATATACATGAATTTTGAGCGTTCAAGTTTTCACTACTATACAGCATGATGCATGCACACATGAATAATTACAAAATTTGGTGCCACTTTCTTGCAATCCCAATTGTTGCAAAAAGCAGCTTTCTGAAAGGTAACAAAAACAATAAGGATATGAAATCATTCCCATTATGTACCTATATGAAAAAAGAAACTTAAATGTTACTAATGGCAACATACCAGACATCAACAATATTATTAGTACTTTGGCCACAATGAAGAATGAATTAATGCATGTTCTATTTGAATTAGTGTCTTTCTTCCATCTTGCTCCTTATTTTTATTTATTTTCAGTAAAGTATGTGTTTATTGCCTTTCAGCCTACAACAAATGCAAGTATTTTTAAAGACAAAGTGTAAGTTTTTAAAACAAGGGTTAAAATGCACACAAGTTAAAACATCCTCCAAATCTAACCCTGGTTTTAAGGACTAAAGATCATGAGAACAACAGTCTTGGCTCAAAAGGGAGGGAGCCAACCTGGGAAGCAGTTCCAGAACAGTAGCGGTGCTATTGGAAACACCCTGCCTCATGAACTCATCAAGCTAAACTTGCAGGGTGTATGGATCTCAAACTCAGGATGTATATTCACTTTTTAATATACGGTTGGCCCTCCACATTTGCTGGTTTAACATTCACAGATTTTGCTTGCAAGTTTTTCCAGCTCCTGACCCCCCCACCTCAAATGACTCTTTTCTACCAGAACCTTCCCAAGCCCTTTAAAAACCCACCTCTGGACTTCCTCCTCCACCAGCTAAGGATGGCTCACATTCTGATTTCTCAGCACCACAAACCCTTTCCCGATGCCCCCTATACACCCAAGGAAGGAGATGGGCAAGAGGGAAGAGGTATAGGGCCACCGTGCTGACCCACTCCTTTCCCCTCTTTCCTTGACGTGGTTTGGATGCTGGTTGCCTGCTCTCCCCACCATACCTCAGCTTCCTTCCCACACACACATTTTGGTATTTGCAGTTTTTTCAATTTTTGCAGGGATCCTGAGCCCCCTAACCCTCGTGAATATGGACTGTCAACTGTAGTGCCATTAGCGTAAATGGCACATTAGGTGGGCAGTTAATTGTTAATTTGTCAGTTTCCAGCCCTCAGGCTTATAGTCTAAATAAGACAAGACACACAAGGAAAAGGGAATGGTACTGTGGGAGGGGATTAAGTCTAGCACCTATTGCCTCTTCTTATCTCCTTCTGAGGCCAAGGCAGGGAAAGTTTGAATGGAGGGCTTTTCATCTGCTTCTGGGCTTAGGCATGATGGAGCTGTGCTGCCTCTTCTTCTCTTCCTGTGAGGCCAGGGGCAGTGGCAGTTGGGATGGAGGCAGGCCTTTCAACAGTTGTTGGGCCTAGGCATGATGAAACTGTGCTTGTCTGTTCTTCTCTCCCCCTAAGGCCACACCAGGACAATGGCCTTTTCCAACATCTATTTTCAACCTGTTTAGGGCTTTGTAAGTCAAAGCCACTACACTGAACGGAATTTGAAAGCAAACTGGACTTCAGTGCAATTGATACAAGACCAGTGACATGGACTTCAACAAATTTCAAGTGCTAAGTCAAATGTGGTACAGGCAGGAGGGTTCTATGACACACCTGGATAGGAGTAAATAGCCCAGAAGTCAGTCCTGAACTCTTATCTTTTGGGAGCTTCAGTGCTTGTTCATTAATAGGTGATACTGGGGTAGGAAATTTGTGGCTCTCCAAAGGTTGTTGGACTCAACAACCATCACCCCGCCCCCAGTGCTGGATTTGCTCTGTAAGATGGATAGAAATTAGAGTTCAAAAAATCATCTGGAGGTCTACAGGTTGTTCAGTTTATTATTTTGTCAAAATGATTAAACAAGGCTACCATATTTTGGACATATCATAAGGAGACATAACCCACTGGAAAATACAATAAGGTTCAGAAAAGTGAAAGGTGGTAGGAAAATTGGAAAGCCATATGACAGATGGATTGATTCAATCAAGGAAGCCCTGAGTTTACAAGACCTGAGCAGAGCTACTAAGGACCAGGGTTCATATAGGTATGTTATTCATGGAGTCACTGTAAGTCAAAGTCAACTTGATGGCAAACAGCAAAGATTGCTCACACATGGACTAAAGACAAAAGTGGCCCAAGGCACAGAACTGTCAATGTAACAAAATTTACACTAAAGTTACTTTGAACAAAACTTGTTGCATACTTATCAAAACTGCTGGACACTCTTGTATTCAGCAAGTAACATATTAATCCAATTCATGACTTTTGATTTGAAGTTTATTGTCCATCTGAGTTTTTATTAAAGAAAAGACAAACATTTCCTCAATATCCCAGTTTTGCACATTATGGAACATTTTTCTGCATACATCTGTAAGCAATCTTTTTATACCAATTGTACCCTTTGGGGTAAAAAGCTGGAGGCAGGAAATACAAATCATTCTTTTCCTGTGGGAAAAAACAGCTCCAAACTTGTAACATAAAGACATTTCTTTGGAAGGGAGTACTTTATAAAATTGGGACCATGAGAACTTCCAGATGTACTTAAAGTGTCCTTTGGTTAAAGACATAATTATGTTTTACATTTCTGTTTTTTTCCAGTTACTTTGTTCTGTAATTTTTTTGCTTTCACTTTCTGTGCATGGCTCTTTAATGGCAGTTTTAAAATTATTTCTTTGTCTTCACTGTCTTCTGGCTGAGACTTTCGGCGCTCAAGAAATGTTGGCGTACATATTGGTGTAGGATCCTGGAAAGGAGAGAACGATGTGATGAAATTGTCTAGGGTCACCACTACACTAATTATTACAATGTGTGATTGTTCAAGAAGTTGTTGTAACTTCTAACAAGCAAATTGCTTTGACTAAAGTAAAGACTGTAGCTTGAAAAAAATCCTATTTACTCCTGTTTGATGGCCTGTCTTCCCTTGTTTTCTGGGAACAACCATGAGAACTGCTAGTACTTTTATTGAACTCAGCATTGCAACCTTTATCACTATCATTCCTATGTTTAGACCAAAACATCCTCTAGACTAAAAATTACACAGCAAAAGCAATAAATACCATAAGAGAATAAATGCAATAAGAAAAAGAAGCATGCATTCAGATTTGCCTAACTTAGGGCAACTGTGACTGAACACATAGGGAAGGTGCAGAAGCTTCCATTTCTTGAAGGCTTGTAATGACCTTCCATTACACTCTTTAATACCTCAAGGGCCACTCACAAGCAAGAGTGCAGCCTTGTTCTCTGCTGCCCCAGAGGGCAGAACCAGCTCTATTGGTTTTAAATTAGAGGTTAGATTTCATTTGAACATTAGAAGTAACTTCTTGACAGCAAGAGCACTTTGGCAATGGAATCAACTACTTAGAAAACTGGTGGGGGTCTCTTCCTCTGGATCATCTTCAAAAAGAAGCTGGACAGCTACTTGCCAGAAATGATATATTAGGAGATCTTACACTGAGCAGAGAGTTGGACTCAATGTCCCATGAGGCCCCTCCCAACTCTGATACTAGGTTCAGGGAAATATTCAGTAGTTTGCATAATTTTTATAAGGCCACACTCTACCACATTTCTATTAACCGGTTTCTGCTATCTTATAGGCAAATGATATTAGATTTAGGTGAATTCAAAAGCTTCTTTCTTACTTACTAATACCTTCAGGGTAAATCACCTATACCATCTTACCTCACTGGTCACTGATGTGTTCAAACTGGAATCTAATTCAGAAGTCTTCTTTTTCTTTGTCAGAGAAATCTGAGCAGCCTATGGAAAAATAATTTCTTCATTTACAAAGTTTTCTTTCCAATTTGCCTTTACAGCTTAAAGAAAAAACCTCCTGAGGCCAAATGTATTTAAAATACATAAAACTCCAAATTTGTCTTGAAATCCACAGGTAAATATTCAAAAGAATTGCCTTACTAAAATAAAAGTAAGGCAATGTGATAGAATGCAGTACTATTCTTACCCAGTTACAAAAGTCAACTGCAACTTCAATTCTTAGTTAGCATTTGAGATGTGATAGCATAAGACCATGCATTAGATCTGAGAGATTTACCCAAGACAGACTTGTAAGCAGGTTCACAAATTACTAGACTGTCTTCCTTCACAAACCAGTTTTAGCTTTTCTGGAAAATCTAATAGAAAAAGAGAACCAACACAACCTAATTTTACAAAAGCTTTTCTGCTTTCTAACCTGGAGATTACAATTACTCACTATAAAAGTCCACATGAGTAGACTGAAAATTTGACCTAAGCTGTTTTCAATGTACACCTAAAAATGTAAACAAAAGCAACATATATATATATACACATTATAGGAACTGCAATTGGGTATTTATCCTTGTTGAGCGCACACTTGGTTACACTGTTGGCTTTGCCTCCTGGTGATATATATGATATGATCCCAAGACTACCAACTGTTCAACAATTACATGTTCTTTATTCCTGCTTAAATATATTTTCGCAATTAAAAAAAATTACATTCACTTACAAATCCAGGAAAATCATAATCTATTCCCTTCTCTGCCAGTCTTTTTCTCAACTGCCTCTCCTTCTTTAACAACCGCCGAGTCATTTTTGCATTCTCTTCAGCTGTTCGTTTCCGATTATAGCGCTTCACTGCTGGATATGTTGGCTTAGCAAACTTTTTCTCACTGCCTTTGAAGAGATCTGCATGCACTTTTTCAGGTGGCATGAAGTGACCTGTAATGTGTAAACATATAACAAAGCGTGAATCAAAAAACTACTGAAAAAAATGGACCAGTGTTCATCCGAAGTATAAAGACCTTCATTTTAGCTGAGTATTGCTCAGTTGCATACCACAAATCTTTACAAAGGCATCCTCTGGCACTCTGACTCCCTCCAAACCCTTTTTTATTGCATGAACAAATGCTGTATTTCATGTTATGCCTCTCGGCAACACATGAATCTAAATATACAAGGAGTACAGTCCCAGTGTGGCATCACTGTTTTAGCGTTAGATTACAACTCTTGAGACCAGGATTCAAAAATTCGCTCAGCCATGGAAACCCATTGGGCGACCCTGGGCAAGTCACATTCTCTCAGTCTCAAGGAAGGCAAAGGCAAACCTTTCAATAAATCTTGCTAAGAAAACCCCATGACAGGTTCACCTTAGGGTTGCCATTAAGTCAGAAATAAATTGAAGGGACACACCAACCACAACAGTTTCTTTTATCCACTTTAGTGGCCTTATTTCATACACAGCTATCCAATACATAGAATCAGAGTTGGAAGAGACCACAAGAGCCATTGAGTTCAACCTCCTGCCATGCAGGAACACACCATCAAAGCATTTCCAACAGAAAATATGACATATTCTTCTTCCCATCTGTTACTTTTCCATTCTGCTCTTAGTCATCTGGGATAACTTCTTCAGCCACCACCATATGCTTCCACTTAGACCTTGCAACAAATGGCTTTTTTCAAGAAGTGACCAAGAGCGGCCAATATCCAGTGGTGTCACTGTGCCACCACAAATAACAGCGCGCGCACAGGCACTTGTTTCCACACTATGCGTGAGGGATGGCATGGGGAACAGGGGAATCCAGTGTAGTTTCCAGTTCTACAGTCAGTTGCAATCCTACTCCCTGCACCTAAAACAGTGCTCAAAGCAGTAAAGTATTTGAAGGCTACAGTTATGAGGCCATGGGATTCTGTGTGTCAGGTTACAGGGCAAAGGAAGAGACAATGGAGATCTGGATGGGAGGAAAAGCTAAATGACAGGAAGGCTTGGAGGAGGATTTTCAGTGTGTTGAATATTTTCTATTTCAGAATAAATGAAGACTCTGAAATAATCTGCTACACTTTTTATGATGGAAGTCATTAAGTACTATGGAACTGCCAAACTTCCATTTTGACAAACTCATATATACTCACATTTCAAAATTCGTTCTCCAAACAGATAGTTGTTCATGGTGTCAGCAACAATCTTAGCCACTTCATCATATTCAAACTCCACAAAGGCATAACCTTTGCTGCCTCCAGTCTGTTAATAAGAATATAAAACTAAGAATAAAAAAGCTAAAAAGCATATCTTTGCTGCCAAAATGAATCCCTGATGGACACTATCCTTTTCTTGAAGGATCTTAATATACAAAAATAGAGTTATGAGCTACAAAATGATTAAAAGTGCTTTTGTTTTCCATAGCCATTCTTTCTACTCTTTAAAATATGATTCTGCAGAAAGATGCTTAACACTTTTGCTATGCTTTTTTGAAATAAATAAAAACTGATGCACCCATTAATTTTCAGCAGAGAAAGTCTATGACGAATACCATGCAAACAAAAACATCTGCCTTTGAATGTTAGAAAATCAGTTAGGAAAATGAGTGCTTTAAAGTCTTACCTTCTTACTCCTTGAAAGGCGAAGTCTTGTGACCGTTCCAAATTGACTAAAGTATTCTCTGAGCTGTGGTTCATGAAGAGCTCTTGGGATATGGCCCAAATAAATGACACCAGGAATCTGTTTATCACCCTGCAATATAGAATAACAGAATAAGTAAACATATCTACAGTTCCATTCTCATTTGCAGTGATCCATTTTAAGATTACATTAGATGCCTGATGATCTTTTTTCGGGGAAAGGCTACAAGGCTGTGCAGAGAAAGCAATGTATCCAAGCATACGGTCTATAGCTACATAAGGCAAAGCCACCATGCTAAAAGTGACAAGATATAAACTGGGTTATTCCTTGAAAATAAAGTTAACTAGGACTTGTTCTCTTTGTCCTGTACAGTTTTATTTTTACAAACAAAAAACAGTTTGTATAAAAAATGTTCCAGCAAATCAGTTACTTTTAGCCTTTAAAGTACTTCTTTGTCCCACCAAGAAAACATATGGGGACAAAAAATATCCAATCCTGTTTTAAGAAGAACTACAATGCAGCAAAAGAATTGAAGTGTTCTAGTTGACAGGAGTTTGACCATTTGGTGAGGTGGGAAGAAACCAGGAGAGTTCTCACTGGAGGTGTGAAAACACACTATTAAACGCAAGTTTAAAAAATATCCTGATATCAAGATATCAAAAGATAATGTTGTATTTGATTACAGCAGCTAACATATGCTCAACACTGGAAACAGGACATTGTAATAAATTTGGAGAAAAGGAAATTAAGAGTTATGGATATGGTTGCGATGGAAAAGCTTGCAAACTTATTAAAGAATAAACCTATCCAAAATTTGAAAGGGAATGGAGGGAAATAAGAGAATGGCTCCAAATTTAACTGTTTTGATTGACTTGGTAGGGTAGGGTAGTTTACGGTATGATTTAACTGGAGAAAAAGGATTGATATAGGGAAGTGGGGAGGGGGAGGGATACATTTGTGATGGAAAATGTACCCAATTTAAGTTTTTTTGGAAGCTTTAACAAAAATCTCTTGAAAAAAAAAATATCCTGGTGCATGAAGCTTAAGTAATAGGATGAACACAGAATGCCCTTTAGAGGATGGTGTGCTACATTTTCCATAAGTCCCAGCAAGACTCACCAATAGAAAGAGTGAAGAAACTGCAGCCCAAAAACATCTGGACAGACACAGACTGACTACCACTACAAGTCTAAAATGAACCAGTGACAAAAAATCCTTACACAGGAGGAAAAGACAATGAAACGTTGAAGCAAACAAAGAGAGCGCATGTCTATGCGTGTGGGAGGGTGTCCCTTTTCAGTTGTTGCTGCTGTGTGCTTTCAAGTCATTTCTGACTTCTGATAACCCTAAGGGTCCAAGTTCAATGCTCAAACTGTTGCAGAACAGAGATAGAGACCCAAGGATTAAGGGAAATTATTTATTTGTCTCAGTGGGATCATTCCCAAAAGACTGAGCCCCGCCCCTTCCTATTCACAGCAATTTATACATTTCCAGTGTAATCATCACATGCTCAAGAAAGAAAACAAATCTGTTGTACATAAGTTCCCACCAGTGTCTACAAATGTTGCAAATCTTCCGTAGCACAGCCAAGGGCTAGCGCATCAAGCCAAACTGATAACATTCCATTATACAAAGTTTCTTTGTCTTTCCTTCAAACACAGAGGGACTTCAATTGCAAAGGAAATTAACTGCTTTTCTCTCACACCCAGAGTGTGACTGACCCGAAACTGTCTCCACCCCAGAACCACTACATCACTCTGGCTGTCCAGCTCCAAGAGAGAGTCAAGCTGAAAAGTCGTTGATCTGTGGCTTCAAGTCGTTTCTGACTTAAGATAACTCTAAGGCCATTTCCACAGTAGACTTGTTACAGCGCTATTATTCCACTTTCCACATCCTATAGAATCATAGAATCATAGAAATGTAGAGTTGGAAGAGACCCCAGGGGCCATCCAGTCCAACCCCCTGCCATGCAGGAACACCCTCAAAGCACTCCTGACAGATGGCCATCCAGCTTCTGCTTGAAAACCTCCAAGAAAGGAGACTCCACTACACTCCGAGGCAGCAGATTCCACTGCCGGACAGCCCTGACTGTCAGGAAGTTCTTCCTGAGGTTCAGGTGGAATCTCCTTTCCTGCAGCTTGAATCCATTGCTCCTTGTCCTGGCCTCTGGAGCAGCAGAAAACAAGCCCCCTCCTTCCTCCACATGGCATCCCTTCAAATATTTAAACATGGCTATCATGTCCCCTCTTAACCTCCTCTTCTGCAGACTAAACATACCCAGCTCTCTAAGTCTATCCTCCTAGGGCATGGCTTCCAGGTCCCTCACCATTTTGGTCGCCATGGAATCCTGGGGTTTGCATACAATGTTGAAAGTGGAATAATAGCGCTATAACAGTCCACTGCAGAAATGGCCTAAGAGGAACCTACCACAGGCGTTTCGGGGGGGGGGGTCTGAGAGTGTGCGATGCGCCCAAAGTCACCCTGTGGGTTTCCACGGCTGAGCAGTGACTCGAACTCTGGTCTCTAGGCTGGTGGCCCATCACTCAAATTGCTTCACCCCACTGGTTCTTCCCTTTTTAATATCTCCCCCCTGGAGGCTTCATTTTCTTACTAACAAGTAAAAAGGAGAAAAAAAAGTATCACAACCAGAAAAATGTTGCTCTCTGGACTCTTTGCCCGGCTGTTCTGATCTTCTATCCTCTGCGAGATTTAAAAAATAGATCAAAGTCCAGAAATACGTTATTACAGTACACACACATATGGCCATTTCCGCACGGCACTCTTGTAGCGCGATGATTCCGCTTTCAACCTCCTATGGAATCCTGGGGTTTGCAGTTCCGGGAGGGGCCGGCCGGCCCCTCCCGGAACTGCAAACCCCAGGATTCCATAGGAGGTTGAAAGCGGAATCATCGCGCTACAAGAGTGCCGTGTGGAAATGGCCACATATATATATATATATATATATATATATATATATAGGGATACGAAAAGGAAAGAGCCCCACCACGCGCCAGCGACCTCTCGCTGATTATAACGGTTCTCCTCCTCCTTCGGCCCTCACCTTGGCTCTGCGCACGCGCTGCACCTGAGCCTGGAACTCCCGCTGCCGCTCCGGGTCCAGAGAAAGGAGAGGCGCCGTCGAGTTCCCTTTGGGGTGTGAGGCGGCTGAAGCCTCCGCCGCCATTGTGGTGCTTCAAGGAAAAGGGACTTCCGGCTTCCCACACACGGCACGTAACTACTACGAACCGGAAGGCCGCTCCGTCACTTCTCTTTGGCTGCCTATTCGCCCTAGAGGAATGCAGGAAGGAGCAACAGTTAGAGACGAAGAGCAGCAGCGACCCCTGCTGGCTGGAGGGTAGAAAAAGCGGTCTTTCCCTTACGCTTCGAGGTAGGCGAGGTCGTGGGAAGTTGTAATATTGGCGGTTCCGCACTGCACTGTTATATCGCTATTATTCCACTTTCAACATCCTGTGGAATTCTGGGGTTTGTAGTTTACCGAGACCAAAGGGCTCCCTGGCTGAGAATTCTAAATGCCCCTCCCTAAACTGCAAACCCCAGGATTCCATAGGATGTGGAAAGTGGGATAATAGCACTATAACAGCATAGTGCAAAATTATTATTATTAATAATAATAATAATTTATTTCTATCCCACCTCCCCCCCATGGATCGAGGCGGCGAACAACAATAATACATTAAATACATTAAAAAGATTAAAAACATTCCCAATCCTCCCCACCCACCAACCCATCTAAAACCAGCCCCCTAAAACACACAACAATTAACACACATGCATATAATTTAATGTGGAAAATTTTCTATGAAAAAAATATAGCATTTCATTCCACAGAAAAATATAGCAGCCCGGATCTTGAGTCGGGGTGGCACTTTCACACCTATGACTGGCCTCTCTGCTGGGACTAAAAGCAAAAATGGGGAAGTGTGTAAAGATTTTCTCACGTGGCAAATAATGAGGAGGTCATGCTTCAGGCCCGATGGCATCTTTAAAAAGTAATGATTAACTTAATGACTAATGTTAAGAAGCAATTTAACAAATCAAAACAGCTCTCTAGAAATATTAACACAGCATAGCACAATTTTCTAAATGTACTAACAATTAATGATTTTTTAAAAATAAGCCTTAGCTGTCCACGCTTTAAATTTCTCCACAACACAGACAAATACTCTAGAGAGCAGGAAAAGAAGGTTAGCTAATGTATCTGAGCTGTCACTGAAACACCTGGGTCTCGTTCACACTATGGCCCTTTCCGCACTGAGGCTTCTAGCGCAAGCAGGGGAGGTCAGCAAGCGCAAGAAGGCTCGTCCGGGAGGCTGCCGCTTCCCCCCTCCTTCCTTCCGCAGGCGAAGGAACCAGCGGGGAAGCGGCACCGAAGGAGGCTTGCTGCGCAAGCCACCCTCCCCCCATGCGAAGCGGGAGACCTCGCGCCGGATTCCCACCCCGCGCGCGCCGGATTCCTCCCCCCGCGCGCACCGGATTCCTCCCCCCGCGCGCGCGAAGCGGGCGGCGTCGCGTCCCCCCCCGCGCGCGCGTGCGAAGCAGGTGTCGCGTCCGTCGCGCTACCTCCCCACCCCGCTCCTTCGTTCCGCAGGGGCGGAGGGAAGGAAGCGCGACCCGGCCGGCTCCCGGAGGCTCCGCACGAAAGGTAAGTGCGGGTGGGCGCCGGGAGTGTTGCGTGAGCGCGGGGTGATTTTCGCTTCGACGCGAAAATCAAAAAACCCGCGCTCGCGCTGCTTCAGCCCCGTGAGCCGGGCGGAAGTGGGAGTGCGTCGTGCGGAGCGATGCTCCCACTCCCGCGAGGCTCACGGGGCTGTCGCGCGAGCAAAGGCCCGTGCGAAAAGGGCCTATGTAACAACATACCCTCCAACATTTCACAGATGAAAACTGGCACGTGTGTGTGTATGCCTTCAGGTTACCTGCTGACTTATGGCGACCCCATTAATTTCATAGGGTTTGCTTAGGCAAGGAATACTCAGAGGTGGTTTTGTCCGTTCCTTCCTCCGAAACATAGCTTAGCCGACAGCACCTGGTATTTTTTGGTAGTCTCCCATGGAAGTATGAACCAGGGCTGACTCTGCTTAGTTTCCATGATGAGACAGGATCTGGTGCCTTTAGGGTATTTAGGCCCTTTTGCTTGTAATACCCCAATGAGTTATCTTCAGGTGGGTCCATTGGAGTTTACTCCCAGGTTCTCTGCATGTTTACAGCATAACGTCATGTGTTTTCCCAGAGGTAAATCATACTACATTCCATGGTACTTACTTGCAGGAAAGTAACTGCAGTATTTCAACTTTTGTTGGGAGTATAATTATTGTTAAGAGAGCCAACATAGGTTATTTCCACCCTATTTACCTTTGGCTCGGCAGGACATTGTAGGTCGTGGAATTCTAGGCAAGTTTCTCTGCTTTCCTCGCCCCTCTGGGCAGAAGGGAAGGATTCAAGTTCAGTTGCATTTCAGGGAGGCCAAGATGAGGTGAAAGGATGAGTGCGAAGAGATTACAGGATCGGCCTTGTGTATGTTGTATTTAGGAGTTAAATCTCAGTAGGTTCAGTTACAGTTAATTTCACCTGACTGAGGCCATTCCTGCACTACAATGTTATAGTGCTATGATTCCACTTTCAACGTCCTGTGGAATTCTTCAAGTGTGTGTATTCTCCAATGGGTCCATTGGAGTTTACTCCCAGGTTCTCTGCATGTTTACAGCATAATGTCATGTGTTTTCCCAGAGGTAAATCATACTACATTCCATGGTGCTTACTTGCAGGAAAGTAATTGCAGTATTTCATAGAATCATAGAAATGTAGAGTTGGAAGAGACTCCAGGGGCCATCCAGTCCAACCCCCTGCCATGCAGGAACACCCTCAAAGCATTCCCGACAGATGGCCATCCAGCCTCTGCTTAAAAACCTCCAAGGAAGGAGACTCCACTACACTCCGAGGCAGCAGATTCCATTGCCGGACAGCCCTGACTGTCAGGAAGTTCTTCCTGAGGTTCAGGTGGAATCTCCTTTCCTGCAGCTTGAATCCATTGCTCCTTGTCCTGGTCTCTGGAGCAGCAGAAAACAAGTCCCCTCCTTCCTCTACGTATATATTCAACTTTTGTTGGGAGTATAATTATTGTTAAAAGAGCCAACATGGGTTATTTCCACCCTACACTGTTCTAGTGCTATGATTCCACTTTCAACGTCCTGTGGAATTCTGGAGTTAGTAGTTTCCTGAGGCCAAAAAGCTCTCTGGCTGAGAATTCTAAAGCTGTTCCCTAAGCTGCAAACCCCAGGATTCCATAGGATGCTGAAAGTGGAATGATAGCACTATAAATAGTGTAGGGTGGAAAGTGTTGGGTTTAGATTGGGAGAAATCAGGATTCAAATTGCTGCTCAGTTACTGAGGCAGGGAGTCCTGGAACTCACTTAACCACAGGGTTGCCATAAACCAGAGGCACCTTGACAGTAATTAACAGCAACAACAAGCTGATGGGAAGCTGGCCTTCACTGAACATAAGGAAACTTCTTTTCAAGTAACCAGGCAATGGGTTCAGCTGATAAAAGACCACCATCCTATTCAGGCCATTTGCTCACCACACTGCTATAGTGCTGTTATCCCACTTTCAACACCCTATGGGATCCTGGGGTTTGCAGTTTAGGGAGGGGCCTTTAGAATTCTCAGCCAGAGAGCTCTTTGGCCTTGGTAAACTACAAAGCCCAGCCTGATTCCACAGGATGAACTTGGAATAATAGCCCTGTAACAGTGTAGTGCAGAAGGGCCCTAAAATTTCTCCTCTCCTCTCCCCTGACTGAGCTTTTGAGTGCAAACCACTTTTGCCCTTTGAACTCAGATAAGCTGAGGACAAGGAGGGCAAATGGGGGGAGGAGAGAGGAACTATTCCCCTTTCAACATCCTGTGGACTTCTGGGGTTTGGAGTTCAGGGAGGGGCCTTTAGAATTCTCAGCCAGGGAGCTCCTTGGCCTCAGGAAACTACAAACCCCAGAATTCCACAGGAGGTTGAAAGCGGAATAATAGCGCTATAACTGTGTAGTGCGGGAATGGCCTCAGTTGGGTGAAATTAACTGTAATTGAACCTACTGAGATTTAACTCCTAAATACAACACAATAATAATAATACACAATAATAAATAATAATAAAATAATAATAAAAATAATACACAAGGCCGATCCTGTAATCTCTTCGCACTCATCCTTTCACCTCAGCTCGGCCTCCCTGAAATGCAACTGAACTTGAATCCTTCCCTTCTGCCCAGAGGGGCGAGGAAAGCAGAGAAACTTGCCTAGAATTCCACGACCTATCATGTCCTGCCGAGCCAAAGAGAAAACCTATCGGCGCAGCGCCCTGGCAAATAGCGGCTCACGATTGGCTTATTCATTCCCTTCCGGCCACGATAGGCGAGCTTGGGAGACGGCTTGCCGCCTATTGGTTGAGAGGAGGAGCGGGGGCGGGCAATAGGTTGTGGAGGCCGTCGGGGTTGAAAGAAAGATAGTCGGCCGGTCTGAGGTGTTTTTTTTTGGTGCTGGAGAAGCGAGGCGTCGGGAGCGGCCATGAGTGGCGGCGTGTACGGAGGAGGTAAGTGACCTCGGAAGCGGAGGGGGGGGCTTTTTTTTATCCCCGCACGCTCGTTGGCCGGGGGGCGGGGCCCCAGAAAAGCGTGGCGGGGCTGAGGGTCCCTTTAAGGCGGCCGCGGAGGGGAAAATTCCGCCCTGTGCCGCTTCTCCCCTCACCTCAGTTCTCTGAGGGGAAAAGTCTCCCCCGTTAAAGCGGGAAAAGTACTGCGCGCCTTTGCCAGCTGCGCGAGTAGAAGAGGGTTAGGCGCTTTTATGGCGAATGTGTTCTAATTCATACCTGGCGTACAAGCCTGGATGTGAATTAGCGGCAGCTTCTTCCTCCTTTTAGAAAGTGACTGGAGCTGCTTTCTTCTCAGCTTTCTTCCGTTACTCTCTCTGTCCCAAGTTTAAACCTCGTCTGGAATACCGTGTCCAGTTCTGGGCACCTCAGTTCCAGAAGGATATCGAAAAGCTGGAGCGCGTCCAGAGAAGGGGAACCAAAATGGCGAAGGGGCTGGAAGCTGTTGGGAATGCTTTGAGGGGTGTTCCTGCATAGTAGGGGGTTGGACTGGATGGCCCCTGGGGTCTCCTCCAACTCTATGATTCTAAACCATGAAGCCCTATGAGGAGCGGCTTAGGGAGCTGGGGGTGTTTAGAATCATAGAATCATAGAAATGTAGAGTTGGAAGAGACCACACAGGCCATCCAGTCCAACCCCCTGCCATGCAGGAACAGTCTGCAGAAGAGGAGGTTAAGAGGGGACATGATAGCCATGTTTAAATATCTGAAGGGTTGTCATGTCGAGGAGGGAGCGGGCTTGTTTTCTGCTGCTCCAGAGACTAGGACAAGGAGCAATGGATTCAAGCTGCAGGGAAAGGAGGTTCCACCTGAACCTCAGGAAGAACTTCCTGGCGGTCAGGGCTGTCCGGCAGTGGAATCTGCTGCCCCGGAGTGTGGTTGAGTCTCCTTCTTGGGAGGTTTTTGAGCAGAGGCTGGATGGCCATCTGTTGGGAATGCTTTGAGGGGTGTTCCTGCATAGTAGGGGGTTGGACTGGATGGCCCCTGTGGTCTCTTCCAACTCTATGATTCTAAGCCATGAAGCCCTATGAGGAGCGGCTTAGGGAGCTGGGGATGTTTAGTCTGCAGAAGAGGAGGTTAAGTGGGGGGACATGATGGCCATGTTTAAATATCTGAAGGGTTGTCATGTCGAGGAGGGAGCGGGCTTGTTTTCTGCTGCTCCAGAGACCAGGACAAGGAGCAATGGATTCAAGCTGCAAGAAAGGAGATTCCACATGAACCTCAGGAAGAACTTCCTGACAGTCAGGGCTGTCCGGCAGTGGAATCTGCTGCCTTGGAGTGTAGTCGAGTCTCCTTCTTGGAAGGTTTTTAAGCAGAGGCTGGATGGCCATCTGTCGGGAGTGCTTTGATCGGTGTTCCTGCATGGCAGAAGGGGGTTGGACTGGATGGCCCCTGGGGTCTCTTCCAACTCTGTGATTCTACGATTCTCATTTTGGTTCAGCACTCCAGATTTTCAGTGAGTCCCTGTTCCTGAGGTTTCTTATTTTTGATACATAGTAGTAACAGCATGGTGTAGTGGTTTGAGCTTTGGACTACAGCTCTGGAGACCAGGGTATGAATCTCTGCTCGGCTTGGAAACCTACTGGTTGACCTTGGGCAAATCATACTCTCTCAGCCTCAGAGGAAGACAAGCAGAATTAGTTAAAAAATAAGATAAAAGTTAATGGGTGGGCCCAAAAACAACACTGTAAAGACTACATAATGTATTCCTGAGTGCATTTTCGTCCTTCCTGAAAAAACGGGAGATAAAGTGAGGTATTGTGGAAAGGGATATGGTTGGCAGGCTAAAACTTTGAGGAGGAATGTTTCACACCATAGAACTTTGTTAAGGGCTTCCCCTGTATCATTTCTTACTGATGTGTACATTTTCCTCTATGAGTGCTTTTTGGCTCCGTGATACTTGGGCCATTTCTGCACTAGCCTGTTATAGCACTATTATTCCACTGGCAACATCCTGTGGAATCCTGAGATTTGCAGTTTTGGAAGGGGCCACCTGGCCCATCCTGAAACCGCAAACCCCAGGATTGCACAGGATGTTGCAAATGGAATAATAGTGCTATAACAAGCTAGTGCAGAAATGGCCATGCTTGGATGGTAACAGTACAGTCCTCTACTCTGTGACCGTCAAGGATCAATGTCTACTGTTTGCCTCATAAGGTCTTGATTTTGTTTTTTGAAAGTTATTCAGAGTCTACGTTTGTGTTTGCAGATGAAGTTGGAGCTTTGGTATTTGATATTGGTTCTTATACTGTGAGAGCTGGCTATGCAGGAGAAGACTGCCCAAAGGTAAGAATGAAAGTGAGCTATTGTTGCCTTACACCATTGTCTCATGTTGGCATTACACTTGACAAGGGTGAATAAAGTGGAGTTGAATCTAGTCAAGACAGAGGTGCTCCTGTCCATCTGAGAAGTAGATTAGGCAATAGGGATTCAACCTGGATAGTATTCTACTTTGCCTAAAAATTTCTGCAGTTTGGTATATTTCTGGAGTGAGCCTTCAGCATGGAAGCACTGGTGTTTGTGGTGGCTGGACAGTGTTTGTACAGTTAAATCAGTACATCAGTTGCATCCATTCCTGGAGATGTCTGATTTGAACATAGTGAGACATGCTTCTGATGTCTCTCATTTAGATTACAATAACTTGCCTATGTGGGGCTGCCTTTGAAAAGTGTTCTGAAATGTAAGTTGGCCCACATGCTAAAGGCAGGAGCCAGTTACAGGGAACACAAGAATTCCTTCTTAATGACAGCTTCACTGGTCTAATTCCAGGTACAATTCAAAGTGCTTGTTAATATTACTGTTATTAACCTGCCTTTCTTCCCAAAATGAACACAAAGCAGTGTGAATCCCAAACCTATAAAGCTGCAGA
This sequence comes from Ctenosaura bakeri, assembly GCA_948474755.1. Taxonomy (NCBI): domain Eukaryota; kingdom Metazoa; phylum Chordata; class Lepidosauria; order Squamata; family Iguanidae; genus Ctenosaura; species Ctenosaura bakeri. Next base: position 547,576 of record CAOLHI010000602.1, on the reverse strand, counting down.
CACAGTAGTCCAAGCTGTCTGATAGGCCATGTTCTTTCCTACCACCCTGCCCAGGCTTTCAGTTCTCATCACATTTTGAGGCATGTCTGATGAGGATGCAGGCAAATGACTGCTCCCTTGACTCCCACCCTGTCGTTGTTGTTTGTCTTCAAGTCATTTCAGACCCTAAGGCGAACTTATCATGGGTTTTTTTTGGCAAGCTTTGTTCAGAAAAGGTTTGCTCTTGCCCTCTTCTGTATCTGAGAGAATGTGACTTGCCTAGGGTCACCCAGTGGGCTTCCATGGCTGAGTGGGATTCAAAGCATGGTCTCCAGAGTTGTAGTACAACACTCAAACAGCTACACCATGTTGCTCTTCCATTTTGCTATACTGTGTGAAATCTGCTTTGAAAAGCGCTCAGATGAGCTCTAGAAACTTTCTGGATGGTACTCAGGAATAGAAGTTTCTTTTGGTGGCTTCATACATTTGGAATTCCCTCCTGCACAGATATACGTGGCCTTATTACTGCTGTCTTTAAAAAAAATGCTGAAGATGCCTCTTTTTTTAGCCTGCAGTTGATAATTAAAAAAATCCTTAGCTGTTGTTGCTCTCCCTCTGTGTGTGTGTGTGTGTGTGAGAGAGAGAGAGAGAGAGAATTTATCTGTATTTTCATATATTTTGCAGCCTAGCCAGCCATCTTATGAGAATCATGTTCCATGAAAAGCACGTTAAATAACTTTTAGATAGCTATAAATATTTTGAAAAATATAAAAATGAGGGAAGATACATCAACAAGCTACTGCTATCTTTGTGAAAATTATATATGAACCAAAAAATCTGATGTCCCTAAGAGCTCAGCTGCATTTCCAGTTTTTCCCTACTATTCAGCAGTTCCTTTCTCTCCTTTTTTAAGAACAGACACCAACTGAAAGTATCCCTTCTCTGGAACAGCAAGCTTGCTAAGACAACATTATGTAACCGTCTGTGTTTTGTTTTCAAACCTCTCATTGCAGGTTGACTTTCCCACTGCCATTGGCATGGTAATGGATCGGGATGATGGAAGCTCCATGATGGAGATAGATGGTGACAAAAACAAACAAGGGGGCCCTGCTTACTACATAGACACAAATGCGTTGCGAGTTCCGAGGGAGAATATGGAGGCCATTTCACCTTTGAAAAATGGAATGAGTATGGTGCTCTGCATTTCCCCCCTTAAATCTGGAAACAGTAAAATTGTTACCGTTGTTACTTGACAAAGGATATTGTCCTGCTTGTGAGAACACTCAGTGGTCAGGAAGTAAAAAGAATTTGGTTTTGATGTTGTGTGTGCTAAGATTTTAAAATACCCACATTCTTTATAAGAGCTGTAGATGGTTCCTCCAGCTTTCTCTGTTTACTGAGCTATTAGCCTATTCATGTCTTTTCACTAGATACATCATTTTTTAAAAAAATTTAAGTATACTTGTGGAAAAATATAACCACAGCATGTTTAGAAAAATGTTTGTGCTTTGTCTAGTTGTTTTTGTTCTCCTTTCTTTGTAAACATTCCCCGTTCAGCTTGTTCTGAAATGGCTCAATGTAGAGATAATGCTTAAACCATTGTTAGCAGTGCTTTGGATAAGAAACCACATGCATAAGAAAAAATCATTTTAGCTCAGCTGGCTAAGCAGTGCCCCAGAACTAAGACTGACTTTAATCCAATTGTCATATCCAACTAGGTACATCTATGCATGTGTAAATTCTGTTGGTTTAATGGATCAAATCCAAGAGTTGGATTTAGACCTCTGTATTCCTGAGAGTTACTGTTGAGGCTTTGCAAGTGGAGAAACATTGAGGTGGGGAGCTTGCCTTGACTAAGACTTCCTCGAGGCAGATGTTATACTTAACTAGGCTTGCATACTGTTGTTTCCAAATTGAATTCAGAGTAGTTTTTCATCTTGGTTTGTTTCCATAGTTCATCTAGTGAAAGAGCACTTCATCAGAATTTTTAATGTTTTTCATCAGATTTTTAAAAAAAAGTCATATAGAGAATGGAAAAAAGTTAAAAAGGAAAACCAAAGAAGATATAAAATAGGAACATGGATTAGAGTATGAACACAAGCTGGACATAGCCATTAATATAAGGTGGAGGGAGAAGTGAAGACTTCATGTGGCTTCTCATGAGGATGTTTTAAGGCCCTTAGCAGTTCCATTTTTTTTCTTTGCCTATGTGTCCTAGAGAGCATTTAGGACCAAAAAAAAAAATGAGGATGGGGTGGCACAGATATGCCTTCCAACTTCCCTATGAGCCAGTGTCACCCCTTAATTCCAACAGTGTCCAACCCAATATACCGTTATTTGCCGGCATATAAGATGCAACCATGTACAAGACATACCCCGTTTATACGGTACATTGGCAAAAAATATTTGCTGACATATAAGACACGCTGGTGTATAAGATGCACCCCATTTTCAAACAATATTTTTTTGGGAAAAAGTGAGTCTTATACACCAGCAAATACAGTGAGCTGATCATTTGTCCAGAAATACATTTTCTAGATTGCAGTTAAGGACAGCTTTAAGCTTTATGTTTGTGGACAAAAAGTACATTTTTTATCAAATCCTTTTGCCAGACAGTAAGGGACTCATCTCTTATGCTATGGTTCCTTAAAAAACTAATAGTACTATTGCCCACACAGGTCTGGTGTTGCTCAGCATATGCTTTCTCATCACCTTTTTGTAATCTCTCAGGCCTGTGGGTCTGTGGAAAGTCAGGGTTGGAATGCTGTGTTCTTGGGTCAGTGGTCCACTGTTTCACTGGGGCAAGGGTATCCCTCAGTTCTGTCACCATGGCTGGGATCATGCTTAGACTTGTCAGTCCTCCATCCTGTTTCTGTCTTGGCCCCTCTGTGCCTGCACTGGACTGACTCATGCTAAGCCTTGTGCTGATAACGTGTTTCAGGTTGCACTCAGAACACCATCTCTAGCAAAAACAGCTTTGATTTTCTTTTTTGTTGTTGCAGTTGAAGACTGGGATAGCTTCCAAGCAATTTTAGATCACACCTATAAAATGCATATTAAATCTGAAGCATCTTTGCATCCTGTCCTAATGTCTGAAGCACCAGTGAGTAAAAATCCAACACAATATTTTTCTTTATATGGCTGGTCAGGTTGATACATAGATCTCTGGCAGTTTAAGAATTGTGAAACTGGAACTAGATGGTGGGAGAAATGACTGGTGACTTTAAAACCAGGGCTTGGAAAAGCACCTCCCCAGTTTGACTGAGGTGTCTATTTCTAAACTGTCAGTGCATAATTTTAAAAAATTATATATGTTATGCCTATGTTGTAATTGCTTTATTCTGTAAATCACTACTTAGCTGTGTTGTTCAGTGTTATTCAGTAGACAAACTCTGTATCCCACTCTGCCTATTGTGGAGATTAGCTCAAGAGTTTTTTTTTAAAAAAACACCAAGTTGCCCTTTGCTTGGAAGGCAGATGATTCTTCCACCCCTTCCCCACTATTTCATTCTGTGCAATATATGAGGTACTGCTTGTATGATTGAGTTGGTAAACCACTTCTAAAGACATCTTCAAAAAATGCAGAGCAGATTTGTTTTCAAGATATTTGTATAACTGAGGCAGTCTTCTTTGGAATTTTAATACCCTCATCAGTTTCTTAGTTTCTCCATGACTGAACTGGTCATGTGGCTTTGAAAACGTGCACTTTTTTTCCTAAATGATTCTTTCCTATTTTCTTCCCAATACTGTACAATTTTATTTTAAATGTGCACTAATTCCAACCAGATTCCCTGCAACTATGCTTTTCCTGATGGGTCTAGGGACCACAATAAATTAAACTAACTATGGTTCTCAAAAACGAATGCAAATCTTGGTTTTGTATGATAATTTATAAAGGAACTGTGACATTTAAGGATGCATAAATAATATGAAACTGTGGTTTACTTGGAGCAAGGAGGGAGGAAGTTACTCATGTGGTGAGTGGCATAGAACATGCATTCATAAGACTGGTTTCCAGTTTGCAAACTCTGGGTTCTGTGCAGCCAGTGTTTGGCACATACCAGGCCGAAGTGATAAACTAACCCTCTGCCTTTTTTAAAGATGAAACGATGAGCACTTTTTCTATCCTCTAGTATTTTTAAACTGAACATTTAAATGACAGTTAAAGACATGTTCCTGTTTGGGTTGTATGTGAGAACATTTTTTTTCTTTACTCTTGTAGTGGAACACCCGAGCGAAGCGTGAGAAACTGACAGAACTGATGTTTGAACATTACAATATTCCTGCTTTCTTTTTGTGCAAAACTGCAGTACTTACAGCGTATCCTAGAAATGTTCTGGGTGTTCATTGGAAAACATTTTCCTTAGCAAAGATTATTATATTACTGGGGGAAAAAGTGCCTGTTGTTGTTTTTTGCTTGTGCTGCTGCTACTGCTGTTATTGTTGTTATTAATGTTATTATCATCATTATCTTGCCTTTCTCTGAAAATGGAACTCAAGGCTGCTTAAAATTAAAAGAAAAACACAATAACTAAAGACATACAAAAGGTGAACACTAAAATGGAATTAGCCTAACCATAGTATTAAAACAATTCAAATCTCCATTTACAAAGATAAAATGCAATTAAAAAGCTCAAAAGCCTTTAAAAACAGTTCAGTAAAAAACAATACAGTAACCATATCCCATTCTTTAAAAAAAACTTCTATTTTTAAAGCTTGGAATAACAAAAGCTTTCTGCCTACCAACAAAAGGACAGCAAGGTGAGGGCCATTCTGACCTCCCTCGGAAGGAAGTTCCAGATTCTAGAGGCAGCCACTAAGAAGGCTTTGTCCTCATATCCTCATGAATCATAGTTTGATGGTGGTGGGACTGAAAGAAGAGGCTCTTCTGATGATTTTAGGATCCAGGCAGGCTCATATGGGGAGATACTGTCTGCCAGGTAGCTTGAAACTAAAACATATAAACCACTAAAGTTGGGGCTTTCTGTAAAGAAATTAAAAGAGCTTAGGTCTATTTCCCAATTTTAGGAGTTCATAATGAAATTGAGTTTCTTTAGTGTTGGAAATAATAATAATAGTAATTTTAGTACAGAGGAATCATGATGGCTAGCTTTTTTTTTTTTTTACAGAAAGGGAGATCTGCTAGCTCCTTAGAACAAATGTGCCATCTCTTGTGAAATGGTGTTTTTTTGGCTTTGGGCATCTGAGTACTGTAGAATATCCTTCATGAAATAACTACAAACCTGTAGACATGAGCCTTTGATTCTCTAATATACTTTGAAATTCCCCTGGGGTGAGAAAATACCCCAGAACTTATTGAGTTCATTTTTTTATCTGTATTGATGATGATTTATATCTATATCTGTGTGTGTGTGTTTGTAAGGGTATATATTCTTATGCTTCTTGTTGCATTTACATATTTTGGGGGAAACTGCCCAGGGAATGCTTTTTGAAGGTTAGGGTAAGTATGTATACGTGGTGTGGAAATGTGGATAGTCAACTAACTTAACAAGAAATCATGTGTCTTATCTCAACTGTAAATGCCGTTTGCAAAAGAAGAATTGACCATAATGTATGTTCCTTAACTATTCTTAATAGCTTTGCTAATGGCAGATCCACAGGTTTGATCTTGGACAGTGGTGCAACACACACAACTGCAATTCCAGTGCATGATGGATATGTGCTCCAACAAGGTAAGAACTGTTCCAGAGGGTCTGATGGCAACCTGGGCAGTCATATTGAGAACTTAGTAAGTTCACGATAAGCAAGTTTAGTTAAATGAATGAATTTATTTCTGAAAGATAAGGTGATAGTCATGACCTACTAAGTCAGATAGAGTCATGTTGCATATGTCTATTAATGTTGATAAATTGTATAAGTCAAAATGGGACCTCCATATTTAGAAGCAATACATATATATATATGAGTACCAGGGGGAAAGGCCACATGTTGTGGGAAGGTCTCATGTTTTTCTGTTTGCTTACCAGGAACATCTGACTGGATTCTTTGGGGAAAGAGTGCCAAACTACATAAACTTTGGTTGTAAAACCCCACAGTGGATGGTCCTTGGCAAATTCATGGTCCATGCTTAGGCCACCCTATCTGAAATGCCTTGGAATGGCATGAGTACCATGACAGATAAAAACCTAACTCAAGTAATATCAGGTCTAATATATGTAGCATGCCACAGTTTAGAATCTATATTTTGTTCAGGAATGCAGGAAGATTCAGATTTGAAATCACAGTGGGCCATTACAATATAGAAACAGTCTAGGCAGGTGCTAAGGAAACAGCTTGCTTTATCAATGAGACATCCTTGCTTGCAAAATGTCTGGTGGTGGTGGTGGGATTCAGCCCTTCCCAGATATCCTACTTGTGTCCTGTATTTGTAGGGATTGTGAAATCACCCCTAGCTGGAGATTTCATTACAATGCAGTGCAGAGAGCTGTTTCAGGAAATGAACATTGAGATAATTCCTCCGTACATGATTGCATCAAAGGTGAGAGACTTTACAGGATGCTATGAGAGGGTCTCTAGCTGGGTGGCCTGCAGCATGTTTTGCCTGCTTATTGCCTATTTTTCAGCCATTCCACTTCCTGTTCAGGCAGAGATTCTCAAATGTTTTGAACTTGGCCCCCTGCTTGAGCCTCATTCGCATTTTAGGGGTCCAGCAGCTAAAATTTGCCATAGTGCTAACACTATCATTGATTTAAAATAGGTGGGCCACTGTTGATGGGAGGGAACCAGTTTTTGCCCCTGTGGGCCACATTTATGTACTTGGCTGCACTGGAACTGATGCTACACCATTGCCGGTTGCCGTTTTTGAGTGATTTATGTGGGGAAAGGGTTACTACCCATTGGTTCTTGTGGGTTCCTCTGAAGATGCCAGCCACAGATGCAGGTGAAACATCAGGAGAAAATACAACCAGAACACGGTCACAAAGCCCAAAAAACCCACAAGAACCAATGGATTCTGGTTACTACCCAGTTTGCTGGTGGTTTGGAGCAGTTTGGGTTTGGTTTGGGGTGGAAAACTGCCCCAAAATATGCTAATTAAAAATGCATATGGAAGGTTTAGGGGCCTGGTTTTAGTTCATCTGGTGAAACTAAGTGCTGAAAATTCAGGGGAGAAGAGGGAAATATTTTGTCCATGCTGTGAATAGTAAGAATTTGTTACCACAAGGTGTAGTGATAGCCACCAACTTGGGTATTTTCAAAGGGGGTTTGGAGAAACTCATAGAAGATAAGGCTGTCAGTACCTACTACTCAGTTTGGCTATATACTATCTCCAGTATCAGTTGCAGTATGCTTCCATATACCTGTTCCCTGAGGAGCATGAATGGGAGGCTGCTATTTGTACTTATTTCCTATTTGTTGGCTTCCTATAGGCATCTGGTTGGCCACTGGGGGGATAAGAGGCTAGATTAGATGGTACTTTGGTGAATACCAGCGCTACTGCTCCTACAGTCTTAGATACTCAGGTGTATGATCCTGCCCTTAAATAATTACAGTTGAATTGTTTCCTGGGGAAGCTTAGTTTAAGATGTAGTCTTCAACTCATGGCCATGGTAGGGCTGGTGGCTCATTGAGATCCTGTATCATTAACCTTAATTAACAAAGGTGGATGTGGAACTGCTGGAATGACCCTGATTTGCTCTTTCAGGAAGCTGTTCGTGAAGGTTCTCCAGCAAATTGGAAGAGGAAAGAGAAATTGCCACAAGTCACAAGGACTTGGCACAATTATATGTGTACTGTGAGTATGTATTGCTGGGCCTACAAAGAAGTTAACTATAGAAGTATTTCTTGCGGTATGTGATAATGCAGAGAAGCTGGTTTGTTGATTCAGGAACATGAGGAACTCTCTGTAAAGTGTACCTCCCTCCATGTAAGTTGACACAAATTGCATATACTGAAGGAGTGAGTGAATCAGGGTTGGTAGTAGCATCAATAAGCGTGGTGTGGCCACTTCAGAAAGCAGATTTTGCGGTTATGGAAGAGCAGCAAATTTTTAAAAAATTACCTATTTGTTGTGGCTGTATTCTCACAGCCACAGATGAGGAGAGGTGCCTGTGGAGTTTTCTGCCTCATGTGTCAAATTGACTGTGTGTGTTGGTGGCGGGGATAGTTTGTTGCTTTGCCTTAGGCAGCAGATTATCTTAGACTGGCCCTGGTATGACCTGCCAACTTGATATAGGTTTTCTCTACTGTAGGCACTCATTGAAATGCACCTTGATGTTGCTATGAGTTATGAGTATGTTCAGGATTGCATCCATAGGGACAGTGTTAAATGGTCTGGAAAAAGGCAGATCAATGATAGAGAAAAGAGGAGGGTAATGATGAAATAAAAAGAACTAGTGTTGCTGAGTTTTTTTTCCACAAATTTGGAAGGAACTTGTTTTAGTAAGAATATTTTAAAAGTTTAAACATTCTGTCATCCTGGATTTCCCACATACAGCAATCTGTAAATTCTGAAAAATCACAGGGCATCACAGCTTTACTGCTGAAAATGTTTATAGCAAGGACTTCATGTATCTGATGAAGGCTGTGAAGGCTTATGTTACCAACTTTTTTCAAGTAGTCTCAAAAGTGCTACTAGATGCCTTTGCCTACTGATGCAGACTAATACACCTATGTCTTTTGAGTTATAGCAAGGGTAGTTCATTTGCATTTTTTTAGATATACTTCTGTAAGCTAGGATGGTGTAGTAATTTGAATGTTGGACCAGAATTCAAATCAAATCCCTGCTCAGCCATGGAAAGCCACTGGGTGATCTTAGGCAAGTCACACACTCTCAGCCTCAGAGGAGTACAGAGGGAATCCCCCTCTGAACAAACTTTGTCAAGAAAATTCCTTGATAGCTTTGTCATAAAGATACCATAAGTCAGAAGTGTCTTAAAGGCACACAACAACAGATGCACATCTGTGTGTGGTGCAGAACCTGGTGATAACCCTATCACTAGCCTTAATTTTGAAGTTTGGCTGTACTGATGTTTGAGATAGCATTTGAGATTTCCTACCAGGGTTTTCTGTTTTGTAATTCTGAACCAGATCTGCTGTTCTTTGAATTAATTTGGGGATTTTCTCCTCTCACACTATTACTCTGTTCTGATTCACTGTGTAATTGCAAATACAATTTTCTTGTTCTCGCCTGCCTGGGATTCTTCTAAATACTGCAGAATACCTGGCCTCTTTGGTTTTGGTGTTGTTCCACATTCTGTTGTTTAATCTGTCAGTGCTGGCAGTGGGAACAAGTTGTTCTACTATATCTACTTAGAAGACTTACCTTTATTTTCATACATAGTTAATAGGGTTTTGAACAGGAAATCTCATAATACAGCTTCTAATGCATATCTTTTCTGTTTCCAGTGTGTGATTCAAGATTTTCAAGCCTCTGTCCTGCAAGTGTCTGATTCAGCATATGATGAACAGTATGTCTGTCTAAATTTAATGAGAGATTCACGTTATCTAACAAAGAAACTGAGTTTACATTATTTCTCTCTTGAAACTGTGATCTGGTTCAGATGTAATGCTAAACCATAGTTTAATGTTAAAAGAACAGACCTAGTTTTTTCCCACGTTAGAGGTAGGGCTACACTGGATTGGGCAGGGTGGTCTTCCAGAGCTACAGTCCATTCAGGGTCTTCTGGCATTCCCCTCTCCTTATGGAGTCACTGTCCAGCCATGCCTCCAGAAGTGCCTCTCTATCCTTGATGCTTCTACTGCTGCTCTGATGTGGCTGCCCCCCCACTACTCCCTCCCAGGAGCAGATGTGTCACTGCTGTTCCTTTGGGATCTCTGGCATGGAGGGAGGGCCAATGGAGCAAACAAGCTACCAGGCATAGAGCTACATCACTGCCCCAGATACACATGTGCTCTGGCTTACTCCTGTGGCATAGTTGAGAGGACATATTTTGAAATCTTTCATATTTTTTTTTTTTGGATTATCTCTAACTTGCTGTGCTGTCCAAATGTGGACAGACTGTGGTTAAACTTAGCTTTTGTTAGCAGAAAGAAATCTACTTCAAATCAGTTTATGAAAGAGGCTTGTTTTCAGTGATCATAATTAAGATTATCCAAAATTTAGAGTTAAATGATACTTAAACTGTAATTGATCTAAAATAGAAGCAGAAGCTTTTAAAGTTAACTCCATCCAGTGTATCTGGGTTTCAAAGCAAGGGAGGAGACCACTTTCCATGTTGACTTGTTGCTTTACAAAATCAAAGTGGAAATTCTGGTGGGAAATTGTGTTTGCACGGTTGTGGGTGCATGGTCCATTCTCTTGTGTGGCACAAAGCTCTCTGGGTATCCCCTGTCAGGTCACTATTTCTGAGGATTTTTGTGGAGGAGATAGTGATAGGAACTGCAATTCACTTTTCTGTATAAGAAGTGTGTTATAACTCTTCTTAAAAATGTGTGGTTTCTGCCTGTAGGGTGGCTGCACAGATGCCAACTGTACATTATGAATTCCCCAATGGTTACAACTGTGACTTTGGTGCTGAGCGGCTAAAAATTCCTGAAGGCTTGTTTGACCCTTCCAATGTAAAGGTAAAACTGAGTAAGGTGGTATGTAAAACTGTCTTATACTAACAGATTTAACTAGAGCTTGGAAAAATTCTCACTAATGTTAGGAGCAACCTTGCCCCCCCCTTCCCATTGTGTATTACCTAGGGAACTGAAAAAAATAGCATGTTAATTACTTGTTAATAACACACCACTTTACTCATTGGGTTGAGAGTATTATGCTACCTTATGTATGAGTTGGCCTTTATAGGTTTAAAGTTGAAATTAAGAGTCCTACGTTGCTAGCAGTGCAAGGCCCTTCTCCCTTCTCCCAACACTTCCTGGAAGGCACTAGAGGACCTGGTTTCTGTCTGCTGTTTCCTGTCTGAAGAAGGAAATCCCAGTTCCTTGGAATTACTTGAATTATTCAGTTACATTATGAATGCAAGTAGGCATCAGTGAAGAGTTGTGCTAAATTCTTAACCTTGCTGACTGGTTATGGGAAGAGAAGAAATAATTGGTTATGGAGTTTCAGATGAGTGAGTGGTTTGTGTGTTATCTCATACATTGAATTTGACATGAAAAAGCTCGCTTGGTGCTTTACTTTTCTGCACCCAGTGAAGATCTTGGTGTCTTGCCAGGCTTTCTATTTTTTTTGCTGTTTTAAGTTCTGCATGCTATTGTTTCCTTTTCTGATAGCAATTTTCTTCTGGTTTGATTCTGATCTTGTTATAATTGTTCTAGATTTTATGTCTAAAATTCATTTTTATACTTTTAAACTTAATTGTGAATAGCTTAAAGAACCTTCTTCTAATAAGTGGTGTAGAAGTGTTGTACCACATAAACTAGAGGTGGGCAACTTGCAGTCTTCCAGTTGTTGAACTCTGGCTCCCATGGTCCCTTGCCATTGGCTATGCTAGCTGGGGCTGCTGGGAGTTTCAGTCCAACAACATCTGAAGAGTTATACATAATATTAATAGACATGCCATAGCATTGCATGAAGATCATACTGTAAATTCTGGTGACAAATTTGAGCAAGGCTGGGTTCCTATGAGCTTGTATTAATTTGGCTGGCCTAGTGCCAAAGCCTTGGAATGGTCTTGTTTTTGCAGTCTTGCTTAGGGACTGCTCACTGTTCTGAATGGAACTGCAATATAAGCTATCTGAATGCAGAAGACATGTGAGGCTGAGTTCATCCTAGCTTCTTTGCTGTTCTAAGCATGCACACATACAGAAGCACATACTCTTCTATCAGTGCCATCCTTTTGTCTTCTGTCCTCTATTTTGCACAACTTATGACTTGCCCAACTGAACACAGCCTACTAGTTAAGTACTGCAGCCCTCTGGGGACTGGTAAACCTCCATCTTTTGCTGCCTGCCAGGTATTGTAAACAGAAGAGGTGAGTTAAGCATTTGGCAGACCATACTACTTGGGCAGCATTTAGCTTGGAAGCTGTGTAGTCTTCTCCTGCCTCTTCTTTCTCACATACCCCTTTTTAAGAAAACGCATTGTTAGAAACCTGGGGCATAATCAATTAGAAGCAAGGAAAAATACGAACTTCATTATATTGTCTTGGAAGAAAATAATTTCCTTAGTATTTCAAAACTGGGAAATAATTAAAGGAGAAAGGTGTAATAGCTAAATGGGAACACTTTTCTTTTTTTCAGATAATTTGTACGATTGTTGTACACTAATGTGACACTAACAGTTTTCTGTTTCTGCTGAAGGTTTATATTGCATCTCTGTTTTCTTTTTCCAGAATTTTCATGTGTTCTTTACAACAGGGGGAGTAGGTTACCAAGGCCAATTGTCTCAGTTACTTATCCCTCCCCACCTCTGGTGATCTCACTTGGTAGCCCTGGGCACATTGTAAACAAGGAATATTCTATGACACTGTTCTTATCACTTTGGTTCTTTTGCAGTAATAGTGCTCACTCAGAATATTCTTCCTTTCTTCCCCTTCAGGGTTTATCTGGCAACACAATGCTTGGTGTGAGTCACGTGGTCACAACGAGTGTCGGAATGTGTGATATAGACATCAGGCCAGTAGGTATTAGTTAGTGGAAATGATAGGTTAATGTAAAAATGACTTGGAATACCTCTCTTTTTTTCTCACTTTGCTAAAACTCAAGAGTGTCCTCACATAACAATCTGAACTACATGGTCGGTGTTAAAAACGTGCTTTTACACTGCCATAGGTAGGCCATGGCCCTTTCCATCTCTGCCTCCTAATCTAGTAGAGAACGTTAAGAGGGGACATGATAGCCATATTTAAATATTTGAAGGGATGTCATGTTGAGGAGGGAGTAGGCTTGTTTTCTGCTCCTCCAGAGACCAAGACAAGGAGCAGTGGATTCAGCTGTAGGAAAAGAGATTCCACCTGAACCTCAGGAAGAACTTCCTGATGGTCAGAGCTGTCTGGTAGTGGAATATGCTGCCTCAGAGTATGGTGGAGTCTCCTCCTTTGGAGGTTTTTAAACATCTGTTGGGATTGCTTTTATGTGTGTTCCTGCATAGCAGGGGGTTGGACTGGATGGCCCCTGTGGTCTCTTCCAATTCTATGATTCTGTGTTCTATCTCCAATATGATGATGAGCATACTGACTTACATTATGAGGTGTATTATTGAATAATGGGTCATTACTGACTAATATACTCAAATCACTTTAAAGCAGTATTGCTCAGTTTTCAGCCTTCTAGATGTTTTGGACTTCAGCTTCAAAGAACCTCAGTCAACATGATTAATACTAAGGGGTTGTGTAAGGGCCAACGGTTGAGAAACACTAAAAGGTTAAGTGCTATGTGGTCCTGATATGTTTGTTAATAATGCGTTAGAACATATGAAGCTGTCTTATAAAATTAATTTTGTCCATGTAATTCAGGGTTGTTTTGTCTATAATGACAGTCATTTTTTTGGTCTGTCAAACAGAGGAGAGTACTTCCCATAAATTTCTACCTGAACCTTTAACTAGAAACATCAAGGATTGAACATGAGGCTGTCTGTGTGCAAAGCATGTGCTCTACCACTGAGCTATGATTTCTCCCCATTATTATGAGTAGTGAAATACTTTACCTTTCAGCCTATGAAGATTCTCAGGTAGTAAGCATTCATAAAACACATTCCAGATGAATTTAAAAATAAAATTCCAATTGGCTAGATCTTGAAAGAGAAGCAGTAAACAAGATGGAGATGAATTTTGCATTTTGTAACCATATTACACAGATTTATGCAACATTAAAGTAGTTTGATGTACAAATAAGTATATATATTTACAATCACAATATATAAAAATGTCTCAAAAGATCACAGGCAAAGAAAAGATATATCGAACATATTTGTCTTGAGCTAAAACTAACTTTAAAAGTCTATATTAAAAATGTTATAACATTTAAAATTGAAAATGTGAATCCAATTTAAGTCCAAATTCTAAAACAAATCTGTTTTCAGATTAAAATTAAAATTCTTGAAACTTAAAGGCAAGTCCAAATCCAAATTTAAATTTAAGTTCAAATTACATTTGAATTCTAATCCAAATATCTAGTTTCACCTTATAATGTGTGTGAGACTTCCACTATCTTGTAGCCCAATGTAGAGTTAGATCTTTCGTCTTTCAGTTTATATGAGGACTTGTGCTTTTATTTCTCTGTATATTGAGGAGATCAATGGAGAGAAAAATACAATTATAACTTAATGTGTGAATTGCTGCCTTCTTTCTTTAGGGTCTCTATGGTAGTGTAATTGTAGCAGGAGGCAATACGCTACTGCAGAGCTTCACAGACAGGCTGAATAGAGAACTCTCCCAGAAAACCCCTCCAGTAAGTTTGCTGTTTGAGCAATAGCATTTTCCTTTTACTTCTCAAATGCAGATGTTTCACTGTTTGAACTGACTTGCCAAACATGAATTGTGCTCATTGTGTTTTGATTTGTGATGGACTTGTGAATTGCAAAGTGTGTTTTCTGATTTGCAGTTCACAGGCATGTTGGGATGGAGTTTGCACATGTTACCCTTTCATACATAAACTGGGTTCTGATGCAGTGTTGTGTTCCTGCCAGAATGAATGCTGAACCTGAGTATTACCTCACTTCCTGGACTCTTAATATTAGGAAGCTGTAGTTTGAGCATTTGCTACAAACCAGGATTGCAAATCACAGTGTGTGCTGGTCCAGGGGACAAGTGTGAAAAATGTCCATTAATGAAAATCACTTGGTGACTGAATCAATTGTGACAGTTGTATATGCCCAAGGAGTTACATGGGAAGCCACATTTTGAACTGAGAGGAACGATTTTCAGTACAGTATTGATGTGAAGCAGGAGATGGAGTGGCTGCTGCAGTTCAAAAGGAAAAATAATTCTGCTAAGCATATATGAGACTGCTTTAAAGCTACCACTTGATTGGTATGCTGAGCTGTTGTCACATTAAAACCTCTAGTTTTCTGATGGTCAATCTTGTTTATGTTTTTTTCAAAGTTGTTTTTGATGGGATAGCATAGAATAAGGACGCCTAGATAAAATTTAATTAATTTTTTTTCTTAGAAAGAGGATTATGCATGGCAAACTGATCTTCAGCCCCAAAGAACGCTATTTAGATGTTTTAGGTCAGCAGTTCTCAACCTGTGGGTTGCGACCCCTTTGGGGGTCGAACGACCCTTTCACAGGGGTTGCCTAAGACCATTGGAAAATACATATTTCCAATGGTCTTAGGCTCCATTCCCTTCTCTGTGGTGGTGTGCAAGCGCGAGCCACGCACTCACGTTCTCCTGCCCCCTGTTCAGAAGGGACTGAAATCGCTCCCCTTCTCTGCTACCAGGAGAACCTCCCGTCTGACAGGCCAGCTGGGGGGGGGGGTGGCAGCACGGAGGGCAGGCCCCCTCCTCGCCATGGTCCCTGCCCCACTTGCCACAGAGGGGGGTGCTGCGGAAGGGCTGGGGGGCCTCAAGGTGGTGCTTTTCCGGGGGGGGCGAGTTGCGCCCGGTGCAAAAGACAAAGGCACTGGGATTCTTCCCCCGCTGGCCAGGGTCGACACTCTGGAAACTTTTCCCACACTGTCCCCCCCAGCAGAAACGAGAGCGAAGCAGAAGCAGAGCTGGGGGGGTTCTCGGAGTTTTTTCCCGAGGGAGATGCGCGGCTCCTTTTCCCTCCCTGCCCACCCCCCCATTCCTGGCCGGCGAGGTGGCCTTGCTGGGGGGGGCATTGTAAATAAATAAATAAATAATTTAATGGTTGGGGGTCACCACAACATGAGAAACTGTATTAAAGGGTCGCGGGATTTGGAAGGTTGAGAACCACTGTTTTAGGTTATGACCCCCATCATCCCTGACTATCTGGCTGATATCAGTTGTAGTACAAAACAAGTTGAAGATGCCATATCGGGAAAGCTTATACTGAAGTCTTTTAGACAGAATAACATTTTTTACTTTTGATTATTTGATAAATCTACTGCAAGTCCCTCTTTCCATATTCTATCAATAATCTCATCTGATTTCAGAGCATGCGACTGAAGCTGATAGCAAACAACACAACAGTGGAGCGAAGGTTTAGTTCCTGGATTGGAGGTTCCATTTTGGCTTCTCTGGTTAGTACACTAACCAGGTTTGTCTGGTGTGGACTGCTCAGAAGGGCATGTGGGTTACTTGAAAGAATGTTGGTGAGACTAGTGTTGGGTAAAGGAGAGAAATCTGATGGAACAGGGTATGTATACACTACTGCTCTCATACCTTGTTCATGGGCTTCCTGTAGGCATCCAGTTAGCCACTGTGTATGAACAGAATGGAAAAAGATAGTGTTATAGGCTAACAAAAGGGTTATGCCTTTGGTATAATTCAGTATGGTTCATGTGGTAGGAAAAGCTTATTTGCCCTCTGAAAAGTGGGATAGGAATGGCTGTTTGATAAGTTCCATAATTTCCTAAGTATGGTGTAAACCATACTAGCTTCTAAGTACAGAAATAAGCTTTGATCTCATTAGTCCACTTTTAAAGCAGTCAAAAAATCTTTTGATGGTGAATTCCATAGTTTGACTACATTTTGCATGAAATGCTTCTTCCTCTCATCTCAGCCTCCTACCATTCACCTGTAATGCATGACTCTCAGTTCTAATATTATGCAAGAGCAAGAGGGAAAAATTCTGCTTTTTGCACACCATCCAAAATTCTATTCATTTCTGACAGATTTCCCCTAATATTATAGAGAATTGCTCCAGACTGCTTGATCAGTTTGGTTCATCCTTTCTGCTCCAGTCTTTGAGCTGTGATGGCCACCTGTTTTTGTGTTTTGCAGGGTACCTTCCAGCAGATGTGGATCTCCAAGCAAGAGTATGAAGAAGGAGGAAAGCAATGTGTGGAAAGGAAATGCCCATAAATCTTATGCTGCAAGAGTCTGCCTTCCCCAGTGGTTCTAATATTTGATAGCTTTAGTGTACTCAGGAATTGAAGTTTTGTCTCTTTTGTAGGAAGTACTTTTTGTGCATTCTCTAATGTCAATTTTTAACAAACCATAGGTATTTTAAAAAGGCCAGACTACTTCTTTCACAACAAATAGATGCCTACATCCTTGGTAAATGCAATAATTCTTAAATTTTTTATAATTTTTGTATAAAATATATATTTTCTTCAAACCTCTGCACAAACCTTTTTTTCTTGGAAACTTAAGATATAAACTATGGATGTAACTTCTTGCCTTTCAGTGAAATTTTTAAGAAATGTGTCTGCAGGCTAGTCTTCCGTGTTACATTGGCCTTAATAAATTCCTCTAGTTTGTCTTAGAGGCTCTTTGTTTTTACAGTAATCCTTCAGATGAAGGTTTTCTTGTGCAATTGTGCAGTCCTAAGGGCAGCATTTTTTTTCTCTTGGTTATTACAGATTTCCTGTAACCATATTTATTGGGCTATTGATAATGTATGCGGTAGTCCCAGCTAAGCCAGTCTGTAATAGTTGGGAGAGGTGCTGGTTATTAGGGCAGCAGTATGACTTATCTGACTTTGAATATGGTCTGCAGTAGCCAAGCACTGTGAACTCTGCTAATTTGATACTGTTTTAATATGTGTGTTTTCAGTGGGGAAAGTCTCTGACCCAGTTCACATATTCACAGCCGGAGAGTGAGTTGACATAAACGCTTTCATGCGGTTGTGGTGGTGGATGGGCCTAGAACCAATAAAGCATTCGTGTAGCTTTTCCTTCTCTAAAATTAATACTATTTGCAGCTGAAGCAGAAACTCAACATGCACCAGCCCCTAAGCCATACTGATCTCAAGTACATGGATTATGATAAATGAACAGTTATTACTCTTGATTGTTACAGGGGAGGCCAGAGAATTCTGCTTAACTCTAAGGTACTTCAGCCTCTGACTGAAGTTTTTACCTGCAAGGATAGATACAGTGGCTCCATTGTATTTCTGGGGGATTGGTTCTGGGACCCTTTGTGGATACAAAAAAACTGCACATGCTCAATTCAGCCTTGTCAGACAAGGCTTATGTAGTAAGCCTGTATGGTATTAAAAATGATGTAGGGCATCTGTGGAGTTGGTAGCAAGCCCTGGCTGCCAAGCATGCTACATTCTTTGGTGTCCCTCACCTCCAGGGAGCGTATTCCAGGAGGTGAGGGAGCCCAAAGAATGCTGTGCACCTGGAAACCAAGACTTGCTGCTGCCTCTGCGGCTGGTCTACGTAATTTGTAAACTACTGGCTTACTGTATAAGCTGATGGTAAGAGCAGTTCGACAGTGGAATGCGCTGCCTTGGCATGTGGTGGAGTTTCCTCCTTTGGAGGTTTTTAAAAGAGGCCAGATGGCCATCTGTTGGGAAAGGTTTGATGGCGGATTCCTGCGTGGTAGGGGCTTGGACTTGATGGCCCTTCTGGTCTCTTCCGACTACCATTCTAAGCCTTGGTGTAAATCTCATGAGGCTTATACAGCAAGCCCTACAGTATTAGAAATTGTGCCAGCTGCCCACTTCTGATTTGCGAGGGGACCCCACTGCCTCAAAAGGCAGAAGTGGCTGGCCAGCATGCTCCCCACCACAGATTCAAATATACAGCCTTGTATACATTTCAGCTTGGGCTGGGTTAAATTTGTGGGTCCCAAGCTATGCCAAGACCACTATATTTGTTTAATGTAAGCATTAAAATTCTAAGGATGCTATACTGCTGCACTTCTGTTGCATGCATATAATCAGACAT
Source organism: Ctenosaura bakeri (assembly GCA_948474755.1). NCBI lineage: Eukaryota > Metazoa > Chordata > Lepidosauria > Squamata > Iguanidae > Ctenosaura > Ctenosaura bakeri. Next base: position 528,925 of record CAOLHI010000602.1, on the reverse strand, counting down.
AGAATATATATGCAGCCCTTATTTCATTAAATAGATACAAAACTGACCAATGATTCAGAAATAAAAAGTCTAAAGGAAGAGTATTTTGTAATGACACTGAACAACTTTATTAAAAATTATTTGCATGGAAATTCTCAAATCATATGTGACTATTTACAATTAGTTACCCAAGTATTTGTATCACATTTCCAGACAGGGCAACAGTTTTTTTCCTGCCAGTTTTATCAAATACTGAACTCTTCCAACTCCATGCTAACTCTGAGACTGTGTGCCAAGATGAGGGAATTTTTTACGTAAAAGCTTCTCTTTCTGTTTTTGCAAATTTTTCTTTTGGCATTCAAGGCGCAGGTATTTTTCCAATCTGAGCCTGTGAGAGAGAACAGTCATTAAAAATTGGAATGAGAACAAAACTACTTTTCCTGAACACAGTAACAGGTAAGAGATCAAAGGTTCTTGTTTTGAAGATTCCCTTCTATCTTACCTTTGGAAAGGTTTGACGTTTGGCAAGTAGTAGAATCGCTTCCTGTTGTGCTTTGCATTCAGGTGCCAGGGAACTGGCCATTCCCTGAAAGTGTACCTGTCAGAAATAGAAATTGGAAGCTTGTGACTTGCCCTTTTTTTGTGGAATGCAAATCATAGCACTTTTTCAAGTGGAAAAATGCTGGGAAGGCTAGACAAATTTCCAGTGTAATACATGCATTCTAAGTTCCTTGCTTTTCCTCCTGCCAACTTATGGTGATTATATGGTTTTCTTGGCAAGATTTATCCAGATGAAATAAGCTGTTGCCCTCCTCGGATGAGAGACTGTGACTTGGCCAAAGTCACCCAGTGGGCTTCCATGGTTCAGTGGGGATTTGAATCTTGGTCTCCTGGGTGCTAGCCTACCACTCAAATTGCCACACCCCACTGGTTTTCACGCTACCACAGGGCTATTCTAAGTATTTGGTTTCTTACTACACACTGGTGCCACAACTCTGAAATATCACCATACCAAATAGCACGGCCTAAATAGTCGTATCTCCATTCGCCTGGCCTCTCCTTCTCCTGGCCTGTCTGTAGGAGCCGCAGAGCATCTTCTCTTTCCTGAATAACAAGATCCATCCGGTCCATAGAATCCTTTACCTGGGGAGAACAAGAGTAACTTTTACTTCTGAAGGCACCACAGCATACCAAAAATACTAAGCCCAGGGCAATTCCCTGCCTATGTTGATTGTTGTGACAAGATAGTTTTGCAGCCCCATTAAAGCTCACACTATTCTTACAAACTAAAAATACTGTATTTGTTGTGTGCCTTAAAGTCATTTCTGAATTATAGTTCCCCTAAAGCGAACCAATTACAAAGTTTTTTGGCAAGATTTGTTCAGAGGGTCTGCCTTTGCTTTCCTCTGAGGCTAAGAGTGTGTGATTTGCCTCAGGTCATCCAATGGGACTTCTGTGGCTGAATGGGGATTTGAACTCTGTTTTGCAGAGTTATCCAATGCTCAAACTACTACACTATATTAACGTTCCTGCTGAAATAGAAACTTTGAAATAAACAGGAAATTCAATGCAATTTACACCAAAGAATTCCTGAGCATAACACCCAGAGCTACAGTGCTGTTCAGTGTTGCAGTACAAAGGAAGATGATGGTTGTGGAGTAGACCTCATTTTTAAACTTGGAATTACAGCCAGTCTGTTCTCTGATCAAATTCTTACTTGCAGATGTATTCATGTCTTTCATGAATACCAGCTCTTCTCATCACTAACCACTGAACAAAAGAAAATCAATCCAGCATCCAAGAACTTCCCTACTAAATAAACTGTTAACTTTTGCCAGTGTGTGAACTGAAGAGTACCAATCTGTATCATACAAAGGCAAAGGAAATTGCATTGGTCATAAGAAAAGTTCCAGAATCAGTATTTCATATAAGAGGCCAAGCAGAGAAAATTGGTATTATGGTTGCAAAATACAGCATTTTTGTTTGCATAGCCTCTAGGAAAACCATCCTGGAGTGCCTATGTGACAGGACAGCAGCTTCCTAGCTGCTGTGCAATTTACCAGTGAGCCACAGAAACCTGGAAAGAAGTACAGGATTTTGCATAACAATTCTTTGATGAATTTGGTTATTGGTCTGGTCTGTTCTCTGCAAGGATCAGTTCAAGGATTCACATAGTCTTTATATGACTTATGGGGTCTTCAGGCCACTAAACACATATCCGGCAACAGAAAAATCACTTCCATAGAAATTGCCTTAGAATCCTTTCCTTGGCTGTTGGAGTTGAGAGTCAGCGCTGATAACAAACTATAAGAGTCAGGCTACATTAGAACAGTTGAAGAACTTCAGGAATAAGGAAAGTTTAAAAGCTTCCTCAGTCATCTTATGTGACAGCCTCAGATAAAATCAGATAAAAGTTCTAAACAGTCCTTAACAAAGGCAAGTTACCTTTTCTAATCGTTCTGGGCTTGGCATTGGCAGCCTCTGCCGTTTTGCTTCTTGTTCCAATGTTAAAAGCATGTTTCGCTCTTTCAGAAGGACATACCTAAGTCAGAGAACATGTTGGTAAGTAACAACAGGATTACAGAGCTCAAGCAGAGAGCTATAACTGATCCATATATTTTAGATGTATGCAAGTAAACTGATCTATTTTTACAGTATTAGCAGCTATCAGGTAAAAAACTGCCAGATGCATAGGTTTATTACACAGTAACCTATAAATCCAGGAATCAAACAGTTGCCTGGTTAGTTCAAAATCCGTATCTGGAATCCTGCCCAGCTACCATAACCCCACTGCTTCTTGGCCATCATGGCCTCTTTGAGTTGTAACATTACAATGACACAGGAACAGCAGAATAAACAAGTAGCAAACAAAATTCCTGTCAGAGTCTAACCTTCAGAACAAACATGTCTGCTCCACCACAACCTTCCCATGTGATTCATGCCAAATGCCCAGAATCTCATCTCTAAATTTGTATGTGTAGTTTTCCAGTCCTGCTTTATCCCCCAATTTTAACCAAACATTTCTCAACATAGTTATGCTTTGTATTTCCATGTTTTAGGCCACTGTATGGATTCACTCTCCTCCTTCTTCACACAGTTTCTTGACCAGCCTCATCAGGGAGCACTCTTGACTTTTACAGCAGACAGCCATCCCTATCCTAAAGCTCTTCATCTTCTTAATTAGTTCCCTTTTTCTCACTTTCCTGTATCTTCATTTCTCAGTCTCTGCTACCATTCTGTTAAACTCCTTTCTCAGTCACATATTCTTTATCCTTCATAGAGACTCCCTGCAACATAACTTTCCTATAGTCTGGGATTTCAGTGTGGCCCTGTATTATTTTAATCCCAGCCAAACTGAGATCACTTATTTATTTCTGTCCTACCTTTCCTCTGATAGTGGGACTCAAGACAGCTAGCAACATTAAAACAGTACAGATTAAATATCCAAGAAACCACAATTAGAAAATCTAAAAACAATTGAAACCATGTATGAAGTTGAAGCACAACATATTAAAATAAACTAAATATATATATTTTTTAAAACCTTATACTAACCTATAAATTATTCTTCCCTCATACAATCTGGACTGGAGAACCAACATAGGAATTAAGCTAATCAGCAGCAAAGTCTTCGCTGTCACAAATGCATACAATATAGATCCTGTAAATTATTACCAAGCATAAGTTTTGGTACTTGAAATATCTTGCTCTAAGGAGAAATGAGAAGTACAGTCCTCTTAGACGTAGACATTCATTCCAATGAAAAATACTCACCAAAGTTTGTGCAAATCTTCACTGCTCTTGCCTCGAAGCTGTTCTATTGTCCAGGCATCCCCTATGGAAACCACCATGCAATGAATCACTTGCTGGAGATTTGAGAATGTATTTTTGGAGTTCTAAATGGTCATTTATTTTCAGTAATAATTCTATGGCGACAGCAGCTCTCTGAGAAAAGACTGCCTTGCATGTCACACTCTGTAGTTCTACTGTTCATCCCCATAAAATCTACACTGAGAAAAACGAATGCATCATTTGCCCACTGAATTTTATAGCCTGTTTTAATGTTCTAGTTTTTAATGTTTTATTTTGATTGAATGCTGTTTACTGTTTCTTTTTACTTATTTACTGTTATTACTGCTTTTTGAAAACTACTTTATAAGCTTCTCTGAAAATGTACTAAACCACAAATGCATTTGCTTACATTTGTATATCTCAGCTCTCTTCCACCACAGAACCCACATGGCATAAGTTCTCAGGAGGCCTCCCATGCTGGCATTAAATCAGACTCAGACTTCAACAAATGACTGTATTGTACGGTCTCAGAGTATGTCTCAGAATCATTATTCTAAGAGAAAATCCATTTTCTACCCACTGTAGTCTCTTACCACTCACTGCAATTAGAGTCTTGACTTTCAACAAATCCACTCCAAGGGAAAAGCACAGAAGTCCAAAAAAAATGAAATGCAGCCTAATATAAAATGCTTTATTAGACTTGATTGCCAGATATAATCAAATGTTTTAAAATATGGTAAATTAAATAAAAATAATACAGCAATTTCAGAGTCTCTTACCGGATTTGACTTCTGTCTTTCCCCAGTTTTTAGGATCATCAAAAAATTCCTCTAGCCCACTTCGTGGCAAGGAGGTATGAAGTGACGTGCTGGGAAGGAGCACCTTTGTTTTGCAAACATTTGAGTGCAAATTGCTGAAGACTATTCTGAAGGAGAAGAAAATAGACAGTCACTCAGAAACAGTATTCATCCACGTTTTTGTTTAAAGAAGAAAACCCCTAAAAACCCACCCACGGCTTGACTATTTTTCTTCCAGATTATATATAATCTATTTTACCATATTAAAAGTGAAAGTTCAGATTGCTTTTCAGTGTTTTCATAGAGTGTCTGAATTAAAATTATTCATCTATAGTATGAGAGTCCTTTTCCAGAAAGAAGTTTGCAGTTCTACTATGTATACTTCCTACAGTGCATAAAATCTCATGGACTAAAGTGTGACTTCTGTTCCAGTAAGCTTACACCGAATTGTGCAGCCAAAGTATTCTGGCTTTTCCACAGGATGCCCCAAAAGCTTTTCAATTGAGTCGCTGGCATGTTAGTGAGACTATTCTATATGAATTTTATAACTACAGTTTTCAAAGTACAACACAGATCAATCCATAACAGTGGTTACTAGCCTGCACCCGTGGCCCCAAATAACAAGAAAAATTACCAAATCTCTGATTTATAAGTACTTCTCTGTCTAGTCAATCTAGAAACAGTTGCCTAGCAACTGTACAAAAGGCTATTTAAGTCTGAGTTATATGCAAACATAATTTCTGTACTTCAGCAGAAGAGTAGCTTTGGTGAATGTCATCTTTTTCTTTTTTTTTGAACTGCAGAACACTACTACTCAAGAGCCAATGTGCTCTAGCAGGCAGAAAGAATGAGGTTTGGAAGACAGTGTTTTCTGTTGGGGAACCAGTGCGGTATACCTGTTTGAGCATTGGACTATGACTTTGGAGACCAGGGTCTGAATCCTTGCCCAGTGATGGAAACCCAATGGGTGACTTTGGGCAAGTCACACTCTCTCAGTCTTAGAGGAACACAAGGGCAAACCTCCTCTGAACAGATCTTACCAATTCAGCCTTGTGATAGGTTTGCTTTAGAGTAGCCACAAGTCAGAAGTGATTTGAAGGCCCACAACAAGGTACAATGTTCACTTCCCACTTCCATCATGGTTAAATCACTATCTATACTTTTCTTTACTCATCTATGAAATGGCAGCAATCGTGAGCTGATCACTTCACATGGTTATCAAAGGAAGACAGCAAAAATATTAACCATATTGTAAGTTAGAAGCTGTAAGTTGAAGCACAGCAAAAATCAATTCTATGTTATAATGAAGACGGGGACATAGCTCATAGCCTCTTCTAATGTCTTTTAAAATAGCACTCAAATCCTACTAAATTGAAGAAGCTACAATGTTTTCCAAATATAATTTTCAAGATCCCTGTGGTCAGTGAAAAATATTTTATCATTTATCCATTTACATATTCAGAACACATAAAGTTTATAATGACTTTTAAAGTAGGCAATTTAAGGCCGTGATTCCTAAATCACTTAGTAGGGATTAAGTCTGATTGAGCTTGGTAGGAATAACTTACGAGAAAACACATACCGAATTGTACTGTAAAACAAACTAATATTATATCAATCCGTCTTCATTATGGCCCTTTTCACATGGGGCTTAAAAACGGTGTAGAGCAACCTCCGCGGAGGTCGTCTACACCGTAACATGGATTGGGGCGGATTACTTTAGAGTAAATCCACACCCCAATCCACGTAGGGGCGACCGGAAGAGGCGCCGCCTGCGCTTTTGTAAAACCACTTGCTTTTTGGGTTTTAAAAGGCGCGGGGCGTGCAGCCCCGTCTCAGCGCCGGTACAGATCTGCAGGCGTGCGCAAGAGCGTGCCTGCAGATTGCGCAGGGGGCGGGATTTCCGGCTGGCGAGCTTCCCCTACTGGCGGAGAGCCTCCGTCAGTCAGAAGCCGCCATTTTGGGTGCTGCTGGACGCAGCGGACGCCGCAGACGCCGCCGAGTGTGGAGCGGCGAAACGGGCAGCTCCGCGTAGTGACGGAATAAAGGTAAGCTCCGTTTCTGCGTGGAGCTGCCCGTTTCCCCACCCGCATGTGAAAAGGGCCTATGTGTGTGTTCAATAGACGCTCCTCATCCAGGGTAGCTTCATCCAGACAGAGATCTCATCTATCATCATGTCAAAACAAAGCCAAAACCCACTGTTGTTGTTCTGTGCCTTCAAATGCTTCCTGACTTAACAAGGTGTTTCTGGCCCTGTCGTAGGGCTTTCTTGGCAGGATCTGTTCAGCATGAGTTTGCCTTTGCGCAAACTCACCAGGCTGAGGCTCTGAGGCTGACAGTGTGTCTTGCTCAAGGTCACCCATGGGTTTCCAGGGCTGAGCAGGGATTTGAACCCTGGTCTCTCTAGTAGAATGCTCAGATCTCTACGTCCCATATATACAGTCCTCCCTCCACGTTCGCTAGGGTTAGGGGCACCGGAGCTCTGGGGAAGTTAAAAAAACACGAATAACTCTAGGCCCTCCCAAACCATATTTAACACACACACAAAAGTACGGCCACCCTATTCAGCCCACCGTGGATTTCTTTTAAGGCCTCAGGGTTCCTTCACAAGGCAGAAGTGGGTGGCGGTTTTTAAGAAGGACTCACAAGCCTCGTTGGCAGCTTCTCAGTCTCGGGAGGTTTGCCGTCCCTATTAAAAATGGCACAGGGAGGCAGCCAAGGGCAATTTCCGCACGACACTCTTATAGCGCGATGATTCCACTTTCAACCTCCTATGGAATCCTGGGGTTTGCAGTTCCGGGAGGGGCCAGCTGGCCCCTCCCGGAACTGCAAACCCCAGGATTCCATAGGAGGTTGAAAGTGGAATCATCGCGCTATAAGAGTGTCGTGCGGAAACGTTCAAGGTAACAGCGAATAATCCGTGAACAATCAAATCCGCAAAAGTGAAACCCGCAAACGTGGAGGGCGGACTGTACAACTCAAGATCACACCGTACATCTGCAAGGGCCTATTTCCCCACAGTTCAAACCCTGTACATTGTCTTTCGGTGTCATTTTTTAAAAATATAACACAGAAAGAATCCAGAAGTTACTGCTTCTCCAGAAACTGGACTAGATCCCAGGGCTTCCGTCCTCAGGGTGTTCCCCTCCACAGAGCTTGGGAAAAGTTACTTTTTGGGGACTACAACTCCCACAATCACCCAGCCAGGACGGCCCAAGAAAGTAACTTCTTCCAAGCTCTGCCGCACAAGTCGAAAGGAGGAGAGGGCTCCCCGACACTCAAGAGCTGCCTCCGATACGGCTCTTCAGCCCACGGCTCCAGGAATGTGGAAGATTCCCTCTACAGCCGGACAGAGGCCTTTTCCGCACTAGCCTGTTATAGCGCGATGATTCCGCTTTCAGCATCCTCTGGAATCCTGGGGTTTGCAGTTTCGGGAGGGGCCGGCAGGCCCCTCCCGAAACTGCAAACCCCAGGATTCCAGAGGATGCTGAAAGCGGAATCATCGCGCTATAACAGGCTAGTGCGGAAAAGGCCGAGCCATTGGTGCGTGACTAAATCGACTTCCCCCGCCATTCCTTTCCTTGGAAGGCCCCTCTTCTAGCAGCTCCCCCGTGTTCTCCGCCTCAGCCATCCGTACCGAGAAGCCGAAGCCTCCGGCGCCTTCCGAGTCGCTCCTGTCAACCCCAAGACCTTCCAAAACCTCCGGCAAAGCGCGACGCCCGCCATGGCACCTCCCACGTCCCACAATGCTCAGCGGCGCCGCTGCCGCCGCCCAGGATCGTTGGCCAGGTAGCTACTGGAAACAACGCGGAGAAAATCCTAGAGCGGCAAGCAGCTTCCTATAAAACCGGGATTCAGAGTAGCTTCGCTCTATGGCTGGTGCATCTCTATGGTGAAATCCCCGAAGTTAGCGTCATCGCAAATTAGAGCGGAAATAGAGCGGAAGTAGCGATAGTGGAGTTCTAAGCTTTTCTGGCTCTATGATTAGCATGTTCTTCGCTTCCCACAATGCTTAATGATCCGCCTCCTTTCCACCATAGAGATAAGAAAAATAGAATAGCCCATCTCGTCTGAATAGAATAAAAATGTTGGCCTAGTAACGTTGCCCTTGGGGCAGAACCGAAAAAGCAACCGAGGAAATCATTCGAGAAGTCCAGTGCTAGGGGCCTTCCCGCCCTACACTGCTATAGTGCTGTTATCCCACTTTCAACACCCTATGGGATCCTGGGGTTTGCAGTTTAGGGAGGGGCCTTTAGCCTTCTCGGCCAGAGAGCTCTTTGGCCTTGGTAAACTACAAAGCCCAGCCTGATTCCACAGGATGAACTTGGAATAATAGCCCTGTAACAGTGTGGTGCAGAAGGGCCCTAAAATTTCTCCTCTCCTCTCCCCTGACTGAGCTTTTGAGTGCAAACCACTTTTGCCCTTTGAACTCAGATAAGCTGAGGACAAGGAGGGCAAATGGGGGCAGGAGAGAGGAACTGGAGGCCTTTCTGCACCACACACTTATAGTGCTATTATTCCACTTTCAACATCCTGTGGACTTCTGGGGTTTGGAGTTCAGGGAGGGGCCTTTAGAATCCTCAGCCAGGGAGCTCTTGGGCCTCAGGAAACTACAAACCCCAGAATTCCACAGGAGGTTGAAAGTGGAGTAACAGCACCATAACAGTGCAAGGCAGAAATGGCCTAAGAATCTTTCCATTTATTTTACTTTAACAAATGCCTTTTAATAATCGAGACATAAAGGACATAAACTCTTAGACAGACAGGGACAGGGACTCCTCTCTTTGCTCCCATCCTTTCACTGGGGGACCCCACTGGCCTTGTTTGTTGTGGGATTCTCACTGTTGTAGCTCAAAAAATGCCTTTTCTAAGGTCATTTCCGCGCCAGCCTGTTATAGCGCGATGATTCCACTTTCAACATCCTCTGAAATCCTGGAGTTTGCAGTTTCGGGAGGGGCTGGCCGGCCCCTCTCAAAACTCCCAAAACTGCAAACCCCAGGATTCCAGAGGATGTTGAAAGTGGAATAATCGCGCTATAACAGGCTGGTGCGGAAATGGCCATAGCTTGCGGAGGGTTGGCGCTACGCCCATTGACTATGCTTAAAATGCTAAACTTCTGCATCTGTTTTCATGCACAGGTCACTTTCTCTCCAAGTTCATCTACAGAAACCGGAACCTTTTTCCTCATTGTGTTTCCGGCAGTTCAATTTGTGAGCCGTGCCCTATGAGCCGCCGAGGAAACGGTTGCCCATTTCAAAGATGGCGCCGACGCGGCCTCGACCCCCGTTTGCTTGAATGTAGGCAACCTTGGAGGCCTTCCTTCCGGCCACCTTGCCAGGCCCAGAGATGGCGGCCATGAGCCTCCTGCTCCAAGCGGCGGCCGCTTTGGGAGCCCGGCGCGCCTTGCCCACCTCGGCGCTCCGCGGCCGCTTTCCCCCGCTAGGAGGGGCCGTCAGCCGCTCGGGAGTCATCGGTATGGGGCTTCGGGGCTGTGGGTTGGAGGGTGGTCGAGACTCCGCAAGGCTTGCTTGGGGATTGACCTTGAGCTCGAGGCTAATTGCTGCAGACAGGGTTCCCGTATTGGCAGAGCTCCTCTGCCTTTCATAGGGATGGCACAGGCAGAAATGCAACAGGCGAAGCTTCTTCCGGTCTTAGCCTCATGTTGGGAACTTCACCTGCTGAATTTCTGCCTGGCACCTACCCCTGTGTTGAAAACAGAGGAGAGTTGCAGAGAAAAGGATCCCTCCCCCCTGCAAGTGGGAACTCTAATAATAATAATAATAATAATAATAATAATAATAATAATAATAATAATAGTAATAGTAGTAGTAGTAGTAATTTGTATCCTGCCTCTCCACATGGATCGAGGCGGCGAACAACATAAAATACCTTATACATTAAAAGACATTAAAAACATACCCAATCCTCCCCACCCACCAACCCACCTAAACCAACCCCTTAAAATACACTGCAATTAACAATCCATCAATTACTATTAGCAAAGCAGCAAGGCCATAGATGGGAGGCGATGGAAATGCTAGCCTGGGAAGGCCTGTCGGAGAAGACGTCTTGTAGGGTGCTTGGAGGAAGCATACAGTACTTTTGACCCGGTTCGGTACTTAAAATAGTCTAGAAGAAATGCAAAAGGATTCTGTTAATTTAGTTGCAGTGTAAGATAAAGAACATGGAGAACAAATGGGCACAATTTGAATTGGGAATCGGCAACCAACAGGTTGCTGCTCTTTGGAGAGTCCAAGAAGTATCCTCCTGTGTTGTTCTGTGTGATTTTATTGGATATTGGTGTATTTACCTGGCGTTGCCTGGGATTTTATTTTCTCATAGGTAATACTTAGAAAGATTTGAGATCCTGTGTCTCTAGTTGCCCAAACTGACTTGTCCAGTAGCTGTAACTTTCCCCCATATTCCCCAATCCAATCTGTATTCAGAGTTATTAACATACAGAGGTTGGGTTCCTTAGGGAAATACACTGCCCTCCTCCTTACTGCTAGGCTTCGTCTCCATAGCAGCTGGCCTATTCAAGGCAGACACACTTGACTGTGACCCAAGAGCTCTCTCCCTGAGAATTCTAAAAGCCCTCCCTAAACTGCAAACCCCAGGATTCCACAGAATCTTCTTAGGCAGCCAATCATATGAGGTTCCTTGCCTGACACAACCAATCATATAAGGTCTTCACCTAACAAAAAGAGACAAACTTTGACTTTTATATATTAATGTTTTATTTTTGTAGGGATGATTTTGTGGTTTTCATTTGTGGTGTAAAGCATCTTGGCAACTCCTTGTCAAGGCAGGCACACCTCAGTTAACAAAGTCTCTGACAAAGAAGTTCCTTTTTACAAAGAAACTCCTTTGTGTAAAGTCTTTTTGTGCCAGCCCGGCCACCTTCCCCCTTTCTCATCTGCTGTCTAGCTGGAAGGCTTTTAGCACTGTCAGCGTTAGGAACATGGTGAAGGGGGCCTGGAGAAACACAGGTTTTCAGTGTTAGGTTGTTGCAGCATGTCTGCAGTAAACAATGCAGCGAAGTTTTAAAGTGGGATTTTACTCTAGCCAGTCCTGCTACACCTGTGTGTGCTTCCTACATCAAGCAAGATAAACAGCAGCTCCCTCCCGAATCCTTCACTGAGCATGCAGAAAATGCAAAAGGAGGAGAATCGATAAGTTTGCCTTACCATCTTCCTCGCAGGACTGTGTATTTGCTTGTTTCTGTTTTTTAAGAGTATGGATCTGTGAGTTTGGTCTTGGAAATCATAAGTAAGGCTGGTGAGCTGGTGAGAGAAAAGAATTGTCCCTGGCTGGTGGGAGAAAGTGAAACTTCATATGTGGACATATGCTCACATGTAGGATCTTGGCCTAAGAAAACTGTCTTTGCTGGTCAAAACTGGACAGGTCATTATCTCTCAGCTGCATGAAATATTGTGAGGATAAATAAGAATACAGTCTTAATACTTTGTACTGACATACCTCAGTTAGTGAAGCTTCTGAAAAAAGAAGCTGCCCTTTACAAAGTCTTTTTATGGCTGTCCAGTGCCTCTTTTCCGCCTTGTCCTTTGTCTACCTGGAAGTTTTGTTTTGTTTTGCTTTTTGTTCAGTAGCATTGCTACTGGGAGGAAGGTGAAGGAGGACTGGAGAAACAGACTTTTGGTGTAACATCGCAGTATCACATCTGCAGGAAATACTGCAATAAAACTTGAGCAAGGAAAGAACAAGATTCTGCTCTAGTCAATCCTAATGCAGAATGTGTGCCTGCCTACAGGGGACAAAGTAAACAGCAGCTGCCTTAACAATCCCTTACTGTGCATGCATGAACATCAAAACGGGAGAGGAAAGAGGAAAGCAGATGAGTTGACCTTAACAGCTAGTCCCAGTATGTTTACAAAAAGGCATACAGTGAGCCCTCCACTTTTGTGGCTTCAGTACTCGTGGATTTGATTATTTTCAACTTATTTATTTATTTATTTAAAAAACCTTAGTCTACTTGCCCCTGCATTCTCCAGTGCAATTCTATTGTCCACTTCAACTAGAAGTGGACCATAGAGACACACTGAAAGACCTAGAGATTCATAGGATCATAGAATCATAGAAATTCAGAGTTGGAAGAGACCACACAGGCCATCCAGTCCAACCCCCTGCCATGCAGGAACACCCTCAAATCAATCCCGACAGATGGCCGTCAAGCCTCTGCTTAAAAACCTCCAAGAAAGGAGACTCCACTACACTCCGAGGCAACAGATTCCACTGCCGGACAGCCCTGACTGTCAGGAAGTTCTTCCTGAGGTTCTGGTGGAATCTCCTTTCCTGCAGCTTGAATCCATTGCTCCTTGTCCTGGTCTCTGGAGCAACAGAAAACAAGTCCCCTCCTTCCTCTACGTGACATCCCTTCAAATATTTAAACATGGCTATCATGTCCCCTCTTAACCTCCTCTTCTGCACAGAATACTTCTCTAGGTATTGCTTAGGTCTTCCAGGATGATTCTGTGGTCCACTTCTGCCAGAAGGTGCCAACAGAATCATGTTGGAGGACCTAGAGATTCCCAGAGAAGTGTTTTCAGTTAAAAAAATATTAGTGTTGCTGATCGTTATTTTTGTGGGTGTGTTTTTCCCACTTTTCTGGGGGTCTTGTGCTCATCTATTACATTTGGCCACTAAAATGGAAATCACAAGAAAAATGAAAAAGTAAAATAAAAATAAAAAGTAATCCCTGGACATGTTTGGAAGAAGCCTTCAAGTGGTCTCTAGAAGGTTCAAAATATTTTTGTTTACTTATGCAAGGATTACCTAGTCTAATAGTTTCATTTCACACATGCGTACTGTTCAGTTTTGAACTAAAAAAAAATCTGAAACACATTGAACTACTCTTTTTGTTGTTGTTGTTTGTAGCACAGGACCTATTCTTATTTCTCCCATGTTATTTCTGTGTGTGGTACCAAATTGTTTGTTAAAGAGTACCCAGGAACGCATCTACTTTGTTAAATGTGGTCTACCTGTATTCTGAAATAACAATTGATTTGTAGTTGAATGTCAACTTAATCTTGCAGCCCCTGTGCGCCATGGCAGCGGTGGGAAAAGAATGTTTATCATCGATACAACACACTTTTACGATAAGCGGTTCCTGCGCTTGCTGGTGAGTTTACTAATCTTCTGGGAAAAATTTGTAGCAGACAGAGATTTTACACAAACATTTTTACTGTAAACAATCATTGCTGTTTGGATGGCCTGTGGCTCTTCAGAAGTTGATGAACAACTGTTGCATTATGTTGCACCATTTGTGTGGCTGGCTATGGCTCACAGGAGGTGAAATCCAACAAGGTATGTAAGGCCACAGGTGCCTGTTGTGAGAAATCCTACTTAGGATTCCTCAGTTCTAGAACTGCCTATACCCTAGAGGTGGCTTCTTTAGCTTTGACTAGTGATGCAGAAATGGCTGTTTAAGAGATTGAAAACTGGTGGCTCCACTCACAGGCTACAATAGCTTCAGTCATGTCAGAGAAGGATATGAATAACATCAGTCTCACCTGCAGTATTGCTGCAGAAGTACCCTTGTGCTGCATAGCTTTGTTTCAGTGCAGTGAGATTGGAGCTTGTTTCAGTGAGGAATGCTCATGATGCCATTTGATAGTTTCTCTGGCAGTACTATTAGATCAGAGCTAAAATATCTTGCTTAGCATGCAAAGAAATCATATGTGTGCCTAACAGCAGACTTATCCTTGTAGCTGGAGGTTCATTCACTGAGACAAGTCACTGTTTGCTTTACAATATGGCTTGTCTTTCAACAGCAGGGCTGGATCCAGCAAGAACAATACATTAAGCTCACTCTTGTCATACCATGCTCTTCTGTATGCATATGTTACTTTGTAGAATCCTTACTGCTGCCTTCCCATAAATTGGGGAAGGGGAAAGGAAGAGCCTCCCCACTGGTCTAATCTGGCCCTCTGAGGTTCCCTATCTAGCCTGCCATGGGTCCTGGTAAGATCCTTCCCCAACCTTAATTCAGAGAGATTTTGCCACTGGCCTTCCTATTTGGAAAGCCAGCAGCAGGGGGCTTCTGCACTGGAGAGAACAGTGGGAAGCTAGTTTCCCCTGTTTTGCATCCCCTGCAAAGAGAGGAGGTATGGCTGACATTCTTTTTTCCAGTTGCAGATTGCAGGAGTGCTTCTGCTGGTGGGGTTAGAGTGACTTTGCCTCTTCGTCACCTTCTCCCTCTGAGGAACGTTTAGAGTGGATGCAACCAGCTTTCCAGGACAATTGGGAGAGATACGCCCATGCCCTTACGATCTTCCAACCAATGAAGGGCAGGGGAAAGGAATCATCTAGTCCTCTACTCTAACCCTATCATAAGGAGATCAGAAGTTTGTTGGGGGTTTTGGGAAGAAAGGATCATGGTAGTTAATGACAAATTGGTGTTTTGTTTTCACAAACATAAGATAAAAATTGGGGATGTGGCATCTGAAAAAACAAGTTATTTGGATTCTGATCACATTTACCTGAGAGGAGAAAATCCCAGATACTTGAGATGTGGTGTTTGCAGAAGGAAAGGTTCTATAAGCACTAGGGCTTGATGACAATCTAGGATACAATATATATTGCCACATAATGATCTTGCTTTTCTCTCCTCTCTAAACAGCGGTTCTACATTTTGTTAACTGGCATCCCAGTAGTTGCACTTGTAACATTTGTTAATATCTTTATTGGTAAGTATTTTTGCACATTGTGAGTTGCTTAGACTTATTCATGTAAAGGCACTATTAAGCAATACAAGTACTTTCATTTCTTTGAAATGACTTTTTTATTTTAGTAGTACTAAATCTAGTTTGCTGGTCTTTGGTTATAGAAGAGGCACTTGAGAATTTTTAAAAAGAGCATATACAAGTGGGAAAAACAGAATGTATATCAGTAAAATTCCATATCGGTTCTTTGCTATGTGAAGTGTAAGACATGTGCCATATTTGTGAAGCTTTAAAAACCTATTTTTAAGTAGCCATGCTGTTCTGTTTACAAGAATATAGGAAACTGCCTCATACTGAGTCGACCAATCCCCATCAGCCCTAACCACATGGCCAGTGGTAAAGGATGATGGGAATTGTGGTCCAACTACATCAAGTTAACAACAAGTTGCCAGTCACTGAGCTAGTTGAGTACAAGAGCGAATGTTACTGGATTGTATCTCCCATTAGCCCTTCCCAGCGTAGGTTGTGGTAAGGAATTAGCAGGGCAAGTAAACCTGGAGTACCCAGTTTTTCCCACCCTTAGTTTACCCTGTCTGACATCAGCTCTCCAGAGTTTCATCTGGGATTCCTTTTAAGCCCTACGTGGAGATACCTGGGTCTTTGCATGCAGAGCAAGTGATTTATTATTAAAATCTACCTCTTCCATTTGGGTGGCTATTTATCTTTGGTTGCACTTATGTCCTACTCCCTGAATAAATCAAATAAATCAAATTCTTTATCTTTGGAAGATAAAGTATTGTGACTGACAGCATCTGGTGAACCCTTGTATTGTAGTATATTGTTTTCCAAAATAAATATTTATGAGCCTTTAGCTCTTTATTGATTTCTTTATCTCCTACCAGGTGAAGCTGAATTGGCCGAGATTCCAGAAGGTTATATACCAGAGCACTGGGAATATCATCCTGTGAGTATAGGACTGAAGGGAAAAATATTGTAAGCCAGTCTTGGAAAGAAAGGTCTTGAAATTTTAAATGAGGCAGAGACTGAGCAAACACAAATACATAGATAACTGTGGAGGCATGTGGAAAATGCTTGGTGAGATCTTCGAAACCAAAGCTGTGGTCCTGCCTCCTTACCTTTCCTTCTGAGTAAGTGATATAGATTCCCCCACAGGCAGAATAGTTGAACTAGAACTGGAAGCTTTTATATGTCTGTGGTACAATGCCCATTGCAAAACTGATAATACAGTCAATCTGGTACAACAAATCTCATGCTGTTCACTCGTGTGACAAAGGAAACACAAAGAAGGTCAGAAATGAAAGAATATAACCAGAAGTTACCAGAGAAAATGTAACTTCAGGCCAATAATAATAGTAATAATGGCATCTACAGTGGCAACTGATCCTCTTTGCAATTCACTAGTGATGTCTTTAGGAATTTGTGGTGGATCTTTTGTGCTGCTACTGTGAAGATGGCAACCTGGCGTGTTATGGATTTAGAATGACCTGCCAGTAGATCCACAAACAGTATCAGGCAACATCCAACCCACTCTTGCTCTCAAGAGGTCTCCCAAGAAACACATGCTTGGGTTCACTATATAATGGGCAATGTAATAAATAAGGGACCAGGTTTTCTACCTCCCCAGAACCGCAAATACAGTACATAGCCATTGTGTATAGGGGATCTCTTTATACCTCCGTTGCAGATGATCTGATGGCATTGTTTGAA
The DNA here is from genome assembly GCA_948474755.1 of Ctenosaura bakeri. NCBI lineage: Eukaryota > Metazoa > Chordata > Lepidosauria > Squamata > Iguanidae > Ctenosaura > Ctenosaura bakeri. The sequence goes on along the minus strand of CAOLHI010000602.1, from coordinate 511,947 downwards.
AATGGAGGACAGTGAAGGTTTTTCTAAGGGCAACAAATGTTAAATTATGGAAATACTGTTGAAAATAATTGTTCTCTGTTTAGAAATTGTACCAAGGCAAAAATACTTGCTGTTGGGTAGCAAGCACATTTTAGCTGAAGGAAACCGAATTTGGTTGGTGTGGAAACAAAACTGGAGTTATGAAGGATTACTGCAAGATTAGGAAACATAAAAAGCTGCTATATGCCAGGTCAGAGCGTTGTCTATCTGTCTCAGCATGACTGGCTCTTTCTTTAATTGGAGATGATAGAGAGTGAACTCAGGACATTCTGCTTGTAAAGCGTGTACCCTGCAGTAAACTAAGGTGAAACTTGTCTTCATTTTTCTTTAGCTGAGAACTTTTCAGCTACCCTTTGGCACCCAGGAAAGTTGAAAATGACTTTAAGGCATACAGCAACAAGAACCACAAAATTCTATCCCCCCACCAAATATATTGATTCTAGATTTTAAAGTGAAGATTCTATTAACATGGAATAGGGCTGAAACGGGAAGGGGAAATCTTTTAGCACAGTACTATCTATTTACATTTACAGTGGCCCTTCAAAGTCTCCAGCAGGACTTTTTCCAAGTACTGATATTTGAGAGCAGTTTTTTTCAAAAGGAAACAGGAGATGCCAGGAATTGAACCAAGGACAGTGTACATACAAAGCATGCACATTTTCACTGAGTCAGGTGTCTTTCCATTCTGATTTTTCCATCTGTTGTTTGCTCAGATTCTTGCGTCCTGCTTGGTTGCTTGGTGGGAAGGGTTTTGATGACCATCCTTTTCTACTTTTTTGATGACCGTCCTTTTCACACAAGTCCTGTTTCTACTGTGTTCATGTGAAATTTTAGTCTTGGACAAACTGGGAACTTATCACTATCCTGGGGTGGGCAACACTACCACTCCACACCTGCTGCAGGCTGCTGCGTCCACCATAGCTGGTGGTTGTTCTTTTGCTCAAACAGGGTGTGGGCAGCCCTGATACTATGCTTGAGAGAGGTGCCATAATTCTTACAGGTTTCTGGAGGTACAATTCTGATTTTTGTGGAGAGGTTTTAGTAGTGTGGGGTTCTGTAGACTACAAAAAATAGCCTTGGGGTCAGTATGTGACCCATGGATCACACAGTTTACAGCCCTACATTATTCCTTAATGACATAATATGCATGGTAAGTCTTCTCATTTTGACAGCTTCATTCTCTCAGCCATTCCCTGCCATCCCACCAACCCATATAGAAGACTTCATGCTGCAAGCACAAGATGGAATGAGTGTTCATGATACTTTAGTAATAACTTGCTTCTTCTTTTCTTCAGCATCCTATAACTAGGTGGATTGCTCGCTATCTCCTTGATCCCCCTGAAAAGGATTATGAAAAGGCACTGTATTTGGTTCATGTTGAAGCAGAGAAAGCTGACTTAAGGTAGGCTTTAATTCTGTATTTTATTATTTTTTAGCTTCTTTTGATGAAAAGCCAGCATACAAATTAAACACTACTTAAAATTTACAACTAAGTGATAATATTCCTTTCCTTTTTCTCAATTTTTCATCTTCTCTTTCTTGTTTTTCAATAGGAGGAAAGTAAAGGAGGCCCGCCGGCTCATGCGAGAAAGAGGAGATGGACCATGGTTTCACTATGAAACCACTGGCACAAGTCTGATTGATTATTCTCCTAAATCAACACCTGACAACTAAACTTGTTTGTTTCTTGTCCCAAGTGTGAATCTACAAACAGCATTTGAATTATGTAATATATATATATTAAAAAAAACCTTTGAACTTGAATAAATATTCCTGATTCAGTAACCTCCTATGGTGTTTCAAGGACTTCTTACAGTTCAATCCTGTCCATGTCTACTCAAAAGTAAGTCTTAGTAAATTTAGTGGGATTTACTCCCACATATGTACATACAGAATTACAGCCCTAGTGGCCTAAGATTGTGGACCAAATGAGTTTTGACTTGAGCAGAAGCTTTATTAAATGAAGTTTATTTAATAAGCACCTCTTAGAGTACAGTCCTCACCATGCCTTCTCAAAAGTAAATCCCAGTTAATTTAGTGGAGTTTACTTCCAAGTATATACATAGAAGATTATAGCCCTGGTGGCCTAACATTATGGACCAAGTGAGTTTTGACTGGAGTAGAACCTTTGCTGGTATGCTCTACTGGTCATGTGATGTAAATGTAATCCCACAGGAAAGTATAAAACTTGTGGCCCTCCAGACACTATTGGACCTAAACAACCTCACTTCCAGCCAGTATGACCTGGGTTGGGTAGACCTAGGTTAAGGTCCTTTGGCCATATACACCAGGGATGGAAATCCTGTGGCCCTCCAGATGTTGTTAGGCTGCAACTCCCAGCATTTTTCACCATTGACAATTCTGGCTGCTGGGCCTTGCTGTCTGACAACATCTGGAGGACTGCACGATTCATATCCGTGATTATGCTGTAAAGAAAAAGATTGCTGAGTAAATTGTGTAGATCACAAAGAATGCTGACTATAAGAGGTCTCATGTGTTTGACATGATTGACTGATGTGAGCTTGGTTTACCTAAAGACAGAAGCTTGAATCTAGTTGCAAGTTCCAGCTTGAGTAGACACAGTGAATCAGTTTATATTGTTGCCTTATTATTCAGCAATTGATTCAGTAAGTCTACTCTGGTGGCGACTAGTATTCAGATCATTGTTTGCTCAATTCTCCTTTCATTGTGGAATCACCTGCATTGTGGCTGATTCAGTGGTGTGTTCTAAATAGCGGTGATGTACTTCAAAAAGGCAAATGCACCTTTAAAATAAGCTAAATTAAAAATCAATACTTTCCCCCAAAGGGGGCTATGACACAGCAACTCCATAGCATGTGATTTTCTGCCCCCTATCACCAACCCCTCATAGGTGGCCAGATGTTTGCTTGGGAGTTCTCTGTGCTATCCATTAGGTTCAGAGCCTTCGATTTTACTGGAATGATAAGATATCTTTGGCCAAGGAACAATACCATAAACTGCTGCTTTAGCTGAATGGAGCACTTCATCTCCCTAATGTCTATGAGGTAGGTATGATCCCATGTGCAGTTTTTCCCTGAAGGCATGAAATAAGACAACTGCAGCTTCCTTAAGGTAAAAAAACTATTTGAGATTGTATCTACATTACACAGTTACAGCAGTTTGATATTACAGTCCTCCCTCCGCATTTACTAGGGTTAGGGGCACAGGGCCCCTGTGAAAGTGAAAAAACCATGAATAACTCTAAGCCCTCCCAAACCATATTTAACACAAAAAAGTATGATTACCATATTCAACCCACTGTGAAATCCTTTGAGGCATCAGAGTTCCTTCATAAAGCTGGTGAGGCTTCTCCACTGCTGCCCCACACCATTTTAAAGAAGGACTTAACAAGCCTTGTTTGCAGTTTTTCAGTCTCACAAGGCTTGCAGTCCCTATTAAAAATGTCATAGGGCAGCAGCAGATCTGGTAGCAAATAATCCATGAGTAATCAAATCCGCAAAAGTGAAACCCAGGAATGTGGAGGGCTGACTGTACTTTTAATTCCCATGGCTTCAACCTATGGAATGCTGGGATCTGTAGTTTGGTGAAATACTTAACATTGCTGTTGTTAGGTTCTTGACTAGAGTGCTCTAGCAGGCAGTTTTAAGCATCTCACCGGATTACAAATCCTATAATTCCATAACATGGAGCCATGGCAGTTAAAGTGGTATCAAGCTCTTATAACTTTGTGGTAGCTTTGTATTTTACTTTCTTGCTAAACTAGATTTTAAAAATCTGAACATGACATAAGGGGCTAAATGTTATTGTTAATCCTAACTACTGTAGACTAATTGAATCATTGTGACTTATATCAGTGTTTCCTTTACAAGTCTTATTGAATCAACGAGTTTCCCCTAACTGAGATTAAGAGTTGGGCGTTTGCCCAAAGAATTCCTTAAAAATGAACAAATATATTACAGCCTAACCTTTCATGGCTGTTCTGCATCTCATGATGTGGGCCAAGGGTTTTGCTACAACACATGTATTAAGCCATACTCTCAGTGTTTTCCTCCAACAGACTAACATGCATATCCCTAGGAACTGAAAAAAATGTGCCTGGAGACTTATTTGTGCAGCTTGTTTTAATTTTGCAAAATGCTCCACAAAGTAGGCCTGTGAAGTGGATTGTTATTCCCATTCTGCAGCTGGAGAGATGAATCTAAGAAGTAGTTGCTGGCAAAAAACTACGAACATTTTCCTCTGCAACCTTTGGAAGACAAACAGTAGATTGCAGTCTGATATTTTAGCTACCAGCAAACCACATCACATCTGGTAGACCAGAAGTGCTCAAAGCGGTGGTTCATGGAACAGTGCCAGTCTGTGAGCTTTTGGTGAGCTGGTCCATGTTGAGTTTCCAGGAAAGAAAGAAATGGTGGTAATCAATAAACACAAATATAGTATTGATCCCTGGCACATGGGGGGGGGAGACCATTCTACATATCAGATGGTTTAAGATAGGCAATGTAATTAAGTAATGCCGGGCGAAGGAAACATTAGAGTCTTGCTTAGTAGGCACATTGTCAAGCAGGAGCTATTCACACACTTTCGGCTTTAGCCGTCTCACAGAATACCACGGGGAGGGTCATAGGATCATGCTGCTCCCAAGAGCCCTTCCCCTTGCAACTTCCACTGCACTGATTTGCTAGAGAACAGAAGAGCAGCAAAGGACAGCTCCAATCTGCTGGATCCTGGCTGTCGCTGAACTCAATTTCTTCTCTCTTTTCTCTCTCCCCTATTTCTTTTCCCTTGTGTGTCACATCTTATTTGGTTTGTAGGCCTGATGGGAGGGATGGAGGGCAAATTAATTATCTGTAAGTATTTTTTTTTCTTTGCTAAAAAAAGATGTAAGCACGTTTCAAATGAATAACTTTATAAAAACCAAGTGTGGAGGGTACCAGATTGGGTGAGAAAAAGTGGGATCTGTAAAAAAAAGTGTTGAAATGTGAAGAGGTTCTGTTCAGTGAGCACCTAATCATGAGTTCTTTCAAGACGTCCATTTCATCCCTCTTCTGCTCTGGTTCCTCCTCCTATAGACAAAAGTTTTTGCTGCCTAAAGACATTTTTGTACTTTTGCAAATCCCGGGGCTTCCCCAAGTCTGCTGATGCTCTTTTTGTGTGTGAGTGATGTTGTTTGGATCCATAAATAACCATACTCACAGCTTTTGGTATCAGAATGGAAATTACAGTGAGGGAATAGAATTTCTGAATGTATCACTTCAGGTTCTAGGTTTGTTTGAACAGTTCCCTATATAAAAAGAGCTTATGGTATGTAGGACAATCTGGGAAAAGTCTTTATTACACATTTTACTGTGTTTACTACATGTAGGGTTTTTTTTTGTTTTAAAAAAAGAACAATGGGAGATAGTATTTGAAAAAAAGTACTGCCCACATTCATTGTCCACAGTCCAGAATTCGGTCACATTTTGTGCAATGCATACAGAGTTTTTGCCTACTTTTGTGTCTTTTTTTTTAAAAAAGAAACCCAGGTTTAAATAAATACCTTTCTCCCAAAGACGTGCATGAAAATTATTTGGACCACTAGAGGACAGCATTTCCTCAAGTTCAAAGTCCACTAATTTCTACTTTAGGGATGAATCAGAATTTCAGTTCCTTTCTGTTCAGAATGTATCAAATTGTAGAATTTAAATATGGAGGAAAAAAAATAACCTGCACATCCCCTCCAGATGAGAGAGCATTTTCTTCCAGTTTATTATTCTAATTGGAATTTACCCACATTTGGATGTGAGCGAAAGCAAAACCGATTACACCTGCCATTTTCTGTTTTGTATCAGCTGTTGCACTGTGATTCCACTTTGACTCCCATGGCTGCATCCTATACAATTCTGAATTGCAAATCTCAGGCCATTTCCGCACTACACTCTTCTAGGGCGATGATTCCACTTTCAACATCCTCTGGAATCCTGGGGTTTGCAGTTTCGGGAGGGGCCAACTGGAAACTGCAAACCCCAGGATTCCAGAGGATGTTGAAAGTGGAATCATCGCCCTAGAAGCGTGTAGTGCGGAAATGGCCTCAGAATTCCAGAGGATGGGACCATAGTGTGACTGTGTAGTGTAAAAGGCCCCATAGTAGCCAAGGTGCCTAAAGCCAGCTGTTACACGCTACTGACCTTCAAAGGAGTGGCCCCATGTGGCTAAAAGCCACAGGCTGTGTCTTCTCTTCCTGAAGCACCCCACAGTTGTGGCTTTTCTTCCCGGAGCATCTTCTTCAAATTTGGATGCAAATGCTTCTTTCCTCCAAAGAATCCAGATGTCAACTCCCTGTGTCTTTCCGCTATCTGTTCTGCACTACTTGAATAGAGAAGCACACTTCATAATGTCCTCCAGGTAGGGAAAGTGAATGCATTAGAAAACCAATGAGATACCATGGGTATAATGTTTTATTTCACCCAGTGTTTAGCTTCAGCCCTTTTCTCTGAAGTAAACTCACTGGGTGACCTTAGGGCAGCGGTTCTCAACCTGTGGGTCGGGACCCCTTTGGGGGTCGAACGACCCTTTCACAGGGGTCGCCTAAGCCCATTGGGAAATATGTATTTCTGATGGTCTTAGGCTCCATTCCCTTCTCGGTGGTGGTGCGCAAGCGCGAGCCACGTGCTCATGTCCTCCTGCCCCCTGTTCAGAAGGGACTGAAATCGCTCCCCTTCTTCGCTACCGGGAGAACCTCCCATCTGACGGGCCAGCTTGGGGGGGCAGCAGCATGGGGGGCAAGCCCCCTCCTCGCCACGGCCCCTGCCCCACTCACCACGGAGGGGGGCGCTGCAGAAGGGCCAGGGGGCCGCAAGGCAGCACTTTTGCGGGGGGGGGCGAGCTGCGCCCGGCACAAAAGACAAAGGCGCTGGAATTCCTCCCCCCCGCCAGGGTTGACACTCTGGAAACTTTTCCCACACTGCCCCCCCAGCGGAAACGAGAGCGAAGCAGAAGCAGAGCCCGGGGGATTCTTGGAGTTTTTTCCCGGGGGAGACACGCAGCTCCTCTTTCCCTCCCTGCCCCCCCCGTTCCTGGCCGACGAAGCAGCCTTTGCTGGGGGGGGGGAGGCATTGTAAATAATAAATAAATAATTTTATGGTTGGGGGTCACCACAACATGAGGAACTGTATTAAAGGGTCGCGGCATTAGGAAGGTTGAGAACCACTGCCTTAGGGTAATGCCACTTTCTTGGTCCAGCTAACCTTTCATGATTGTAGTGGGAATAATATGGGAGGAGGTGATACAATAACACCCTTCTTGGAGCACACAAATAAGTGAAAATGCAATATTATGTAACTCAGCACGAAGGCCCTATCGAACAGGAACTTTCAATAATAATTCTGAAATGTGCATCCCTCTACTCCATCAAAATGCATTGTGATCTTCAGTTGTGAAGATGTTTTGTCTATTTGGCTGTATAATTACAAGCCATGGGAAAACCAGTAAGAAAACATTGCCAGAAATAATGAATATAATGCCAGAGGGCAATGATGTCTATGTGATATTGATCCAAAATTTTTACTAAGAATCTATTAGCACAATGGACCCTCTGCTTATGCAACCTCCAGATCTGTGATATTAAGCAACCGTGGAGCATTGTATGCTATACACAAAATGGCAACATGAATTCAAATGTCTGCATGCATGTCACCTCTGTTTAATATGGAATGCAATCATTTGTGTTGTTTGCTATTTCTGGGGGGTCCTGGAACCAAATCCCCACATACATGATAGGTCCAGTGTACTCTTATTTCTGTCAAAGCCCACATCCATAATTGAACTGAAGTGAGCTCCAGTGTCCTAGTTTTCCTTCACCACGTGTACATCTAAAATGGGAAGAAGAATCTTAACAGGAAGGTGCAAGATCGTTCCACAAAGGTTCAGAATATGGTGTAATGGTTGTCCATAGGCATCTAGTGTGATATAATTGGTATAATTGTTATCCTGCATTATAATCGCAAGTAAGGTCAGGAAAAGTATCCTTTTTATTACAGGTAACCTATCTGCCAAAAAGACCAAAAAGGGAGGGGGTTGGAACAAATCAGAACTGAACTCTAATTAAAACTCAAAAATATTAAACTAAAGCTAATTGTACTACACCAGCATGGTGCAATGCCTTAAGTGCTGAACTATGACTCTGGAGACCAGGGTTCGGTTCTCCGCTTGGCCACTGAAACCCACTGGGTGTCCTTTGAAGCATCACACACTCTCAGCCCCCAGAAAACCCAATGATAAGCTCACCTTAAGCTGGAAACAACTTGAAGACACACAACAATTGTACTTTGGAGACTATGGGTCTTTTCGTCCAACACTGTTATAGTGCTATTATTCCACTTTCAACATCCTGTGGAACCCTGGGGTTTGCAGTTTAGGGAGGGGCCTTTAGAATTCCTGGCCAGAGAGCTCTTCGTCCTCAGCAAACTACAGAGCCCAGAATTCCACAGGATGTTGAAAGTGGAATGATAGCACTATAACAGTGTAGTGTGGAAAGGTTCTATGACTCATTAGAAAGAACAATAATGGTCAGGAAAATGGAAAGCAGGAGAAAAGAGGGACGAGCACATTACAGATTGATGTTGTTATGTGCCATCAAGTCAACTGTGACTTATCATAGGGTTTCCTTGGTGAGAGTCGTTCAGAGGAGTTTTGCTAAAGCCATTGTCATCTTCTTAAGCGGAGAGAGAGTGTGACATGCCCAAGATGACCCAGTGGGTTTCCCAGGCTGAGTGGGGATTCAAAGTCTGGTCTTCTGGTACCCCATTCTAACACTCTGCCCACTATACCACACTGGATTGATTCAGTCAAGATGGTTAACAGTAGTTTTTCCACAGTAGTGTGGAAAAAACAGTAGTCAAGGTAGTTAACAGTGGAATGTGGAAAAAGAGCTCCCTACTTCTTCCATTTAATGGGAGTAACTGCTATTTGATATCGAAGCTGCTGTCTCTAGTACGGTCAGACTTTCTACTGCCTTTCTCTTGCTACCCTGAAGAGTTTCTTTATTTTCCTTTCAGCAAGGTCCCTTTCTTTCAGTCCTACTCTTCTCCTGCCTTTTCCTCCTGGATTGGACCTGGCCTTTCAGTTTCTGCTGCAAGCAAGCTGGCGCATAACAAAAGGGGGTGGCGCTGATGCCCATGGGCACCTCCTTGCCCTTGTTTTGTTGGGTGAGATTCCCAACATATGACTCAAAAGTTGCTGGTTAAAAAAAAGAAAAGAAAGGTGACCGGAGTACACTATTTCAATATTGCCTCTCAAATATCTTTTCTCCTGGCAATATGTCTGTGAAAGTGTGTTTATTTATATACCTCTATTTATCTACCTGCCTATCTATCTGCTCATTGATCTGCTCATTACCATTTCCCAGAAACGCCCCTTCGACCTTCTCACCCCCCCTCACTTAATGAGGGGCCTGGATCCCTGTACCTGCCTTTCTCTTGTTCTGTCTCCTTTTAATCTTCTTTTTCTTATCATTTCAGCCGCTTTCCCAAATCCCAGTCCTTGAATCCTGGATCCCACATTTGTATACCCTAAAGCACATGTGTCAGACACAAGGCCCACAGGCCAAATCTGACCTCCCAGGCCATTTCAGGTGGCCTTCGCACTGCTCCTGCAGCTGTGGCACTCCCTCCGCCTGGTGAGCCCAATCCCCACATTGCAAGCCCCCAGCAGCCGGCGCTTAAGATCTACTCCTACTTCTGATTGTTCCTCTGTCCAAGTCTCGCCATCAGAGCATCGCCACGAGTTACCATGGCAACACTCTGCGGGGCTCACAAGACTTGGGCAGAGGAGCAGTCAGAAGTAGAAGTAGATTGTCAGCGCTGGCTGCTGGGGGCTCACAATGTGGAGATCAGGCTCACCAGGTACAGAGAGGGGCAGGGAGGGCAGAAAAAGGCCCAAGGGAGAGGAGAGCAGAAAGAGGCACAGGGGAGAGGGGGCAGAAAGAGGCACAGAGAGGGTGTTATCACGGTTATGATATGCCTGATGAGAGCACTAGATATCCTTTTGATATCAAATAATTTGGTCTTTGCTTGACCTTTCTCTGCTACCCTACTCCACGTGTTTGCAGAGGTCCACTGGACAAGCACGTAAGGGTGCAGCCGTTAATGGTTGTACATTCCAAGACCTCATTCAGGCAGGCAGCTTAAGCCTCTCCGATGCTTTAGGGAAAAACCTACCTGCAAACCGGCTTTGCTCGGCGCATATACACAAAGTCGCAATGCCAAGAGCAGAGCCATTCCTTTATGTCGGGCCATCAGTGTACTGGCTACGCTATTGTCTTAAGAGCTAAACCCATCATGCAAAACCTGACCTTTTCCAACTCCTTTGTCCAACTCTAAATTTCCTTTGTTCTCACCGAGCATAACATACCCTGTAGGTAAACTCCACCCTATAAAAAGTCCCCACTTTTGGGACTTCCTCGGATCACCCTGGACTTCCATCCCGCCTTGCTGCCGCTCTGTCCAGTGAAGTTTCCCCCTCAGTTCTCCACAACTGAGTCTGCCTCCCTCCTTGGAACCCCGTCTTTCTCTCCAGGACTACGAGACCAGGTGTTGTATTACCCATTCCCCAAAGTGCTCGATTTCTGTTTCCAAGTTAGCTAGTGTGTGTATTGTTCTTATTTGCTGTTTATCTTTCAATAAAATTGCTATCTTTGTTACTTTAAAACTTGTCTGGCTATGCTCTCTGACCTGAAGCCATAGACATAGGGTACAAGATCCTAGCTAAAGTTACCCTGCCTCTCGTTAGCTTTTTTTTTTTTATAATTTTTATTGATTATATACCAAAAAAACAAAAACAAAAAATTAAAACACCATATGTTGGTACATAATAGTGGAGCAAAAAACAAACAAACAAAAAATAATAATAACAAAAAATACAAACTTACATTATTATTTTTCTCTTTTACCCTTAAAATCATAAACTTATTCAGCTTATTCTATATCATACTACTTGTATATTTTTGTTACCTATCTTTAATTCTTATTCTCATTATATTCATTTTTATTATAATAGTTTCATTCTTAATTCTATATTTTTCGCTTCCACTTAAACTATTACTATTACTAAATATAATCTTATTACTTAACATATCGAACTATCTCTAAAGGTAACCATTCCCCAAAGCCATTTATCTTTTAACTTTTTCCCCCCCCTTTAACTAAATTGAACATCACATATCCAATTTAATCAATACACCACATGTTTAACACACACACATAATTAAAAAAAAAATGATTACCCACTTCCCAGAGCCAACTTTTTATTTAATCCACTTTCCAAAATTGCCATTCTTCTTGTGAAAGGGTAGCTTTACCATCTCTTATCAAAGCTTTTTCCAAGAATATTTTCCAAATTTCTTCGAAATCATTCCCTTTTACTAAACCTTTCATAAATCTAATTCTACATGTTAATTTATCATTAATTGCAATTTTCCACACTTCTTTATACCATTCCTCTGTTTGAAATTGTTCATTTGTTTTCCATTTTTTTGCTATTATTAATCTCGCTGCAATTAGCAAATTTGTTATTAATTCCTTCCTTGCCTGGGTGCACTCAACTTTATTATATATAGACAACAACGCTATATTTGCCTCTCGTTAGCTTAAGAGAGTGCTCGAGCTTAATTTCCCCCCAGCTTGTATTTTATTTGGTCATTTGGGCGCCCCTCCCAGGACCCCCAACATACAGAGTAACAAGGGTTTGATATGGTGTCTCAAGGTGAGGTGGGATCTACTTGATGTGTATAGGATCTACTTGATGCCTTATCCGTTTCACCGGCCATAGATGGCACATTAGATCAGAACACAATTATTTGTTCTGCCTCTCTCAACTGGGACCAAAAAGTTAAAACAAAGTTAATGTAGTTTGGGCTTGGAAGTATTTGTCTGATGATTTAAAAAAAAAAAAAACTTTCTGCTTTCAAAACTCATTTTTCAATAAATGGTACAACAGTTGCACACTTGAATATCTGCTTGGCATTATTTTTCTTAGACTTCTAGTTTCACAGCTAGATATTACTAAAACCAGTAATAATCGAATGCAGAGGCAATTGTTTGAGACGATGAAAGAGTCAGATGCAGGTTTATGGTCTTACAGACACAACAGGCCCATTGAGTTTGACAGCCCTGCCTTAAAGCATCCCTGTGTGTGTGTGTCTTTTTTTGGTCTCCCCCTTAGATCCTCCCCTTTCCCACGAGTTAATCGTTCAGCCACTCGGGGTGCAGGGGCGGCGATGGCTGGAGGCGGATGACCAGGCCGCCTCTGAGCATGTGCAGAGTGCCCTCCTCCCCGGGGCTTCGGGGGCGGGGGTGGGCGTGGCTCCCGGGTGGGCTTGAGCTCCGGCCCCCCCTCTCTGCGCGCGAGGGGATGGAGGGAGGCGGCGCTTGGGATGCTCGGCCGCCCGACGCAGCTGCGGCTCCGGCGCTTCCATTGGACTAAAAATAGCCTCTCCCCGCCCCAGCCGGCGGGTCGGGCTGGGCCGCGCTCCTTCGCCCCGGTCCCGGCCAGCGAGGAGGGCTCCGCGCCGCCGCCGCCGCCGCCGCCGCGCCTCTCTCCGCCCGCCCGCCCGACCCTCGGCGCCATGGAGCGGGCCGCGCTGTTCGGTCCCGGCCGGGAGGCGGTGGTGTCCGCGGGGGACGTGGGCGAGCTCCTGGTCCCCTACATGCCCACCATCCGGGTGCCCAAGACCGGCGACCGCGTCTACAAGACCGAGTGCGCCTTCTCCTACGACTCGCCGGTAAGGGGGCCCCGCGCCCGGCCGCCTCCGGCGCTCGCCTTCTGCGCGCCCGGCTCCTGAGCTGGCTCGCTCCATCCCTGTTGAGCCTCCCTGGAGATCCGCCCTCCAGGCCTCCCTCCACGCGGCCCCCCTTGGCCTTCCCGGGAGGGGCTGGGAGCGAGCCCCCTTCTTAGGCCGTTCCCGCACTAGGCTGTTTCCGCACCAGCCTCTTATAGCGCGATGATTCCACTTTCAACCTCCGATGGAATCCTGGGGTTTGCAGTTTCGGGAGGGGCCCAGGTTTCCATAGGAGGTTGAAAGTGGAATCATCGCGCTATAACAGGCTAGTGCGGAAATGGCCCTAGACTGTTATCGGGCGATTGTTCCACTCACAACATCCTGAGAATTCTACAGGCCCCTCCCGGAACTGCAAACCCCAGGATTCCATAGGAGGTTGAAAGTGGAATCATCACGCTATAACAGGCTAGTGCGGAAATGGCCCTAGACTGTTAGCGATTGTTCCACTTTCAACATCCTATGCAATCCCGGGGTTTGTACTTTACTGGGGCCAAAGAGCTCTCTGGCTGAGAATTCTACAGGCCCCTCCCTAAACTGCAAACCCCACGATTCCATAGGATGTTGAAAGTGGAATCATCGCACTATAACGGCCTAGTGTGGAAATGGCCTTAGGCTCCCCACACTTTGGCCATTTCCGCACTAGCCTGTTATAGCGCGATGATTCCACTTTCAACATCCTCTGGAATCCTGGGGTTTGTGGTTTAGGGAGAGGACTCAGACGCATCCCTAAACTGCAAACCCCAGGATTCCATAGGATGTTGAAAGTGGAATAATAGCACTATAACATAGTGCGGAAATGACCTTTGCATGGCTACCAGCCCCCTCTCACTTTAGCTGCCCCCCATAGTCCACCCTAACTGTAGAATACCCCTAACCATTCTCATGGAGTACTCCCCCTTATCCTTTTTAAGGCACTGGCCTGCTCCCCAGCTCTCCTTAGGTTGCCCCGGTCCTTCTACCTGGCCCCCAAAACCATGCAAGCTTCATCCTGTCCTCTCCGCCGCTTAGGCTTCGTTGGCTACCTCTTTCCATCGGGGCCTGTGACGGCCATTTGAAATCTGAACTATCCCTTCTAAGATTTGGCCACGGAGGGGTGATAGGATGCTGCCCTCTTTTGCTTGAGATCCAAGTTGTGAGGATTTGGACATGGGTGTTGGCATGCTGCTGGCCAGGCCTGAATGGGTTTCTTTTCTCTGGTGTCGCATTGTTCTTGCCTCAACATGGGGTGTATATGTGTGTGCAAAAGTTGTGGATCCTTATCCCAACGTGGGTTTTTGTTCTTGTGTGCCTTCGAGTTGGTTCAGACATATGGACCATTTCCGCACTCGAATGTTATAGCACTGTTATTCCACTTTCAACATCCTATGGAATCCTGGGGTTTGCAGTTTCGGGAGGGGCCGTCTGGCCCCTCCCGAAACTGCAAACCCCAGGATTCCATAGGATGTTGAAAGTGGGATAACAGTGCTATAACACTCGAGTGCAGAAATGGCCATGGTGAGCCTAAAGCGATCCTATCATGGAGTTTTCTGGGACTGAGAGTGTGTGATGCGCCCAAGATCATCCATTGTGTTTCCATGGCCGACCAGGGAATTGAACCCTGGTCCAGTGCTGGCTCTCTCCACTCTTCATTTTCGGATGCTCTCCCTCACCAGTCCTTGTGCTGCCAGTCGATTATCTCAAAATCCTCTTAAAAGATACCTCTATCCATCACTATTTGGACTGATCAGTTTCTTTCCAGCTATATAGTTGGAAAAGAGGAAGACTGCATGACAAGTGGATAGACCCAGTCAAGGAAGTCACAGCCCTGAGTGTGCGGGACCTGAGCAGGGCTGTTGGTGAAAGGGTGACTAGGAGATCTCATGTTCATATGCTTATTGTTCAGTTGGAGTCAATTTGACAGCAGTTAGCAGCAACAAATATACTATGGCCTTTACTCTTGTCCCAGGTCCCCGTTGACTTCCCGACCACTTGGGTGGCTTCCCATCAGCACTGGGGACGTTAGGCTGTCTCCAGGCTGTGCTCCAAACTGCTGAGAGGAGACTTTTTCAATTGGCTGTTCCAAGTATCTTGAGTATTATCTCAGCCCCAGGACAGCAACCAACTTTTGCTTTCCTGGATTGCTTTAGCCTACTGCAGTTCAAAGTGGTGGTGCCTGAATTGCTCCCAGTCCCTGAGCTGTTCGCTGCTGGTTCCTGTTGACTTCTCAGAAGAGGAAAAAATAATAATAGCCAATTGTGGTGGCGCAGTACTGCAATAATAGCCAATTGTGGTGGCCAGTACTGCAAGCCACAAGGTTGTGAGTTCGATCCTGCCTGGCTCCAAGGTTGACTCAGCCTTCCATCCTTTCGCAGGTCGGTAAAATGAGTACCCAGCTTGTTGGGGGCATGTATAGAAATGTTTCGAAATACATGTTATTTGTAAGTTGTTTGCCGCCTCGATCCATATGGAGAGGCGGGATACAAATAAATAATAATAATAATAATAATAATAATAATAATAATAATAATAATAATAATAATTGGCCAAAATATGGTGCTGGTGTCTTTTACATTTGGAAAAAAAAAATTGCTGGCTCTCCATATCAGATGGCCAAAGAAGCACTGGCTTTAGCCCAGTATAATATGTCTTCCCTTTCACCATCACTACAGACACAAGAGCCTCTGTTCGCCTAAGTTATATAGCCTCTCAGCATCTACATGGGTATAATAGCTGCCGTTCATTGCACCCAGACTGCCTACCTTTTCCTATCTTTCCTGCTCCAAGAAATCCAACATTGTGTATTGCTTTGGTCTGAGTGCTGGACTAAGACTCTGGAAGATTAGGGTTTTGTTTCCTGCTCAGCCACAGAAAGCCAGTGGGTAACTTTGGTCAAGTCACACGCTCTCACCCTAAGAGCAAGGTAATAAACAGCAAACCGCCTCAAACAAATCTTAGTAAGAAAATGCTATGGTAGGCTACCATAAGCCCGCGTTGACTGACTTGAAGGCACATATCGCAACGATCCCTTGCTCTGGTGTTAGGCCACACTCAGTTCCATGGTGTCCCTTGTTACAGCACCTGGTTGGTACCAAGTGGTGGGCAGAAGATAGGCAGGGATTATTTATTTAATTATTTATTTAAATATTTATATCATGACCTATATCTGAGAATTTCAGGGTGGTGTACCATTAAATCAGTTTAGAACATTTTTTTAAAAAGTAACACTTAAGACAAGATGTAGTGTTACATCTCTGGATAGTTTGTAGTAGATTATTTGGCAATGATTCTGACACCAAATTTTTAAGGATAGCAGCTACAATATGACTCTTCCATCATCTTCCTGTCCTAAATTATACTGTTGTGGCTGGATAGCCAGGAACGGATTTTTATTCTTACGGTCTCTGAGCTCAGTTTAATTCTTATATGCAATAGGAAGTTCTGAAGTCAGTTTTTAAAAATTCTACAGGTATGTCTTTTGTACCTAGCACTGGTTGATAGAATTAATTTGTTAAAAGGGTGGGTGAGTGGAAGGATTTCACAAATCTGAAGTCTGCCTGTCTGTGCTCTGTGGTGTCCTAATGCTTCCTGACTACAGTTACTTCACTCACAGTTAACATGCCCCTTGTTAACTTAATAAACTGGCCTAGCATTATACACTTTGCTTATGAGCCTCTCTTTTCAGTCTGTTCATAGGGAACTCCCTTGCCTGTATTCTCTGAAAAATATTTTTAATTTAGCTCTGCTATGGTCTGGAGTGTTGCTTTAGGACTCCAGGGACCAGCTTTTGAATCCTTATTTAGCCACGGGAATCCACTAGATAACCTTGAGCAAGTCATATTCTCTCAGCCCAAGAAGGCAGTGGCAAACCTCTAATGAGTAAATCTTGCCAAAATAAAAAATAAAAAAAATAGGGTTGCTGTAAGTTGGAATTGACTTAAAGACTCATAACAAGAAAAAAGTAAGTAGATGTTCCTTATTCAGCGGCAGCCTGACATAAGATGTCAGGTGTTGGAGATGAATATAAGTGGAAAACTGTTGTCTCTGTTCTGTGTTTCTACTCTGCAAAAAAAATTAAAGAGTTTATATTTCATGGTACAAATCTGTGAGCTTTCAGTAGCTTCTCTTGGACACAGAATTGTGGTTAGGGGAATTTTTGGTCTGATCTAGTGGAGTTCCTCTTGTGTTCTGAATCCAGAGCACTGAAACCGTGGATCTAATGATCAGAAAGTTTTTCAGTCCTTCTCTCCAGTTTTTAAACCTCACTATTTCTTGCTCTGTTCAGGGACGGTACTCTAGTGTTTACCCAGGTGGTAGAGTTTAGCCATCTCTGTCTACATCACTTTTTCTTATGTTGCCAGTAAAAGATTCCAGGTTTACTTCTGATATCTCCAGTAAGCGTTAGGAAGGACACTTGAGAGCCAGTGCCAGCCAGTGTAGACAGTACAGTAACGTGCTTGAGGATCCCATGGTAAGGCAGCTTTCTATGCTCTGCAGTCTTCCACTGATAACTGATCACCTCTGTTCATTTGGCCCATATTATAAATGCTTTTTGTACCTGTTCCAGCAAATTGTCCTGGACCAGTTTGGCAACACCAGTCCCCTTTGCACAAAGTATTATTTCTCCTTTGACGTTGCTTCCATAGGTCTGCATCAAGTGGGATGAGATTTGTTTATGGAAACCCTTTTCTTTCTAAGAATTATTGTGCAAAATCCACATGTTAGATTGTTGCACATGATGACTGAACAAACAGCCATGTTACAGGATACAGATATGCAAGACTGCTTTCCATGCAAGGAAACATTATCATGTTCAGCTCTGATACCATTCCTCAAAACAGGATATAAACACTCATCTCATTTTCATGGGCAAAGCTGCTTCCAAGTAGAGCTTGGATGGATGTGTATATGTGTCTGCATTTAGGAGCTGCTGAATTTAGCAACATAGAAGTGTTTGTATTTGGGGAAGGGACGATGCACAGCTGCTAGCTGGGATTTCCTGATTTCTTCCCTAGTTTCAGTACATTTCAGAATACAAGTGAATTGGGCTTGTTAGGGACAAAGATCTCCTTTTAAAATTAACTTGCACCAACCTAGCTTTTCTAGTGCAGCTGAAATCCAGCTTTGATGGTCTTGTTTTATTTTGAAATCCTGATTTATAGCTAGTTTCTTATAGCTGAACAGAAGTGGCACAGTGCTGGTTGATTTCACGTGGACCCTGTGTTGTTCATCCCTCAGGGATTTCGAAATAACTAATTAGGTAGAGATTTTTTTTCCTCTGGCGTATCTTGCTAACCTTCTGGTCATCGTTCTGTCATTAGACAGAGCCGTCTGTGTAGTGCTCATTTCCCTACTTCTATGGAGAAAGGGGGGAGTTGATGGGCTCAGTATATTTGTAATTATTAGCTAGAGAGGTACATGTGCAAGATCATTGTTTGTACTTGTTTTTCATTAATCTGTGATTGCATTTAATTACTCCCCTGCTTTCTCATTTATATGCATGTGTGCTCCCACTGGCATGCATGCTTCCTATGTATCCTCATTATAGTAAACAGTACTTTGCAGACGTGATTTTGATGGTTATGGAGTCCATCTCCATACATCCTTGTATCAGTCCAGTTTGGGGAGTGAGAGAAGGAGGACACAACTGCTTTTATGTGAAAATAAATACATTATTTTTAAAATTGGAAATAAATATATGAAGTGAAAAGGAATAGATCTTCAATCTAATCATGGATTTTTTTTTCTAATGCATTATTTGTCCTCTGATTTCTAGTTTGTATTAGAACCTACAGATACATCATTTTGAAAACAAGAGTAGCAACCTCTTGTTCTGACAACATGTACAGATGACAGGATTAGATATATTGAAGGAAAGCTCCTCTGTGTGAAGTGATCGTGAGTTCAGATCTTATTTTCTTCTCCTCAGGGCATGTCTGTCTAGCACTTTCTTTGGGAGTTGGTTGTTCTTATTGAGGATGTTTTTACAGGTCCTAAGCCTACTCCACTCTTCAGCTGCCTGAATGGCAGGTGGGCACAAGAGAATGCTCAACAAAGGTGATTTCTGCATGAGACTGTTATAGCGCTTTCTGTTATTCCGCTTTCAACATCCTATTCCGCTTTCAACATCCTATGGAATCCTGGGGTTTGCAGTTTTGGAAGGGGCCGGCCGGCTCTTCCCGAAACTGCAAACCCCAGGAATCCATAGGATGTTGAAAGTGGAATCAAAGCGCTATAACAGTCTCGTGCGGAAATGGCCAAAGGCTCTGCTTGCCCACACAACCTACATTTCATGTTCACATCCCTCTGTGAAACACCAAAGGCTAGATTTCAGGGGAACCACATAATACTTTAAGGCATGTCTACAAGATTACTTGAGTACAAGCTCATTATTCCTTAATGTGCCCAACTGTACCACTCCATATTGCAGAAGATGGATTGTGCATTTTGTTCTTGCTGTCTGAAACAGAATAAAACAAAAATCTTAACATGGAAAACTAACGTGTCAAAAAGACTTGGTTTATTTATCTTCTAGTTTTTCTGAACTGTGTTGGTGATTGTGGTTATAGAAAAGGAGGGAGACAGCATAATTAAAATGGAGAGATTCACTTGTTTGCATCCTGTTTTGGTCTAATAAAAACATCCAGTGTTCCAAAGCAGCTTTCTGTGCCATCACTTGAGATGTGGGGTGGCAACAGTGCACTGTGGCAGTTCAGAGGGGTCATGGGTTCACTGTTCAAACATCCTCTTCGCACTGTGGTTATCTCTGTTTACTTTGGATTTCTGTGTGGCAATGACTTGGAAGCGTGTGGAGGGGGAACTTGTGTTTTGTTAGGATTCCTTTGGGACAGAGTGTATTCAGTGAACTCTGAGTTCAAAGACCTGTAACATCACTTGTGTAATTCTGTTGGTAAGGACTAAATTACAAAATGTTAAGGAGAATGAGTTTTACAGAACTTTTGTAATTGATTTGTAACTCTGCAGTTCTTTACTTTTTCCTCATTGGAGAAAATTGTCATGGTCCACTAAAGGAGGAAGGAAAAAAAGTTTGCCGAGACACCACTGCAGAAGATTTACTGCTGTTCCCTATTTCTGTGCAGCTCACTATGCGAAGGCTCAAGGTTGCTTCCATATCTCTAGCTCTATACTTTTGTTTATGGGTCACATACGCCTACAACAGTAGTAAGAACAGGGCAGAATCTGGGTTTGTTGGGACATCTTGATGCCATCTAGTGGAGGCTTTGGCAGGCTTACCAACTGGTGGTGGGCAGAAGAATCTTGGCTGTTATTTGAATTCTGCACAATGCTCTGAGATAGCGTCACTTTGAGACATTGTGGGGAATTAGGCGTTGCTCAAAGTGGGTTACTAAACCCGAGCAGATATCAGCACAACAGTGCGGTGGATTCTGCTGGGATGCTAGGCTTCAGGAGGTGGATACCATATGCTGCTATCTGGTTAGGAAGAGGCTTATGAGCATTGATATAAGCCCCATGTGAATAGTGGTAATTTTGCATGAAGAGGCTTATATGTGCATTAGTATAAACCCAATGTGAATACTGCCAGTTCTGCATAGATTTTGAATATACTCCCAAATAAATATCAAAATAAGAATTTTGAGTGTGGCCTGCAGTTTTCCTATCTTGGGGGTATACACTGGTAGATGGTAACTCATTTATTTAAATTCATATGCCACCTTTCAACTCAATGTAGCTTACAATGTATACAGTGTGTGTTTTACACATTCACAAAGTACATTTAGATTTGTTGGTTTAGAGTGCCTTCTGTATATGCAGGGGTTCCATTCCAGGAACCCCTGTGTCAAAGATATAACGTGAGTGTTGCATCCTATTATAATCAATGGGCACAATGTGGGCGTGCCCAACCTTGCAGTCATGTGTACGGAGATTGCGGTAAGGAAGGGGCCACTGTATTATTGTGTGAATGTTGGTATTCACTAAATTTCAGATATTCCCTTTAATACTGAGATATAGAAGGACATGTATGATGTATCTGTGTGCAAAAATCTTTGAGTCCCGTATGAAAATAAGCATCAGTAAGATGCATTTGATCTCTTGATGGGGCTTTGAATTTGTATTTTTCCTCCAATTGTATTTGTGATTTATAGTTTGTGCCTTCTTGTGTGTGAGCATACAACCAAATGTGACAGTGGCAGAGTCTAAGCTAGGTGTACGGATTCCCTGTCTTGAGGTGGACAATTTATAGCAATGGTTCTGAGGTGGAGGACCAGCAATTCTTTTCCCCAGTGTGCCAGGGACTGGTAGTATATTTCCACCCATTGGCTCCAACAGTTTCTTTCTTTCTTCCTTCCTTCCTTCCTTCCTTCCTTCCTTCCTTCCTTCCTTCCTTCCTTCCTTCCTTCCTTTCTTTCTTTCAGGGAATTTTTTTTAGGGACTGGTAACTGATGACTCATGGACTGGCATTGGTCATGTACCACTGCTTTGAGTAGTACTGATCTGTAGGCATCAATGGCCACACCTTATCCGTGAAAGATTTAAGAGTGGAATGTAGTGAGCTGGGCCATCTGCAACCAGACAGATGGGTTTTAGAGTCAAAGAATCATAGAGTTGGAAGAGGCCTCTTGAGCTGTCTGGTCCAACTCCTTGCTCAATACAGGATCTCCAGCTAGAGCATCCACCCCATCCTCTCTGTGACAGCTTTCCTTCCTTCCTAGATACCTTTTGGGTATCTAAAGAGTGCATTCATTGTCACCCATCAGTCTTCTTTTCCTCAAGCTGAACATGCCCAGCTCCTTCAACTTTTCCACCATATCTTTTATCATCCTCACTGCTCTTCTCTGAACCTCCTCCAACTTGTCTATATCCTTCTTAAAATGAAGCATCCAGAACTGAATGCAGTACTCTAGATGAGGCCTTAACAGTGCAAAATATAGTGGAACTATTCCTTCCCTTGACTTGGAAACTACACTTATATTAAAGCAGGTTAAAATAGTATTTGTCTTTTTTTGTGCAGCATCATACTGCTGGCTCATGTTTAATTTATGATCAAAAATAATCCCAAGGTCGTTTTTGCATGTAGTACTGCTGAGCAATGTATCCCCCGTCCTATATCTGGCCCCAAAGTAGAATTTTGCATTTGTCTCTGTTGAATTGAAGTCTTTGTTAGCATCATAACCAAGTGTTAGCAGCTGTCCAGTGGCATGAAAGAGTTAACTTGAAGTGGCAAACTTGTTGGATATTTTTTCATTCGTTTTTCAATCTGAGGCTGGGAAAGATATGAAGGCTAAGAAAAGACTAGGGATTACATTTTTCTTTGTTGCTAACCTGCTTATACAGTTTTCTTTGCTATTAAGGGGAGATGGGTCATACTTGTACACTCTGATTTTCTTGTTTGCTTCTGCACTATATAAGCCCCTGTGGTCTCTTCCAATTCTGTTATTCTATGATTCTACGTGGCTGCATTTTCCAAAGCTTGTTTACAGTAACTTGACCATTTATCGGTGAACCCCTGGGGACCTATCTTCCATTTGCCTTGGCTTGGAGGGTGCCCATATGTCCAGCAGTAGGGATTTGGTTTGATTGCTGGTCAAAGGGATAAGTCTGGGTAGAACTTGTTTGGGGGCCCAATTCTGCCACTGGGTGTGAGGGATGCTGGATCCCATCAGCAAAAGGGCTAGAATGCTTCTCTGCTGTGTGCCATCTGCTATATCATTTATCATCAATAAAGTTTATGCTATAGCAGTAACACATGTCAATGCCTGACACTGAAAATACCTTGGGAGAGGCCTGGAACTACACTCAGTTCCTGAGAGAGACACCTGTTTTTTCACCTTTCCCTTTAAAATTGAAGCAAACAGTTGAGACATCATAACTGTAACATATAAAATTAAACTTGCAATAATATTTGAACTTTTTTCAAGCCTAGACATTAAATATGTTGGGGACAAAGCATATACCTAGGATGGCACTCTTCCTAAACATCTGTTTTATTACTCCGGTATCCTAGAGGTGGTTCTTGCCAATAGCCAGAACTTTCTCCATCCAACTCTGAGTGCAAAATGTATATCCTTGCCTAGTAAAAAAATCAAGATTGAGGAAGAGGTTTTCTTTTTAACTCTACCTGACAAGTGGAACATTATGGACATTCCAGTGACCTGAAGTAACCAGTAGTGTTCCAAGACTCTTAATTGCGATTCTCTAATTCACCAGAAATTTCCTATCTAGAGTCCTGAGTTAGGAACATGTGAGAGATGCTGCATGTTGAAATAACATATTTACAACATTGATGCTGCTTGAACGGCACAGCATTGGTAAAAGGGTTGCAGAGCTTTTTCTTCAACGCTGCCCAACTTCATTGCTGATAAGTAAAGAGGGAAGGTGCAGCTGTGTTTGGTCTGCAGAAGAGAAAGCTAAGAGGGGACATGATAGCCGTGTTTAAATATTTGAAAGGACATCACGTCAAAGAGGGAGCAGGCTTGTTTTCCACTGCTCCAGAGACTAGGACAAGGAGCAGTGGATTCAAACTACAGGAAAAGAGATTCCACCTAAACCTCAGGAAGAACGTCCTGATGGGCAGAGCTGTTGCAGGGAATATGCTGCCTCAGAGTGTGGTGGAGTCTCCTTCTTTAGAGGTTTTTAAACAGAGGCTGGATGGCCATTTGCTGAGGATGCTTTGAATGTGTGTTCTTGAATGGCAGGGGGTTGGACTGGATGGCCCCTGTGGTCTCTTCCAATTCTGTGATTCTGTGATTCTATGTGGCTGCATTTCCCAAAGCTTGTTTATGGTAACTTGACCATTTATTGGTGAATACCAGACGAGATTGATTGAATTAATAAGCTCCTCAAAAATCAAGAGTTGTGATGACTTGATTGCTTCTTGGCCTCTCTTTTGTCAGAACTGCTTTCCACGACGCCACTTGGCCTCACCTTGGGGAGAGTTAAGATAACACTCATCCATTGGCCTCTCTGAGACCTGCCGCCGTTTTGTTCTTCTTTTCCTAGAACTGTCTCCTTTATCAATCAGTTAGTTTGGTTAGTGTTTAAGAGTTACTGTCCTATGTAGCTTATTTTCTTCTCCCTTCCCTATCTCTGCTTCATTCTATTAAAATTGTGTCTGTTAAACTGTAAACTTATTAGTTTCTGGGCACAGTACAAGGTGTTGGTTCTTACCTTTAAAACCCTTCATGGCTTGGGGCCAGCCTACCTACGGGGACAAGGAGCAATGGATTCAAGCTGCAGGAAAGGAGATTCCACCAGAACCTCAGGAAGAACTTCCTGACAGTCAGGGCTGTCCGGCAGTGGAATCTGCTGCCTTGGAGTGTAGTGGAGTCTCCTTCCTTGGAGGTTTTTAAGCAGAGGCTTGATGGCCATCTGTCGGGATTGATTTGAGGGTGTTCCTGCATGGCAGGGGTTTGGACTGGATGGCCTGTGTGGTCTCTTCCAACTCTGAATTTCTATGATTCTATGATTCTCCCATATAATCCGCCTCGCACATTAAGGTCTTCTGGGAGGAACTTACTGCAGCCAGTCAGAACTAGGTTGGCTGCGGTTACCCAGAGGACCTTCTCTTCTGTCGCTCCCAAGCTGTGGAATGGCCTGCCGGAGGAGACCCGGCATGTTACCAGTCCTGACAGCTTCAAAAGAGCAGTGAAGACTGATCTCTTCCAACAGGCCTTCCCAGACTAGTGCTCCACCGCCTCCCACTAACTGTCTTGCTGTTCTTTTAATCGTCAGTTGATTATTCTTAATTGCTAATTGTTGTGTGTTTTAGGGGGTTGGTTTTAGATGGGTTGGTGGGTGGGGAGGATTGGATATGTTTTTTAATGTAATTAATGTATTATTGTTGTTCGCCACCTCGATCCATGGGGAGAGGCGGGATAGAAATAATAATAATAATAATAATAATAATAATAATAATAATAATAATAATAATTAATAATAATAATATAAACTGGCCCCATCCTTAGGCAGAGTGAGGCATTCGCCACAGGCAGCAGTTGTTGGGATGGCAGTTGCCACCCCCTATTTCTCTTGGGTCCTCCTTTCTCTAGAGGAGAGGGCTGTGTGGGTCCCAGCATTCCCCCCAAAGGCAACAGAGGACACTGCTGAAGATTTCAGTTGCCAATCCCATTTGCTCCTGTGCTTGCAAGCAGGCAGAGTGCCATCTGATTGTTATTTGCTTCAAACTGCACCAAACTGCACTGTGTCTGGGGCCAGCCCTGTTAATAGCTTTGGGAGCACTGGCCAAAAGGTGGTATGTAACTGTGTAAGTAAATGAAAGATGGCTCTGTGACAAAGGCAAATAAACACAATATCATAAATTGAGGAAGGGGGAAAGGATACTTTTTTCCTTTGCTCAGCACTTTTTTAAAAATAATTTTATTGAAATTCCATCATATAAAACACACACACACACACACACACATAATTGCACAATTCATTGAAATATTTCTGATAATCTTCCTCTCCTCCCTATATTTCATGTTCTTCAATTCAATCAACATGTTAAAATTAAAATTAAATGTACCACACTAATATATGCTAATATTTCATGATAGCCCCTACAATAAGTCTGCACTAACTTATATGTCATATTATTCATCTGATCACATTCTCTTGATAAAAGTTATACATTTATATCAGGCATTGTTATCTGAAAGTACCCAGCAATTATCCAACACTATTCTCCATTCTTTTTTTATCTCTTCATCAGATTTGCCCTTTAATCTCTGAGATACTGTATCTGCATTCCTGTTTTCAATAAAAGTTACCCACCATTGGTGAACTGTAGGTATTTGCTGATTTTTTCCATAACCTTGCAAATTCTTTGCTCAGCACTTTGCTCAGCACTTTTCACCGTAAACATTTATTTCCATTTTATGGGTTAAGTACATATTTTTGAGGGAAACTCAAATAGATATTAATTCCCCCTTTTCCCCCTTTTGTTTTCCATTTTGATCAAGAATATATATGGGATTCAAAGGTGACTCAGCTGCCTGGCTGTTGCCGTCTCTTGTTGGAAGATGGGTTATTTTTATAACCCACACACTTCAGATGTCAAGTGTCACTCAGCAGTTCTCTTAGAAGAGGGAGCTGCACTGATTAGGAAGGCCAAAAAAAATTCCAAAACAATGTTAGAGATTTAAATACTTAAGGTAGACCAACTGGAGGAAGTTACCACTTTCAGCATGCTACAAAAACTTCCTCTATTCCCCCCCCCATTTGTGTAAATTGGACTAAATCCATGATGATCCAGTTGTTTCCCAGGATGATGTGGGGATAGAGGATATCTGTACATTTGTGTATCATGACAAACTGGAACACCTTCTCACATCACAACAAACCATGGTATCGTTTGCTGAAATCTACCTTGTTGGAATGTGCAAACCTATGCCTGCTAAAAAGCTGTGGTTTGTTAACTAGCCACAAATCACAGTTGGAACCCATACATATGTTTATTAGGTTTTGCTTGTTGTGATATCTGAACCAACAGCTGTGGTTTGTTTCCTTCTGTTTTCCACCTGAAACAGGAGCTGACAAAACAGCTGGAGAAAAACAAATCAGAAATGGGAGGCCACACTACAGTTTGGTTGTCTGGTGCATTGTTTCTGGCTTGAGCAATAAACCATGGCTTATCACAGGGGTGAGAATCATGTGACCCTCCAAATGTTTTTGGGCTATCAGTCCCAGCAGGCCTAATCAGCCAGTGATTAGGGATGCTGGGCAATGCAGTCCCAATAGCGGCATGTTGGTTTATCACAATGTAGAAATGTTTATCGTTAGATATGTGTGAAAAGAGGGTATAGGTATCATGGATTCTCTTGATGGTGCAGGCAACATCTTGTGCATGCACTCTGTATTGTATTTTCTTCTTTGGGTTCCTTGCTGTTAAAAGTGGGCACTTTCTTTAGTATTTGATAGGTTTTCCCTTCTCAGAAGTTCAGTTGACTTTTTTTAATGGTAGGGCTATTTTTTAAAAGTCAGTGTGGTGTAATGGTTTGAATGTTGAACTTGGACTCTGGAGACCAATTTTCAAATCCCTTCTCAGTCATGAAAACCCACTGGGTGACCTTGGGCAAGTCACACTACCTCAGCTTCAGAGGAGGGCAAATGGCAAACCTCCTCTGAACAATTCTTGTCTAGTTGACTCCATGATAGATTTGCTTTAGGGTCTCGTAAATGGGAAATGACCTGATGGCACAAAACAACAATGGGCTATTTTAACTTTCTGTAGCATATGAATTATTGTTTTTACATGCCTTTAAATAGACTCTGACTTATGGTGGTCCTGTCCTAGAGTTTTCTTGGGAAGAGTTCTTCGACTCTCAGAAGCCCCATCCAGCATGGGGATAAGAGATCATGGATGCTGTAGTTCAAAATATCTGGAAGAACAAAGGTTCTCCTCCCCTTCTGTAAGATTTGCTTCAGGAAGCTACTGAAAAATAAGCCCACTCCCCTTCTACAATATTGCTTGACTTGTTCCTCTGTATAGCCCAGGGCTGGTACTTGTGTGGCACTCCAGATGTTGGACTGCAATTCCTAGCAGTCCTAGCTAGGATGGACAGTGGTGAGGACTGGGGATTACAGTCCAACAGCATCTGGAGGGCTGCATCCTTCCCATCCTTCATATGATTTCTCTTCCAATACCCAATATGTATTACAGTCAGCCCTCCACATTTGCAGGTTTCATTTTCATGGATTTGATTATTAGCGAGTTTCTTCAACTCTTACCCCACAAGTACTTCTTTTTCTAGGGGAACCTTCCCTCTTGGTGGCTCTGATCAGGGCATACAGCCTTTTAGAAACCTGCCTCTGGTCTTCCTCCTTCTCTACCAGCTCTGCCTGGCCAGCTAAGAACAGATCTCAGACCAATTTCTCAGCACAACAAACTCTCTCCCAATGCCCTCCGCACACCCAAGGAAGGAGATGGGCAGGACCGAGGAAGTATAAGGCCACCATGTTGACCCACGCCTATTTCTTCTCCTTTCCCTGAGTTGGTTTGCCCCCTGGATACCTACTCTCTCCACCATGCCTTGGCCCCCTTCCCACAGAGATTGGAAGTTTGTTGTTATTTGCTGTCAGGTTGACTTTGACTTGTGGTGAACCTACAATGGGAGACCTTCAAGAATCTCAGTCATTTACTGCTGTGCTCTGATACTGTAAATTCAGGGTTGTGGCTCTCTTGATTGAATCAATCCACTTGTAGTGTGATCTCTCACTTTTCTTCTTGCCTCCTACTTTACTGACGATTATCATCAGATGTTTGCTGTTTATGGATTGAAAATCTGGAGGGTCCAATGTTTTGTATCCCAGTGCATCACAATTGTTTTCTGTTATGTTGTTGTTTAAGTTGGAGTTCTTTGGAGACCTTGGTGAAACGTGAAAATACATAAATTGACTTTATTCAAAATGATTTAAATATATACTGTAGCGTTTTTCCATAAAAACAGACAAGTTGCTTACCTGGAGGTTGAGCCATTAAAAACTAGTTCATATTGAGTATTACTTCCCTGTGGTGCATGTGCTATTTACATGATTCTGTTCCATTTCCATCTCTGATAATGTTTCAAGGGGAAAAAGCGAGATAACAAAAAAGGAGACCCAGTTACATTTCCATATAAATAATGAAACTTGCTCTGCATTCGGTCTTTGCTATTAAAAGCTAGGCTGATAAATGGCAGCCCAAATATGAAACACAAACAAAATATTTCTGGAAAGTATTGAGTTCTCTGATTTTTTTTAAATTGAATTCTAAGGATAGGCATTGGGTATCTTTTTCAGAAGTGGCTGCTGAGATGATTTTATTCAGACCTTCTATTAGCTTTATCAAGGGTTGCTGTCTGTCATTTTTAGTTTCTTCTCTTTTTGATAACTGCTGAGGAATGAGGCAAAAAAAAATGTGATTCTTCACAAGTTTTTCTAACACCTACTTCAGGTTGTATGTTCAGCCTGCATTAAACATGTAGATTCTTCTGTTCACCGGCCTCTTTTCCTTTTGCTGTTAATTAGAAAGAGACTAATATTTGCATAATAAGGGGAACTTAGCATTGATGTAGCTTGTGAGTCTGTAACATCCATATTGCTAACATGCTTTTTACAATGAAAGTAAAGTCCCCTTTTAATAGCTGTGTTTTGGGAAAGTTCCAGTTGCCTTCTACTGTCTGATATTCTTACATTTTCTGGCATTTTGTGACCAGATTTCTGCTTGATTTAATTAGTCTGAGGCTGATCCTTTTGGCAATAATGTTTTTTCAAATATTAAATGTTTCAACTCAGTGCAGTACTGATGACTAAACAGACATAAAACTGATAAATCTTAAATTTATTGGTTGTGGGTTTATTTTTACTGGCTTTGATCAATAGCATACTGCCTCTTGATGGGGTATGATCAATAGTTTGTACTTTTCTAAAAACCTTTGATAGTAGGGATTGGGAAAAGTTGGCAGGATTTACTTTTTTCAACTACACCTCCCACAATGCATCAGCCAGCATGGTCAGTGGGAGTTGTAGTCTAACAAAGTGAATATGTAAATATCCTGTGCATCATGGGGATGTTACGTACAATATGAACCAGTTTTTCCCAAGCACTGGATTGGATATATTCCAAATCCCAGGTGGTTCTTGACAAAAAAGTATAAACCAACAATGGGCAGCTTTGGGGAGCCATACATTTTTCACATTTTCAACCAAAACAGAGTATCCTAATACTCAAGACATCCCACTAAGGAAAAGAAGAACCATAAGCTTCATGGCTTCTTTGCAATTTATTTGTACAATGTACACATATTATTCTTGCACTTTATTCTTGCTTTTTGAGCAGTAGGAAACTCTTCTGTGCAGTATTTTTGTATGCATATGTATAGAAAAAAATTGATTTTGTTTCTTTTTAACCTCCCAATTTCCCCCCAAAGTACAAAGCATCTAACATGCAAATAAGGATCTAAAATTTTACAGAAACCCTTATATTCTCACACAGCAGGGGGAAAAATGCTAACATTATATATCTTTGCATGTGGGAATGAAATAAGTGAATATTTACATTCCATCTCAGCACCTACTGTGGATTGAAGCAGATGTGATGCTTCTAAAAAAAGAGGGGGGAGGAGGAGGAGAAAGAAAGACAGACAGACATCAATGCAGGGACTGATTTTGGGGTTTGAGGGATGTTGGCTGTAAAACCTCTCCCTGCAAAATATGGCGCTTCTGGAAGCCGCTACGTATGAAAGAAACACTTGATGTTTTTTTGGATTCTGCCCTGGGCAGCTCTATGGAGGCCTGGAGGGCTATACTTTGCACTCCCCCTCCATGTAGACCACTGTTTTAAAAATACATGAAGTCATAGATGCAGTTTATATGTATGAATGTGATGTATATCAGTGCAAATGAACTCCCTAAAAATTAGCAGCATACAAACACAATTTGTTTCATGCTTGGCCCCGTTGCTTCATGCACCTTGCTGTGAGATGTCAGAAAGGCAAGGGTTTCCTGGCTTTGTTTTGTTTTGGGGGGAAGACTCCCTAGAATCTTAAAGCGTTTCTGTAATATTTGAGTTTATTTACAAAAAACGCAAGGATGAGCCAGGTGAAGGAGTATAGCTTAGCCACCATACAGGAGCAAATCTACTCAGATGCTTTCGTCTCCTAATTCTCAGTTCTCTGAGTGTATTCTAACAAGAATGGCATGATAGGATTCTGGAGAATCCAGACTTAATGTTTCTGAGCAAATCTGCTGGAGCATGTGATCCAGTTTTTCTCTCTGTGGGAGTAGCTTAAATAACTAGAAGTTCACCAGTAAGAAAAAGGCTTTTGCATTATGTTGGGTCCAACTCCTGCATTGTCATTTTCTTGTTTGGAACTGCAAACAGGTACAGCTGCAACACACCTTCTAATTCCAAACTAACTGCAGATTGTTTCATACTCTTTTTCTCTGGAATGTTATTCTTAAAAAGTAATTAGGTACTGTTCCAGCCCCAGTAGTTAGTTGCTGTTACAGGTAACTTGCTAAAAAGCAACACTGTATCTTAGCATTTCTTAAAAATAAGTAAATTTGTTACTTTTTGCTTACTTAAAAAAAACCCTGAATGTTGAATATTTCTGGTGTGTGGTACAAAGTATACCACCTTCTTGTATACTTTGTTGTCACTTCAACACCCACAACAGAGCATGAGGCAGTGATGTGAGCCAGTATTTGAACCATGTGATAATCTGCCTCCAAATTAAGTGAGACTAAAGTCCTATAATTATAAAAGTAACTAAGAAGTTGCAGTTATACTTCAATTGGAGTGAAATTAACTCTTCTTAAGTTGCAGTTGCAATCCAACTTAGTTGTGCCTTACTTAGTGGTAAAAGGAATTAATTGCAAGTAATATGTTATTGGAAACTACTTCTATCCGAGCGCTGTGCACACACACTCATTTATATGTGCACACATGTACCCTCTCCTCAACTGAGGAAGTTTGGGTAAAGTGTTGCCATCTGTGTCATTCACAACATTCCAGAAAGGTCTCCCTCAACCTTGCTTCCATGCAAACTCACAGCAATAGCCATATGCAAAAGGAGCAGATAGGAATATCACAACAGAATTATGCATTTTGTTCCATGGAAACAAGGGAAATAACTGCTCTGTTTCTGTGGCCTGATCTTTTTCCGTACTGCTGCAAGTCATCAATTATTGGATTATTTATTAATCAATACAGTAGACATATCTTAATTAGTTACAAAGATCCAACACAAATAATATATACAACACAGAAAAGTAGAAGAAAGCATGGGACGTTCATAGATTATGAAATAGTAGCAATATGATTTAAGAATATTAAAATGGACTTCTGCAGAATTTCATTTCTGAAGTGGTGGACTATAAGGTGAAGATCCCTTACATCAAAATAGCAAATTATGTCACTAATGTATTAAACAATTCATAAAGGTCAATTTGTAAAAGCCAGTGTGGTGTAGAAACAGACCGGTGTGATGTAGTGGTTTGAATGTTGGACTAGGTCTCTGGGAGACCAGGATCTGAATCTCTGCTAGGAAACAGAAACCCACCAGGTATACTTGGGCAAGTCGCACAATCTCATCCTCAGAGAAAGGCAATGACAACCCCCTCAGAGCAAATCTAGCCAAGAAAACTCTGTGATAGGGTTGCCTTAGGGTCGCTATAATTTGGAAACAATTTGAAAGCACTTCCTAGAGGATTCAATTGGTTTTATTTCATATTGTGACTGTTCTTTTTGTGTTGTTTTCACTCAGGATTCTGAAGGAGGCCTTTATGTCTGCATGAACACTTTCCTGGGATTTGGAAGGGAACATGTAGAAAGGCATTATCGGAAGACAGGGCAGTGTGTGTACATGCATTTGAAACGGCACATGAAGGAGGTAAGTATTGTTGTGGAGAAAGGTAGCTTAAAATGTTGTTTTCTTCTGCATAAGAAATAAAGCTAGTTTGAAAAATGAATGTGATTTGTGATGCAATGTGGTTTGTGACTCAGGTATGCATTTTGGGAAATTTCTGCCAACAGGAATTCCTTTCATATCCTGTGTGATGCCCTCTCAGTGACCTTGGTTTTCTTGTCACATAAAGCATGTGGCACATAGTAGCCAAGTTGTGAGAAAAGCAGGAGAGGTTTAGGGTTGAAAGATGAACATTTGCTTACAGAGATGTAAACTCGATTCAGTGGATTTGGACTCAGTGACTGAGCTTGGACTTGACTAGGCAATAAATGATGCAATGACTCGACTCGACTTGTATATTTTTTAGTGACTGACTTGTTGCCTTTGGTTCAGTAACATAACACATTCCTCCAGAAACCTTACAACTTTGAACAGCGCTTCCATCCCATTTTGCCTACTAGTCACATGACAATATATCTCAACCCCAAAGTATGGGCAAATTTCTCGGAGGGGAACAACAAATGAGTTAGGCAATAGGCTTGAGGTGGGTTGAGGTCTGCTCATCAACCTGTCCCTGTTGCATATTGGAGGAGCTTTCCATACCTTTTCCTAAGAGCAGGAGGCAAAACTCACCCTCACAGCACAAGACACGTTTCTCAGAGGGAACAGCATATGTGTTAGGAAGTGGGCTTGAGAAGAAAGGATCCTTCCTCCTAAAGCCTTTGAAGCATCAGTAACAGGCAGTAAGAAGGATCCTATTGCCCACTTTCAAAGATGCCTCCAGCTTCAGAAATGGGAAGTAAGAAGGATCTTATTCCCCACTTCTGAAGCCACAGACTCTTTTTTGCCCATTGATGGAAAAATGTCTAGCTTCGGGAAGGGGGAGTAAAAAGGATCTTATTCTTCATTTCTGAAGCTGCATTGAAAATTTGCAAAATTGGTCCTCATCTTAAATGGTTAAAAATGACTTTATTCCACTCTGTCGAGAAATTCTGGAATATATATCTCTTTCAATAGCTATATAAATAGTATATGGTTGGCTCCCAGACTTCAGACTTGACTTGAAGGTGTCTTGCAAGGACTTGAGACTCGACTTGAGGCTTGAAGGTAGAGACTTGTGACTTGACTTTAGACTTGGAGTAAAAAACTTAAATACATCGCTGCTTGCTTACGTGTTTTGGCTTCTTTAACACATTGAACATATATGTTTTCAAACTGTGTTCCAATGAATCATGGGCTTCCTTTGAAGCTGATTGGGGTTCCTTGATGAGAAAATCAGTAATAATGAGCCAGTGGTCCTGCAAGACAGGTTGTCCACTGGTAGTTTTCTTTCACACATCATCATTGTGGAGTGCTGGATGTTTTGTAGGACACTTCCTTAGTTCATGTGAAGCAATGAGGAGATGTGTAGACCTGACCAGCACTTTGTGTGTCATGGTCTCTAGAATATTTCCCAGATCCCCCTGAATCCTGCAGGGGTTCCACAGCACACATGCAGAGGTTCTTTGGAAGAGTGTTAGCCATGGAAAATGTTTACTGTGAATGAAAA
The DNA here is from genome assembly GCA_948474755.1 of Ctenosaura bakeri. Taxonomy (NCBI): domain Eukaryota; kingdom Metazoa; phylum Chordata; class Lepidosauria; order Squamata; family Iguanidae; genus Ctenosaura; species Ctenosaura bakeri. Next base: position 478,220 of record CAOLHI010000602.1, on the reverse strand, counting down.
ATTTTGAAGGCCACTGGTTTGAAGTGCCAATAGATTTACAGTCAGCCTTCCACATCCACAAATTTAACATTTGCAGATTCCATTATTCACAGATTATTTGCTGCCGCTTATATTTATTTGCCCTATGCCATTTTTAATAGGGACTTAGAAGACTTGTCTTGCATTTGCAGTCTCTCTACAAGCCTCACGAGACTGAGAGAACCCGCAAAATACTGTGAACTCAAGGGCGAGTTTGTAAGTCCCTGTTAAAAATGGCATAGGGCAGCTATGGAGATGACAGCAGACTCTGCCAGCCACCTGCTTCTGCCTTGTGGAGGAACTCCACAGTCTTGAAGGCAGAACTGGGTGGCTGGCATGCCCCTCTGTGGATTCAAATGTACAGTGACCCCTCCACTTTTGCAGGGGTTTGGGGTGCAGAACTTGTGGAAGCAGAAAAACCACAAATAACTCCCTTGCCTCAATACCTCTCCCATTCCCTTTTGGAGCTCTCTCTCCCATTTCCTTGCCTTTTGCATGCTGGGGCCAGAGGCAAGGGAATGAGGGGGACTCTAGAGGGGAGAAAGGTAGCTCGTGCAAGCCTTCCCTCTCCATTCCCTTGCCTGTTGCCTTGGCGGGAGTTCTCAGCACCAGGACCCGAGGCAAGGGAATGGGAGTGGGGAGCTCCAGAGCGGAGAAGGAAAGCACACTTGTGCCCTCACCTGTATTTCCTTGCCTTTTTTTCCTGGGTGCTTGGCTTCCTTCTCCATGTGTCAGGAATCTCTCCCTGCTGGGCTGCAGCTAGCAAAGGAGGAGAGAGGTCAGGAACACTTGGGGAGTCCAGAAATACCAAGCACCAGGAAAACACAAGCCAAGCCAGGTCAAGGTCCAGTCCAAAGGTTCAGGAGGCAGAGATCTGTCCGGAGGGTTTCAGGGAGCAGGAGGCACAAAGGTTGTGAAGGGCTTGCTGATAATTTCCTGCAAGCAAGGAGCAACCACGCCAGCAGACTTAAATAGCCCCTGTGAGCAGGTGCTGCCTGTTATTGTTTCCTCAGCCTAGTCCAAGCAGCTCCCCTCTCAGCAGCCCATTTCAGCCTTCTGCATGATTGAGGGCTGATGGGCACAGCTGGCTGTAACTCCTCTGCATCACTGCTGGTTCCTTGTCCATCATGAGCTGGCTGGGGCAACTCTGTCTCTGTTTGACCTTCCAGTGCAGGGGATGTTTGCAGGCTGACTTTCTTACTCAGTGGCTCGGCCCCCTGCACAATCAGTTGCTCTTCAATCACAGCGTCATTGTCTATCACACCATGTCTGGCAAAACACAAGGGAATGAGAGGAGGAGAAGTTGCAGGGAAGGCATGTGCATGCCTTGCAAATCATCAAATTTGCAAAAGTCAAACCTGCAAATGTGGAGGGAGGACTGTATCATATTTTTTGTGTTCTATATATGGTTTAGGGGGCCTATATATATTAATGGTTTTTTCACTTTGACTGGTTCCTGTGCCCCTAACACCTATGAATGTGGAAGGATGATTCTACTTACTTTCTTGCCTGCTCTCTTTCAATTTCCATTCTTCTATTCTTGCCCTGATAATATTTAGTTTGTCTTTATGTTTTTCTGTTTCCAGGTCTCCTCTATTCTTGCACTTTCTTCTCCAAAGTTACACGGAGGATAAGGCATAATAATTATAAGAAAAATAGCTGATGAGTTCTTTTGGAAGGTGTAAATGTATTTATTTCATTTTCAGTAAATATTTTGTGTTGTTCAGTGGGTCAGGTCACCTATGGCTCCAATATTATAGGGTTGTTATTGGCACCTAGATTTGTCAGAAGGCCTCAGTTGAAAGCAAACCTGGGTGATATGGGCTAAGATCTGCTGCAAAGATCCATTATCACAAAAGCTAGTCCTCTACATCACTCTTTTGTCTCTAAGGTAATAATTTGCTTGGGCCATGATGTCCTTGAAGGGCTGAGGTGTTAACTAGTGAGCTTCCAGTTTTACTTATATATTAGTTCCATGTATGTCCTACCTTTCTTTCCATGATCTCCCTTTGCCCCTACTTTATTCTCACTGCAACTTTGTGTCCGTGAAAGAGAAATGCTAGTCCAGGGTCATCCAGTGTTTTTGTGTCTAGAACCTGGATCTCCCAAGTCCTAGGCCGACCTCTAACCTTTGCAGTGTCTGCCTTTCTCAGTGCCATCTTATTGTCCAGGTCTCCAAGCTTGTTCGATGTTCTCACTTTGAAATGATGTCTACAGAGACAGAGTCCTGTAGGCTTAATCCGTGTGATCATTATCCCTGAACACTATGTGTGTATGCCCTATTCCAGAGTTATGTTTGACGTGTGAGTGTTATGGGGATTCAAAGGAGGGGTAGGTTCTCTTATTCAAGTCTTGTTTGAGGGAGTTCAGGGCCACTGAGGTAAACAGAGAACCTCACTTTCTCTCCCTTGTTCTTGTGTTAAGCAGAAGTTGGAACCATGTGTAGAACAGCCCAATAAATATACAAACAGTCTGCCACCCAACCTCATCATCTTGCTACTGCTGTCCCCTTTTGGCCCTTCCCTCTATCCCACCACCCTCACAGGTACATCTAGTGGGAACACAGGAGAGGGCCTTCTCAGTGGCTGCCCCCAGGCTCTGGAACTCCCTCCCCAGAGAAGTTAGATGGACACCCTCCCTAATTCCTTTTCCTAGGCAAGGAAGGACTATTCTGTTTAGATAGGCATTTAATAATAGACTATATAAGGCCTGGGCCACCAAAATAATCTGCTGGATCTTGCTAAGTTTTATGCTGGTGTGTATATATGTTTAAGGTTATATAGTTTTGTAATCTAGTTCTAATTTTTTTATTGTTTATTTTTCTTGTAACTTTTATGGATTTTGAATGATTTTATTTAATTTATTGCAAGTCACTTTGTGTCCTGCACTGGCAAAAAGTGGAATAGAAATGAAAATAATAATAATGATAGCAGCAGTTGTTTGAGGAAGGGTGTCCCAAGCGTTGAACTTGCAACCCAGAGTCCAACTCCAGTAAGAACCACATTTTATACATTCTGGGCATTGAAAAAGACATGTCATACTTTGGTATGTGATGCACAACTTGTGGGGAGGAGGAGGAGGGACTAAGACGGTTTCGAAAGGATGATGTCCTTCATAGGCAATCCCAGTCCTGGTTGGAATAAAGTTGATTGGTAGGTGAATGACTGTACATTAGTAGCAAGCTTGGAATGACACACTGTGAAGTCTTTTGAACCCAACTTGAGATTCTGATTGTCCCAAAATGGGCTGGATTGGCCTCTGTCCGAAATATGTTGTGGTTAAAAATTCAGGCTGTAGTCCTTACAAAATTGCCTGCAAACTTTCTGTACTGCAGGGGTAGTGTTATCTTCTTTTAATGTTGTGGCACACATGAAATGTGGTGCCTGCTTATTCATTAAAGATAGGATGACTACCACTAGCTTTTTAAATATGACTAGACATGTAAGAGCAGCTAGTCAGTTGACATTAGTAGCCATGACAGATAAAAAAATTATGTCTGGCCAGCTGAGAAATCTTAATTTCCTATTTTGTGGGCTTGTGGTCATGCTATCTTGCAGTGAATTGCAATTGCTAAATTTATCAGGGCTAGACCATATCAGGTCATTGCTAGAGGGCATATACCATATGCACTTGCAAGGGGTTCTTCTGCCACTTTTGTTTTAGAGGGAAGTTTTTGCAGCTTTTTCTTTCGCATAATTTGCTGTTAGTGTTGCGAAGCAGTGCCGTGAATACTGCAGGTCCTTTCTTGCTCCTCTTTGGACTTTGAGATTTCATAAGCTACTTTCTGTAGTTTTTAAGAGTATCCCTACCATCATAAGGATTGGTTACTTCTCTTAAAAGCTGAGAATTTTAGGTGCTCAATTACCAAATATTATATTTAGTGCAACATGCTTGTGAATGCATGTTGTGAACCTGGGAAAGAGGGCATACTTGCTTTCTGTGAGGCTGAGCAAGGACAAAGACAAGGAAACCGCTGATATTGTTTTGGCTACAAGTTCAAAGAGAAGTCTGTATCTTTTTGAGTACCAGAACTTGGAAACATTATCTTTTGGAGTAAAGTTCCCACAATTGCCAGATAGCGTGGCCAATGTTATCCTCGTTATACCTCAAAAAGTAAGTTTACAGGCTCTGATATATGAAGAGTGTGTGTGTGTATGAAGCTGGTATATATATATTAAGATTACTGATCTGTTTAGTCTGTTGTTATCTGCTTAGATTAGAAGCAGATCTCTGAGCTCTTGAACATCAGTCTTTTACCACTGATCTTTAGTTCTTCCATATTCAGGCTCAAAAAGAACAGGGGTCCCTTATACAGTCCTCCCTCTACATTCACAGGTTTCATCTTTATGAATTTAATTATTCGTGAGTGTGTGTGGCTTCTGCTCCCGCCCCCATCTCTTCCTCTCATTCCCATATATTTTGCCCCACCATGGAGGATTCACACTAAGGAAGGAAGGGGATGGAGGTGGGTGGGGGAAGCCTCGTGCAAGCCTTCCTCCTCCCTGAGCTCCCCCTCCCATTCCTATGCATTTTGCCCCAACATAGAGAACTTGAATGAGGCTTCCCCCAACCCCCTTCCCTTCCACAGCCCAGAGTCACATTGACTTTTTAGTTGCCACGTCACACTGCTGATTCATATTCAGCTTGTGGTCTATTAAGACTCCTAGATCCCTTTCACATGTGCAGTGTTCAAGCCAGGTGTCCCCCACCCTATATCTGTGCATTTCATTTTTTCTGCCCAGGCATAGTACCTTACACTTCCTTCTGTTGAAATTCATTTTGTTAGTTTTGGTCTAGCTGTTTTTGGCCCATGTTTGAGACAAAATATTCATAGATTTACTCCTCCCATATTATTCCTAAAAACTAGGTAGCAAGTAAACTTTTATATAAGGTTTGTACAGTGGTGCTACTCAGAGTAGTGTTGTGTAGACAGGTTACTAAAACGACGAGTGTACTTCTCTTCTGATCTCTTATCAGGTCTCTTACAGAACTGCCAAGTATAAAATCCCACACATAATAGGTGAAACTCTTGTATTACTGGCAGCAGTTGATATTGTTTCTACCATGTTTGGTGAATCTGTGGTGCTGCAGTTTAAAAATGTCTCCCTTTCTAGAGAAATATTATCCTGGTGAAAATAAATTGTGTTAAGTGAGCAGTTAATAAGCAACTTGAAAGATAATTACTATGCACTTCAAGTTGACGAAGCAACCACTGTGCACAGAGGTGGCCATCTAATTGCTTATGTCCAATTCATTGGTGGTGATAAACTATGAGAAGTTTTGATTTGTGAGGCTTTTCTTACCAATCCAACTGTGCAGTGGATTTTCAACATGATTGATATTTTTAAAAGAGAAAATGGTATATCATGGGAGAGATGCAGTGGCATATGTACCAATGGAGCTCGTGCAATGTCTAGGGTACACACTGAAGTTAAAGCAAAGATTAAAACAGTAGCTCCTAAGCAAAGTGAACACACTGCATGATTCATCAGGAAGCACTGCCATCTAAAGAGCTAAGCTCTCCTGTGAAAGTTATTCAGGCTGTTGTGAAAACTGTAAATGTCATCAAAGCATAGCCACTGAACTCTCAGATTTTAAGAGTTTTGTGTGAAGATATGGATTCAGAGCACACTGCCTTATTTTTTTACCGCAAAGCCTGATAGCGGTCCAGAAGCAAGTTGCTGAACAGAATTTTTGAGGTGAGACATAAAGTAACAAAGTGATTTTTGTTCTGTAAGGTGTGCCAATGTTGCGTTTTTCAATTTTTCCCCAAAAATGTCCTTGTTTTTCAATCTCTCTGGAAAAAACAGCTTCCCCTCCTCCATGATTTCAGAAATGCCAGAAATTTTACATCTCTGACATCTGTATTTTATTTATAGGAGCTGGAGAGTAAGAAGTCTCTGGACAGTCTGGGTTATGTAAAAATTCCTGCCTATAAATACTTTTTCATCCTAGCTTGGTTGACAGAACAGCAAGATCCTAACTCTTTGTCCTGGAGTCTCTGTTCGGATACTCAACATCATATTGCTTTTTGTTCCAGCGTTCTGTGTGCAACTCCTGCAGTGTCTCCATATTTATTAAGAACTTTTAGGAAAGCCATAGCCAAAATTAAGAATTGCATGCATGGATTTGTGTTTTAGATAATGCCACTTAGGATGCGTGGCATTAACTTCCGTGCCTTTACACTCAGCCCCTTTTTTTGGGTGGAAAGTGGATAGACATGTCCACCTGTTCACTTTCATTTCTCCACCAGTGCCAATTGGGGGCAGCTGTCTTTTGTTTGTTTCTTCGTGTTGCTTTGCAGAGGCAGCAAAGAAACTGTTGAATACTGAGCCCTGAGTATTTACAGTTCCTTAACCCCATGGCTGTTTGTCCCGCTAAATAAGAGAAGGGACATTCACTTCTTTTTTAATGGGAAAACTCTGTCCTTTCCTCCTCTGCTGTGCGGCTTGCCTTCTGCACATTTTCTGGACTTTCCCTGATAATTATTGGGTCTAACAATCACCTTTGGCATAAGATAACAAGGAGACTTCCAAACCGGACCAGGATGGTAGCCTTCTTTGGGAGCAGACACATATAATGTATCTCTGCTACTCTTTCATAGCAGTCTGATACCAATTTCATGGCACCATCCAGTGGAATCCGGGGATTTATAGTTTGGTGGGATATTTTGTATTCCCTGCTGGAGCTCTAATAATTTAATTCAGGGGACTGGGCTAGAGCTCTGTAGCAAAGAATTCTAAGTACCTCACCAGACTAGAAATCTCAGCATTTCACAGGATGGAGCCATGACAGTTAAAGTGGAATCAGACTACTGTGTCAGACATCCTTGCTTTCTGTTTTTGGTGTTGCATAATTATTTAGAATACGCATCAGTTGTCTCAGACAGATATTGCATGATAAGAAATAAATGACTTTTGCATATTTAGTTTATATAATAGTAGCTGCATATATTAGGTAGACCATCCTTTCCCAGTTGGATGCCTTCCACATCTTTTAGATTACAGCTCCCATAAACCTCAGATGGCATGGCCATTTATCAGTTATGCTGGGAGTTGTCCAAACTGTGTGGAGGGTACCAGCTTGGGTGAGCCCGATATACATAATGTGTGAACATGATCTGAACATAGTTTAGGATGTGCTAGACAACAGTTGCATGGTGAATTGTCACTTGCACTGATTGTGGGGCCTGAACCTTACTGAATGTACATCAGAACCTTTCAACCACTATTTTTCTTGCCTGCTTACCTTTCCTGAATAATACTTACCCTTGGATAAACAGCCAAGTGCTGACTTGCACCTGTACATCTGCCTCCCCCGATAATCATAAAATTGTTTCTACAGTTGCAGCATTGCTTTCATACGTTCCTTTTGAAATCATTTTAAAAAGCCGAGACTTTGTCTCTTTGTTGCAAAGGTCATAGTGGCACAAGTTAAGTTGGGTTAAAAGCACAGTGGTGTATGTGGTCGCCATTGAGATGTGTTCTGTTCTCCTTGGAGAAAGCAGAGCTAGCCCTGTGACTACTTTCTGTCACGTGTGCACCAGAAATCATAGGCAGCTGGCCTATGACACTTTTGCTTTTGGAAGCACAGAACAGGGTTGTGGGGCTGCCAGTCCTGACTTCAACAGGCTGAGGTGGCTCTTCTGGCAGAGGATGGAAATGGGGTGGGATGAAGGAGAAGAGTGGTAGTGATGGCATGCAGAACAGGAGTTGTGCAACCAAGCCCTTGAATAAATATTTACAATGTTGCTGTAGAGTTTGGCAATGCCCCCTCTTGTTTCATGGAAGTCTTTCCAGCCTGTTGCTGAAGGGGATTCAAGATATGTACCAGTAAGTTTGGCCTGTTGTTTACATGTCAGCAGTGGCATTTCTTTTCTGTCTGGCTGTGGAGACGAAAGTAACCAAAGCTCCAAAAATGTTATGTCAAAGTTGGTTCATTTGCTATGATTTCTGTATTCTGCTGCTGCCCAGTATGTCTACATGAATAAAGTTACCGGGTATTTATACTTTGTACCAGAAAGATTCTGAACGTGGTGTCCTCAAAAACTGAATTAAATAAAATTATATGGATTTACCAAATGTGTTTAAATGTTGTCCACAAAAATATTTAATCTCATTTTTGAGAGCCGTAACTGTGGAAAACCGCAGCCTCTGGTAATGGGCCATGAAATGAAGATCTCTGCCGAACAAATCTGTGTGGAATAACAGGCATGTGTATTTTAATTTGCAGATATTTTTGTGATTAAGACCATCATCTGTCTGAATTAACTAAAAATACTTGCATGGGTTATCAGCTTTGCTTTCTCTGTCTAGCTTGCCTGTTGCTGGGATGCCAATCTGCCTTATGATGAATTTATGTAACTTGAAACTTCGTGTATTCCTGCCCTAACAGAAGCTGATCCACATGGCCTTTTGCCTATTTTATTTGCCTTGTTTTTTGGAACATGGAACATAAGAAGAGCCATGATGGATCAGACCAAGACAGTCTAATTCAGCATTCTTTTCTCACAGTAGCCAACCAGATAGCAGAAGTAGGGGGACAACATGAAAACAGTAGCTCTCACTTGCTGTTGTTCTGCAGCAACTGGCCCTGAGTGGCATCATGCTTCTTTAACTGGGCATGAGAGGTGATGTGTAGACAGTGGTTAACTTATTCTCCAGCATGCCAACGTTCTACATGCAGTTGTCTTGTGGCATTGCCTCCCAAACGTCCTAAACCTGTGTCAGTTTTTGAGGGCCACTTCATATTTTGCCAAAAATATCTGTCCCTGCATTACCGTAATGTTTTGGCCACATTTATTCTGGAATTTTAAAAAGAGAAGCTTTTTTCAAATAGGCAAAAACAAAACATACAGCCACCCTCCTGCACTCGGAAACTTTGATTTATGGAGAATCTTGAGCAAAGGAAAAAGGACCTGTTTCTTTCTCCTCCTTCCAGAAGGTAGGAAAAAATTGTTGCCTTTTTCTTCCCTTCTTAAAAACTTTTTACAAAGATTGTTTGGTGTACTGGAAGCAGTATGCCTAAGGAATTTTCTGTAAGTTTTTTTGGGGCGGAGAGGGAAGGCACCTGTTTGTTCCTATAGTGCCTAATCTCTCTCACTACACCCTACACCATGGTCGTGGCAGTCATTGCAATGCCTTTTTTGTGGTGACAGGGAATTCCAAGTTGAGCACAGCAGCCCAACAATACATTTGGTCAGCACTCTGACAAATGAAAATGGCAGGCACAGTTGTGTGTGTGTGCTCCTTCAAGTTGCTTGTCAACTCATGATGACTCTGTAGGGCTTTTTTAGGCAAAGAGTATTCAGAGATGGTGTGCTATTTCCTTTCTCTGAGATATCACCTACAGCAACTGGTATTCCTTAGACCTCTCCCTTCCAAATATTAACCAGGTCTCACTCTGTTTTGCTTCTAATATCAGTTAAAGTTTGATGCCTTCAGGTTATTCATAGAGTTGAGGAAAGTGCAGTTCACCAGATTTGGTTGGACTACAATTCCCACTTTTGTCCAATAGATCTGTTCTATAGAGTTGATGGGAGTTATGTTTTATATTGCTGAGAGAGGGCTACACTTTGTCCATTGCCACCTTGATTTTTGCTTTGCGGTAGCATACTCATTTGGATTTTTTTTTTAATAGAAGGGGAATTATGGTGACAGATGCCATGGAAATGTCATTTGGAGGTCTTTACTTGGAACCTTAAGGATATATTTGATAGTCCCAAGCAGAGCAGACCCACTGAATCACAGAAAATGTGGAAAGTCAATACTTCTATAAATTCCATTGATTCAATGAGTCTCCTGTAGTTGGGACTTCAACTGAATTTATCTTTCAGTTACATAAAACATGTATGTGTCCAGACATATCTTCTAAATCATGAGGGCTCAAAATATTTTTGTAAGGAAAAAAAAGTGTTGAGGTTCTTTGGCATTTTAACATTGGACAACAGAGGAAATGCTATACATAGTCCTGCACCATAAAATCAAAGCAGGGAATTATCTTGTGCTCATCAGTTGTGTGAAATCTCTTCCTTAAAAAGTGATTTTTATATAAGACTTAGAGGCTTGTCATTTTGAGAGGCTCCACTGCTCAAATGTGTATTTTTAATAATTGTGTAAGTGCTTTAAGTGGGCAGTGGCTTTTGCATAAATACAACATGCAGTTCTGACTTAAAATAGAACTTCTTTGAATAGCTCTAAGGGCAAAAGTTGTCTGACTGGTGTAGTCTCAGAAATAAAATGATGGAAGTAAAAACATGTATGACTTAGTTTTCAAGGTGGGGGAACATTTTAGTGCCATATGTTGGCTTGAATCTCAAAGCAGAGTAAGCCAACTGAGTCAATGATTGAATGATGAGTTAACATATTGGTAAGTCTCATTGGTTCAATGGGTCGGCTCTACTGAGAACAGACAACTGTATTCAGTCTATCATAGACCAGCTTTCCTTAACCTGGTACTCTCCATCTGAAGGTCATTAAAGTTGAGGAAGACTGTTGTAGGCTCTGATTTTGTTCCATTTTTTTTTTTTTTGGTAGATCTTTCTCTCTCCTCTGCTCTCTCTTTTGAATGCTTGTTACTGTAATGTCCATTAGTCCTGGTTTGCTGCAAGGATAGACTCAAGCTCTTCTGAACTTTTGGAATAACTTGATTACAGTGTGATGGCCTGCATTGACAATGTATTGGGAAATGCACACCCTTGGTGCTTAAGCCTTTTACTTCAAGAGGTGTGCCAAGACTACATAATATACATTGATTTTGAGCTGGTTAATGTTCCATAGTCTCACTCAGAGCATCATAGAATCATAGAATCATAGAAATTCAGAGTTGGAAGAGACCACACAGGCCATCCAGTCCAACCCCCTGCCATGCAGGAACACCCTCAAATCAATCCCGACAGATGGCCATCCAGCCTCTGCTTAAAAACCTCCAAGGAAGGAGCCTCCACTACACTCCGAGGCAGCAGATTCCACTGCCGGACAGCCCTGACTGTCAGGAAGTTCTTCCTGATGTTCAGGTGGAATCTCCTTTCCTGCAGCTTGAATCCATTGCTCCTTGTCCTGGTCTCTGGAGCAGCAGAAAACAAGTCCCCTCCTTCCTTTACGTGGCATCCCTTCAAATATTTAAACATGGCTATCATGTCCCCTCTTAACCTCCTCTTCTGCAGACTAAACATACCCAGCTCTCTAAGTCTATCCTCATAGGGCATGGCTTCCAGGCCTCTCACCATTTTGGTCGCCCTCCTCTGGACTTGCTCCAGCTTGTCAATATCCTTCTTGAATTGGGGTGCCCAGAACTGGACACATCATGCTGATTAGGTTCGGTGATAGTGTTGAGTAGTATGTGTTAGATGGTTCAGCCCTCCACTCCTCATAGAACTGCAATACCATGATTTTAGGAGGAAAAGAAATTGCTGTTTAATAAGTTACAAAGTCTATGACAACATTCCTTTCCTGGTGCCCTCTACATGTGTTGGACTGCACTCTCATAATTCCCAGCTAGTATGGAGACACCAGGTTAAAGGTGATTCAGATGTGCCCTGTGACTTCTCTGGAATCAAAGTTCCGACCAAAAAGCGCAATGTAAGATCTGGTTTCATGTTTAGAGTTCCGGGGTCTGTGAACTAGGTACCAAAAATATTTTATCCCTTAGGTTTTCTTCCTGTTAGTTTGAAAATTGTGTTCAAATATATTTTTCTGTGGAGGGGATCTGTAGCGTTACATCTGATTCTCCAAAGGATGAATGGCCCCCAAAAAGGGTTAAAAACCACAGATCTACAGACAAAGTGAAAATGTTTCTGATACTTTTAAAAAAATATGTGAGTAGAGGAGTAAGTTTTAGCAGGTGCAGCTTGTTGGGCAAAGAAGAAAGAGCCTACAGCTATTGATGTCTCCTCTTCTTACAGTCTGTTAAAGCCTTGAATTCCGTTGCCTCTACATGCCATAGGAAATGTCCTTAGCTGTTCTGTGTCAAATATGATTAATGATGATGATATTATTACTTTAACTTTGTCTATCTAGTAACCTTGTAAGATGGGGTAGAATGAAGTTTCCGATCCATCCATTGTGTATAACAGCACACATTTCACCTTAGAATACCTAGGGTAACTTTATATTAGTCTCCGTTTTTTCCCCAAGCACATGATAGTATTTTTTTTTTCCTTTAGTGACAAGAGTTAGACTTTTAACCTTTCTTCTTCTTCTTCTTTTTTATCTCTCCCCTTTTTCTTTCTTTCCAGAAGGTAACAGGGGCATCTGGTGGAGCTTTACCAAAAAGGAGAAACACCAAGCTATTTTTAGGTATTGTAAAGAGCCATTTTCACAACCTTCTTTTGACTAACCCAAGTGCATGTATACTTTTTGTGTTTTGATATATTTTTTTTAACGCAAATGAAATATAAATTATTTGGCCTATTGGTGGGAGACATTTTTAAAAAATTATTATGAAGCTTGCAACCCTTGGAGGCTTTTCTGTAATACCTTGAAAAAATTCTCAGAATACTGTTTTCACTTTCTGTACCTCTCTGTTTTGCATGTGCTAATAAACTGAACCTGCAAGCCTTTCTTTGTGTCAGTGAAAGCCTTGTAAAAAGAGATAGAGCATCAGGGAGAGTTAAGTCCCAAGGTCAGACTGTACATAAAAACAATCTTCCTGACTATATGATTTTTGTTTTCTCTTAGGACAAACTGGACTAGTGAATTTACAAGGTTTCTATCAACATCCTTGCTGGTTCATGTTGTGAATTTATTGACAATTGCTTGAGAACATGAATTTGGTTTATAGGTGCAGTACTGAATGGGAATGAGTGCAGGATTTCGTCCACATTATATGTGTGCATATTTGTATAGGTAAAATATATGTCAGGGTTGTAGCCCTTTTCTGATTGGTATTCTGTAGCTTGTAGGGGCATAGTAGCTGAAAAAGCCTATGGTAAAATGTGTTTAGACAAAGCTTTGTGCTATGTTCAGATTGCAGACAGATACATGGTTAATTTTACTTTCCCCTATGTTCAGTTGTTTTTTTAAAAAAATCTTGAATTCTTTCCATCTCACAGTTGAAATTTGAGAATTTTGGTAAATTCTTATCAAAGCCCAAATTAATGAAATTTCTCACTCATCTGCACTGGCCAGTTTATCATAGAATCGTAGAATCATAGAATCATAGAAATGTAGAGTTGAAAGAGACCCCAGGGGCCATCCAGTCCAACCCCCTGCCAAGCAGGAACACCCTCAAAGCACTCCCGACAGATGGCCATCCAGCCTCCGCTTAAAAACCTCCAAGGAAGGAGACTCCACTACACTCTGAGGCAGCAGATTCCACTGCCGGACAGCCCTGACTGTCAGGAAGTTCTTCCTGAGGTTCAGGTGGAATCTCCATTCCTGCAGCTTGAATCCATTGCTCCTTGTCCTAGTCTCTGGAGCAGCAGAAAACAAGCCCTCTCCTTCCTCTACGTGGCATCCCTTCAAATATTTAAACATGGCTATCATGTCCCCTCTTAACCTTCTCTTCTGCAGACTAAACATCCCCAGCTCTCTAAGTCTATCCTCATAGGGGATGGCTTCCAGGCTTCTCACCATTTTGGTCGCCCTCCTCTGGACCTGCTCCAGCTTGTCAATATCCTTCTTGAATTGGGGTGCCCAGAACTGGACACAGTATTCAAGATGGGGTCTCACCAAAGCAGAGTAGAGTGGTACCAGTACCTCCCTCGATCTAGGCACCATACTCCTATTGATGCAGCCAAGAATTGCATTGGCTTTCTTGGCTGCTGCGTCACACTGCTGACTCATGTTCAGCTTGTGGTCTATGAAGACTCCTAGATCCCTTTCACATGTGACTGTTAGTCACTTTGGTTAAATATTTCCTCTAGTAGGAGAGGTAATATGGCTCTGAACACCAAATTACTGGAGAGTATGACCAGGAGAGTACTGTTGCATTGATGTCCTAATTGGGGTTGTTCCATTGTATGCAAAGAAAGCTGGATTAGATAGGTGAGTGTTCTGAACGAGTAAGGCTTTTCTCACATTGTACTGTTCTGCCACGTAGCTACTGAAAGCTGAGGCATCTGTGAAGGGAAAAACAACCTGATGAGTGCTGTAAACATGATTGAATCGGCAGCAATTCAGACACAGCATTCAAAGCCCAGTGAATATAGGAATGGACTGCCCAGTGAATCTAGGAATGGACTGCCCTTCCTATACACCTTTGCCATTGACTAGGCTGGCTAGAGCTGATGAGATTTGTGGGCCAGAAACATCTGGAAAGTTACAATCGTCCAATCTTGACCTGCATAGATTAATGTAGGAATTTTATGTTTTCCATATTCATAAAACCTCACATTCGCTCTCTACTTTTTAATGAGAAAATCACTAATTTTGGTAAGTTATTATTTTAAAAATGAAACAGGAATGATGCATCCCTCCAGATGTTGCTTGACTTTGACTCACACATAACTTTGTGAAAACAGACACTGAGGGGGCTACCAGAAAAAATAATGAGGACAGTTCCCCTTTGTCTTCTCATATAAATTTAGGACTAATATTGGGGGGGGGTGGCAATTGGTAGGATGGCTAATTTTTTATGTTGTCTGCAAGAACCAAATAGTTCAAGGTGTTTTGGCTTGGTTGTGAATTTGTATCCCCCTCTTTTTTTTTTGAACCAAGAACTCATTGTTGATTTCATTATTGTAAAACTGAGCTTGATTAGTTGTTTCAAAGGTCATTTTACAATATATGAAAGACTATTTTGTGTAACACATGACTGGAAGGAGTTCATTTTCCTTGCCTTGAATAGGACCTTGCTTCGCTTCTGTATTATTATTATTATTTTATTTGTATCCCGCCTCTCCATATGGATTGAGGCGGCGAACAACTTACAAATAGCATGTATTTCGAAACATTTCTATACATGCCCCCAACAAGCTGGGTACTGGATTTAGAATGTTTTTACTTCACCTTTTGGTTTTGCAAGAAATTCTCAAGGTGGTTTCCGAATTAAGACAAGTACCAAAGATATTATCATAAATACCAAAATTGTGCATGATAGACCATAAAACATCAAGGAAGGTTTAAAATTAGATTACTCTCAGACTTGGCAGTCACCGTTCCTCCTCTGCTAATGTCTACCTTTCTGACCTGAGAAGGCCCACAGCCCACCATCCAGAGCTTAACATGACTCTTCAGGATTCAATTTTTGGTTGAGAATAAGTGGGTCAGTAATTGCCTGGCAACTAGAGCTCAGTTTATTCTTTCTCCAAAGCTACCAAGACGGCTGAGTGGTTTTGAATGTGGCCTGGCACTCAGCAACATGGTCAAGGGCAGCACAACCGTGTCGGGAAATACCTGGCAAGCTTTTATGTTGGCACTGCCTTTAGGGTTGCCATTAAGGATTAATTCCTTATTAGTCCAATGGCTGAACTGGCTCTGATTCAACTAATTTTCTCTGTATACTTCCCAAATGGCTATTTGTGAAGCCCTCCCAGTTTCCTTTTTCATACATCTGATCGAAATAGAGGATTCTGAAAGCCTTAATTTTTTTTTAACTTTTTTTCCCTGTATGTGGTGATGGCTAGAGAAGGTGATGTATTAGGATCGCAATGTCCTGGCTCTGCTTTATTATTTCTGGGAAGTCTTTTGGTCTTTCTTTTTCTTTTCTTTGCCTCCTTTCCTGTTTTTCATATTCCACAGATAAAATAACAGAGGGGCCCAATTTGCTGTTCACAGCATTGTGTTGCCTGTAATACAGAGGGGACATCCCCTCTCTTCATTGTTGTTTCGCCCGGCTGAATCTGAACAATAGCTTAGAATCCCTTTTGAGAGACTTCGCTCTATGGAATGTGACTCTGAGAAAGGTATGCGGTGAGCTAAATCACCCTTTGCCCTGCCTGCTGGCCTCCCTTGCCCATTTTTCAATTTTCAGGATAAATTTTGAAAAATCGAGTCTAGAGAAAGAAAGCAAAAGTAATGCTTCTGTGAACCAAGTAAAACCCACAGAAACTTGGCTGGAAATGTTTTCCTTTTCCCCACAACTATTAAAATATTTCTCCCAATTTTTTTTTAAAAAAGTTCCAGACATCTTACTAAGCATGTGCATCAGATTATGTGGAGGATATTTACTTCTTACTATCCTTTCATTGTCTGTCATATTTAATTCACTGTAGTTAAGACATGTAAGAATGTAGAGGGCCTTGCAGCCGTTTGGTATGCACAGCAGTTATTGGCAATTCCATTTTGTGATGTGCAAGTTTATAAACATGAAGAGAGATCCCTGGTGCAGTCTATGAAATGAATGAGAAAATCCATAGTTTTTCCCATTCATCAGTGAAGCCAACTGTGTATAAAAAGACATTTTCCCCTCCCAACCTGAGCATCTTAGTTTTGCAACCTTCATCATTGATAAACATTTCCCCCAATGTATTTTTCTTGCCATTGAACGATGTTTAAAATATAACTGTCTAAGATGACTTATATTCCATTACACAGGTGGTTTTCTTTTTTCTTTTTTTTTTGAGATACATATTTAACACTCCTTTTTCTTGTTAGAGTACTCATTTAATACTTATTTAATCTGTAAACCCGAACAATAATTTGGAGGAAGGAAACAGCTGAATATTTATGAACTAGAGAGCCATTAAGTGCCTAGAAAAATGTGGAGGGGGGAAGTGTGTGTGTGTGTTATGTGATGTTGACTGTGTACAAAGAGATCATTGTGTGAAAAGTGCAGCTGTTTTGAGCTGGGGGCAGCAATTTAAATGAGGACTTCAACTCACTCCTTCACTGTCAAGTATATGAACCTGTGAAATTGCCTTATTTTAGTCTGCCCTTTGGTCTGTCTAGTATTGTGTGAGACCCAGTGCCTTCTACAGCAATCCTATCTGGCATCCTTTTTTAACTGGAGATCTCAGGGATTACATTGGGAATCAGTATTTTTCAAAGGTCTGCCTTCTTTTTCCACATGTGGCATGCACTTCTGTTTTCTGAATTCTGGCCCTAGGCATGGAGTAGGTGAGACATGGCCTTCAGCCTGATTTTGTGGGGATGGACAGAGAGAGGGTTGGTTATACAGAGAGGGTGTTTTATCTTGCATATTCTGCCCATCTCTGACTCTAACCATCATCATTCCCCTACTACTGCAATTGACTTTTTCCATAGGACATTAGATAATTCACTGGAAAGATGTTTTCCACCATTGGGCTAGACCAATAAGCTGAACTGAAATAATATTGTACTTCAGGGTGCTGCTGCTAAGGAGCAGAGTTGTTCAGTGTTTCATTTTAACTTCCCTCTGTGAACTTGCAGACAAGGAAAATTGCTGCTTTGCTTTCTAGTAGGGACTCTTCCTCTTACTGAGAAAGAGATGTAGGGAGAAATGCATGACAGGCAAGCTTTTTTCAACAATTATTATGTACAGTTCTCCCTCCACATTTGTGGGTTTCACTTTCGCTAATTTGATTATTTGTGGGGTGCCCACTTGCCCCCCAATCTCCCCCTCCCACCCCATTCCCACCCGGCTTGCTCCTCCCATTCTCCCTGCCCCTGGTGCAGGCACACCCTGTGCGGGTGGCAGGAAGGTCCAGGAGGGCGATCGCCAGTTTCCTGTGCTCCTCATGACTCCCTTGCTGCCGCGGGCACACGAGGGGCAGAAGGGTCCAGGGTGGGTGACGACCAGTTCCCCGTGCTCCTCCCACCGCCCCTGCCACTGCGGATGCACCTTGCACCAATGGCAGGGAGGTTCAGGGAAGGCAATTGCCTGTTCCCTGCCTCCCTACCCCCTGCCTGAGTGGGTGCACCTGCCAGGCAGAAGCCTGTAGGGAGGTCACTCTATTCACGATTATTTGACATTCATGAGGGATCTGTGTCCCTATCCCTCGCGAATGTGGAGAACCTACTGGATGCTGATTCAGTGGCTATTCATCATAATGCCTATGATGCCATAATCCCTATCTGGAACCTCCCAGATTAGAGGCAGTATGCCACTGAATGCTGGTAACTGGAGAGAAATGATAAGAGAAAACTTTTGCTGTCATACTCTACTTTTGTGCTTAGTGGAGCTATCTGGTTGACCATTATGAGAAGAAAGCTGATGAATCGGATGGATTATTGGTCTGATCAAGCAGTCTTTTTTTATCTTCTTTTGGAACATGATACTTTCAGCCAGGATCATACAACTAGGGCTGGGGGGGGGATTACTTTTCTAGACTATATCTCCCAGAATCCTTCAGCCTGATATCATGATCACTGGCTTGCAGTTTTTCCAAGATCTGCATTTAATTTTCTTGTAATCCTGAGGAAAACTGATTAAATGCCTGGCTGGAAAAAGGACATTGATAAGAAGTTTAAGGCCTTGCTGACCTGGTAACACATTTTGTACTTGAAAAACTGGAAGAAACGGTTGATTTAATGAAAGGAAGGCAGACAGTTCATTGATCTTTCATTGAAACTAGTCAAATTGGCATATAGAAAACCAGTTCTGCCTTGTCAATCATTTCACTGTATCCCTGATCATACACCAGAATAATATGTGAGGTGGAGTGCCAAACTGACATGAGTGTGTTTTCTTGCAAAGAAATTTCTGGTTAAACATATGGAGGAGGTATTGAAGCTCTAGCGAGCTTGTGGTTTAGATAGTCTCATTTGGCAGCTGTGTAATAAAATGTGGAAAACCTCATGATGCATTTTAAAAGTACTGTGTGCATTTTAAGGCTTTGTGGTGGTGTACTGAATGTGAACCAGATATGCAGTATTGACTAGTTAGTTCACTCAGCTAGAATTAATGTTGAAGACTGTCTTGTGGTCTAAGATAGCTTCCCAGAATTTATTGCAAAATTTGAGATGAGGTGTGGAAAATAAGGGCTAATCCCAAATGCAAAAATCCCAACATGTGATTAAAACGGAAATGAATTAACTAGCACAGAAGGCGGTATGGATTAGATGCAGCCTTACTTAATCCTGCATCAAAAAGTACCCGCAAACGCAGTCTGTCAATCCAGTTTGAATATTTGCCGCGTTCTCGCTTCTAATTCTCTTTGAGGTATAAACCTATTAAGGACATTAAACCCCTTCCAATCCCTTCTGTATTAGAAACATCCTTAATTGATCGCCTTATGTAAATCAGCTGTAGTCACAAAGACAGAGTTGAAAAAAAGGAAGGGTTTCTTTTTTTCAAACTTAATATTGAGGTAACAGGAAAGCATTTTTTTTTGCTCCAAACCAATGGAAAAGCATAGCTGATGAGCAGGTTAAAGTTTTTCTCTGGCTCGTATTTGAGTTGGTTTGAACAAAAAGTTGTTGTTTTTTTTTAACTTCGCTGGCAGAGGATAATGTTTTAACTTCTTGGAAATACATGTTTATTATATGGTTTGAGAGTTTATACCTGTGACATTGTTTTATTTGGAATAGATAGGCAAGTATACCTTAGGCAATGAATTAGATGTGATCCTGGGAATTGCTTTTTGAACTAAAAATTTGATACGAGAAATAGAAATAACATGGAAAGAATGAGGATAGGTTACTATACAACAAAAGCAGAAGATCTGTTTTTTTGGCTAGTGCATGTACTGTATATGTCTCCGTAGGGGCTATTTCAGAAAAGTCGTTTCCGTTTATGTGATAGGGAAGGGGGAATGCTTAATCTAAAATGGCCATTTCCATTTTCCATTTTTATAGGAACGTGTATTGCAACTAATCAGGTTTTTAAAGACCTGCCTGATTAACCTAGGATGTTTTCTTCCTCTGTTTTTTAAAAATGTTTTAAAACTTATCAGTGTACCCAATTAATTAAATATACTAACCCTATTTGATTTTAGGAATTTAACCTATTCTTTGCAGACTCTTCTTATTGGAGAATTTCTGTAGGTTGATGGGTTAGACTGGGATCCTATTTAAGTCTCTGCCTTTACTGAAACCCTATACTGATATGAATGTTCTGGATTTACTCATAGCTTCATAACTCTGATAGTGTTTCCTAGGCATTTATAGGTCTATTCTAAAAGCTGAAACCTGTGTTTGGTGGTATGAACATGTTGGGAGCGAGGAGATGTAGCTGATAGATGCTGTAGTTACTTTGTTGGTGAGTACTTAGTATTGATAAAATTTAGGATCTTACTCTAATTCATCGTTCAAGGATCAGATGGAGTACCCAAGACTACCCAGAATACCACCTCAACACAAAACCAGATCAGAATTAAAAAATAAATTAATAAATAGTGCAATGTGTTTAAAAGATGAATTGGTGCTCCAAGTGGCTTCCAGGAGACAATTCATCTGCCAGAAAAGAGAGTCTGGATGGGTCAAAGACAGTGAAAACAGCTTTGAGGTTGCTTCATGAAACCCCAAAGCTGCATTTTACCCATGCCTTGGCCTTAATTCAATTCAAGATAAATGAAATAAGATCTCTGAATTGTGCTGGAAAAATAATGCCACAACTGCATATTTGGAAATGGATGGCTTCCTACCTGAGATCCTTTTAAATGGCATTTTGTGTGTGATGAAATGTTAGGGTATCTTCCTAATTCTTAGAACAACCTCATGTGAGTGGCCAGAATTTCCTCTTTTGATTTATTGAAAGGTTTTGATGGCTGTTGAAGCACCTCCTTTACCAGATAGCTTTTTTCACTTATAGGGTATAGCCAGGCTGCAAGATGTTTGGATCTTTGTGTGAGATATCTGGGACTTTGCATAGGCATGTACTGCTGCTTTTATTGAAATTAAGATTATAGGCTGTGAAAATGCTGGAAGTTATTTTATTTTTAAGATTTTTTAGTATACGTTTATGTTTAATGTGTTCCAGTGTCAGTGTAGTAGTTTAAGCATTGAATTGTGACCCTGGCAGCCAGGATTCAGTTCTCTGCTCAGCTGTGAAAACCTACTGTGTGACTTTGGGTGTGTCACACACTCATAGCCTCACAAAACCCTGTGATAGGTTCTCTATAAGTTGGAAATTATTCTTGTATGTGTACTTATTAAATAGAACAGTAGATAGTATTATCATTCCCGTATTGTAGAGGAGAACAACGAAGTTGAGAGAAATGGGTCATACCTATACTATTGAATTCATGGTAAACTTTGAGAGCCAGTGTATTGCAATGCTGGGTGCATTGTATGTAGACTGAGCGGGTTTGGGGCAGTATTCTCCTCATTTATGTCCTATTCAGTGCTTTTAAAACTCAAATAAAGTAAACATGTGATGTGGAAGAGTGTGCCAGACCTCCCTCTTTCTACCCTAGTGTGTGCCATTATATATTACCTATTGAGGGTGGCTTTCTGAAAGCCTCCTCTTTCAGTGGAGGCTTTCTAAGCGATCAGCAACACTAATTGCACATGCATAGAGGCTAAAGTTGACCTCTCCATGCTGTGGACCATTGAACTGGGAAATGAGAAAGGAGGGTCTAGCTTTTCATCATTCTAATGTGTTTCTGTTATTCTAGTTGAAGAGTATCTGAATTTAGGATCTCTAAAAGACAAAATCAAGCTGCTGTCTTTATTTAAAAAAAGAGGATCTTTCATACTACATGGTTAAACCACTATTGTTCCACCTTAATTGCTAAATCAATCTCTTGTGAAATCTTGGGGTCTGTAGTTTGGTGAGATGCTAAACCTATCTAGCCAATAATTCTAAATACCCTTCCCCAAACTGCAGATGGACAGGTCTAAATATCCTAAAGGCACCAGATTCTATCTGATCTTGAAAGCTGAGCAGAGTCAGCTCTGGTCAGTATTTGGATAGGAGACCACCAACAAATACCAGGTGCTGTAGGGTATTTTTCAGGAGAAAGAATTGCCAAAAATAATCTCTGAGTATTCCTTGCCTAAGAAAACCCTGTGAAATTAATGGGGTCACCATAGGTCAACAGGCAACTTGAAGACACATACACATATACACAGTGCAAATAGAATCCTTGTGGTGTAGTAGTTTGAGTTTTGGGCTAGGACTCTGGGAGACCAGGGTTTGAATCCTCACTCAGCCCTGGAAACCCAGTGGATAAACTTGGGCAAGCCATTCTGTCTCAGCATCAGAGAAATGCAGTGGCGTAACTAATCTGACCAAAGCTTGCCAAGAAAACCCCTGTGATAGATTTGCCTTAGGACCACCATAAGTTGGAAACAACTTGAAAGCACACAACTATAACAGCATCAATAACATCTCAGGATTCCACAGGATGTTGCCATGGCAGTTGAAACAGAATTGTAATGTTATGATCATGTAGTATGAATGATCAATAAAGCACTTTTAATATTCAGATAATCTAAACATATAAAGCTTGATAAATTACACACAAAATACCTTAGGAAACCATAAATAAAAATACAGTAGACCAAATGATTTTTATCTTTATGAATCTTTTTTGTCAGTAATGAATTTCCACACTGGGCACAGTTCATATTTAGTATAAATTCAAATTCAGCTCTTGTTGTGTACCTTCAAGTAGTATCTGACTTGTGGCAACCATAAGATGAACCTATCACAAGGTTTTCTGAGGCTGAGTGTGTGTGAAGCGCCCAAGATCACCCAGTGGGTTTCTTTGGCTGAGTGGGGAATTGAACCCTGGTCTCCAGGGTCACACTCCATTGCTCAAACAACTATACCACACTGGCTCTCAAATTCAGCTGTAGCAAGACAAC
This sequence comes from Ctenosaura bakeri, assembly GCA_948474755.1. Taxonomy (NCBI): domain Eukaryota; kingdom Metazoa; phylum Chordata; class Lepidosauria; order Squamata; family Iguanidae; genus Ctenosaura; species Ctenosaura bakeri. Next base: position 455,589 of record CAOLHI010000602.1, on the reverse strand, counting down.
AACAACAAGCTGTCTTTCAAAACCAAACCAAAAAGGTTGTATCCATAGAGTTGCCTTTGCGTCATACCAATGCATATTTAATTTGATGATACTTTGTAAACTGTTAGCCAGCTGCTGTTGAAGTTTTCTGCATTCAAATTGTACTGATTTTTCACATTCCCATCCAACCATGCAACTCATTGGGTATTATGGGATAGTTCTTTCTCTTTCTCAGCCTAACCTGTCTTTTGCAAGAAAGTACAACAAGAAAGAAAGGGATACAGAAAATTACACTACTATTATTAACACTAATGAATTGACCATGTGTTTGAGAAAGTGCAAGTCCCTCCCTCCATCCCAGCTGCCATTGCCCTGGCCTCGGAGGAGAGAAGAAGAGTCATGCTTAGCTCCATCATACCTAGACTCAGAACCAGGTGAAAGGCCCTTCTTCCATCCCAGCTGCTGCTGTCTTGGCCTCAGAGGGAGAGCGGAAGAGCCAGTAGCTTCTGGACTTAATCCCCTCGCACACTGCCATTCCCTTTTCCTTGTGTGTCCTGTGCTATTTAGATTGCGAGCCTGAGGGCAGGGAACTGTCAAATTAACCATTTGTAACCTGCTTTGAGAGCCTTTGTATCTGAAGAGTATGTGTATATGTGTGTATGTGTGTAAGTAGAAAGAAAGAAGGAAAGGAAGGAAGGAAAGACAGAAGGAGGGAGGAAAGAAAGAAAGAAAGACAGACGGGAGGACGGAAGGAAGGAAGGAAAGAAGGAAGGAAGGAAGGAAGGAAGGAAGGAAGGAAGACGGACGGGAGGAAGGACGGAAGGAAGGAAGGAAGGAAGGAAGAAAGAAAGAAAGAAAGAAAGAAAGAAAGAAAGAAAGAAGGAGGGAGGACGGAAGGAAGGAAGGAAGGCAGGAAGAAAGACGGACGGGAGGAAGGAAGGAAGGAAGGAAGGAAGGAAGGAAGGAAGGAAGGAAGACGGACAGGGGGAAGGACGGAAGGAAGGAAGGAAGAAAGGAAAGAAAGAAAGAAAGAAAGAAAGAAAGAAAGAAAGACGGACGGGAGGAAGGAAGGAAGGAAGGAAGGAAGGAAGGAAGGAAGACGGACGGAGGAAGGACGGAAGGAAGGAAGGAAGACGAACGGGAGGAAGGATGGAAGGAAGGAAGGAAGGAAGGAAGGAAGGAAGGAAGAAAGATGGACGGGAGGAAGGAAGGAGGGAAGGAAGGAAGAAAGAAAGAAACGGACGGGAGGAAGGAAGGAAGGAAGGAAGGAAGGAAGGAAGGAAGGAAGGAAGACGGACGGAAGGAAGGAAGACGGACGGGAGGAAGGAAGGAAGGGAGGAAGGAAGGAAGACGGAAGGAAGGAAGGAAGGAAGGAAGGAAGGAAGACGGATGGGAGGAAGGAAGGAAGGAAGGAGGAAGGAAGGAAGGAAGAAAGGAAGAAAGAAAGACGGACGGGAGGACGGAAGGAAGGAAGGAAGGAAGGAAGGAAGGAAGGAAGACGGATGGGAGGAAGGACGGAAGGAAGGAAGGAAGAAAGATGGACGGGAGGAAGGAAGGAAGGAAGGAAGGAAGGAAGAAAAACGGACGGGAGGAAGGAAGGATGGAAGGAAGGAAGGAAGGAAGGAAGGAAGGAAGGAAGGAAGGAAGGAAGACGGATGTAAGGATGGAAGGAGGGACAGACAGATGGAAGGAAGGAAGGAAGAAAAAGAAAGAGAAGGAAGGAAGGAAGGAAGGAAAGAAGGAAGAAAGGAAAGAAGGAACAGAAAGAAAAGAAAGAAAAGAAAGAAAGTGGATCTAATCCCCAAAAGTTAAAATAGATCCGGTAGTGCCACAAGATTTCTTTCTTTTTTTTTGTTATACTGAGCTACCTCTTTGAAGAAAATGGAAGATAGAGAAAGTAAATACAAAAATGATGGATCTGAGGGAGGCCTGTTTAGTGCCTTGAAAGGAAACACAGTATGTAAATAAATAAATAAAATATAAATATATTTTCTGTTCTGTTCTGTTCTGACTCACACTTCTCTCATTCAGTCCCTGCAACAGCTTACACTCTCAGGGTGTGCCTTAGACATCATGGATTTGAAGGAACGTATAACCCGCAGCCTGAAGTGTTTCTAGGCTTGCTGGCTTGTGTTTTTGTGTGTGAGGGAATATATTCCTTCATTGATCACAGTGGGCATCCTCTTTAGGAAGGAGCCCAGCTCGGAGCCCCATCATGGCGCTATTTTTAGCACATTTGGTTGGTAACGTCTAAATCTGATCTGGGGCATGTCTAGCCGAGCAGTCCCCTTTTCTTTTGCCTCCAGCGCGTTAGCTTATCGCTCCCTTGTCTGCCTCGAGCGAGTCTTCAGCTGTCCTTTTCAGTCAGCTGATGGCCGAGCGTTTGTCATCGCACCCGTGGCTAGAGTGACGCTTGTTGAACCCGGCCAGATGGTATCCAGAGGAAATGGAAATCCACCCAACTGACTGCTCACCCAAAAATAACAGCTTCTTAGTCCATCCTCACTGTCCTCTACATGCCCACTCCCCCCAGCCTCTGCAGGCTTACGCCATTGCTTATTTTGCATTGCTGCTGTCCTCTGTTTTTCTTTCTAGTGTGGTTTTGTGACCTTTGGTTGGTCTGGGCTGATGAGGGCACCATTTTTAATAGTGCTTCTGACTGTATATCAGAGTGCTTTCAGACCCTTAGAAGGGAAATGCAATCTGCTCTCCCTATTAACTCTTCCAGAACGCCTTTTAATAAGCGTGGCTTAGCTGACAGCAGCTGAAGCTTCTGCTAAAGGGGAAACAGAGAAGCTTGTGATGCTGCCCAAGCACATTTAGGAGCTCACCAGTTTTGGAAAGGAACCAGTCGTCAAAATAGCTACTGTGTCATTCTCGTACAGTAATTTCCAGAGAATTGTCCAGCATGGTATGCCAGTATTTTGCAAGGAAGAGGTGTATTTCCCTCTCTTTAACAGACACTGTACTTACATTTCCTTCCATTCTCTTTTTTACCTCGGCCCTGCACAAATGGGGGAAAAATGGCTTGCTGGGCAGGAAATTTCAAGACATGCAAACTCTCCTCCCGCTTCCCCCAGTGTTCATTCAGTTATGCAGTCGCTTGATCAAAGTAGTTTGAGTACACAAGGGATTCCACACATTAGATATTAAAAGATTATCTTGAGATAATCTTTTAATATCTAATGTCTAATATCCTACTTTAATGGTATAGAAAATTGAACATGGTTGTATAGCTATTTCTGGTAACTATAGTAGTGTGAATCAGAACCTTTTTCTTTTGCTATTTTAAATTTATTTTTGTGGGCGGTTTTAACATGGAGTGTTCTTCTGTAGGGATGAAGGGCAGTTCCTTGCAAATAATAAACATTTTGCAGAATACACCAGATATCCCTGAAAAATACTAAGATCAAGGGGTCTGTTTATCATAAATGCTGGATTAACATGAGATTTTTCTGTGTGTATACCTTTATAGAATCAGAGTTGGAAGATATCACATGCATCATCAAGTCCAGCCCCCTGACATGCAGAATACATAATCAAAGCATTCCCAAAAGATGGCCATCCAGCCTCTGTCTAAAAACCTCCAAAGAAGGAGATGCCAGCATACTCCCAGGCAGTGTTTCCCACTGTCAGACTGCTCTTACTGTCATGAAGTTCTTCCTAAAGTTTAGGTGGAATCTCTTTTCCTGATGTTTGAAGCCATTGTTCCATGTCCTAGTTTCTGGAGTAGCAGGAAACAAGCTTGCTCCATCTTCCATTTGACTTCTGTTCAAATATTTAAACATACCTATTACATCACCTCTTAACCACCTCTTCTCCAGGCTAAACATACCCACTTCTCTTAGCCACTACTCGTAGGGCATAGTTTCCCTTCATTGAGTCCCATTATGTGTCTTTTCCACATTTTCTTCCTCCAGTTATAACCCTTTAGACTTGCCAGCTTTTTCTCCATCATCAAAAATTGCATGTATACCTTTTCATTGAATCTGCTCAGTTCGTATCTTATTTTTGCATTTTCTGTCTTTATGCAATAATCTTCATCTTTGTTTTCCTGCACCAATTTCAGGTGCATGGGTTAAACCTGTTTATATATTTTTTTCATTTTACGCATACATGTACATTGTACTATGTGTTAGTGATATGTAATAACAGACCCCAAATCTGTCTTATTGCCAATCTTATCTCTTTGGGAGATGTTGTTCTCTTTTCTGCCATTATTGGGGGTGATCCTTAATAGTATTGTTCCCAGTCTTTGGAACTCCCTACCAAGAGAGGCTGGGGTAGTGTCCTTCCAAGAGCAGGAAAATATAATTTGTTTGAGAATTGGTTTTGGTTTGAAAACTTATTTGTTGCTGAAGTAGGTTTTAATTTGGTGTGTGCTGTTTAATTTCTGTTTTTAATCCACAAATTGCTGGTGCTTTTAATTAAATTGTTTTATTATTTTTTATGATGAATTCATATTTCTATTTTATTGTTGCTTGATGACTACTATTTTTAGTTGAGAATCTGGATATCAGTTTAATGAAGAAAGGATGAGTCTCTGAAGTTCTGGGTATCTCTGACATTCTGGGTATCAGTTAAAGTTTCTGTCCCTGAATACAGTCCTTAGGAAGAAAGAAAGAAAAAGAAGAAAGCACTTCAGGAATACACATTTATTATGATACTGTAGAAACCTCCATAAGCTCACTGGGTCTGGTCCTAAAAAAGGTTCCAGATCCCTAGCCTGTTAGCCAGATATTTCCAGTCCTGCATATGATTATTCTAGATTTTTTTAAAAAAAGTTTTAAACCCAAATACTTGTCTTGTTCCCTAAAACCCATTATATGATTTCTGAATTATACGTAATATCTATAATTTTTGTTTCCTTTGCATTACTTTTTTCTTTTTTAATCTCCTAAACGTAATTTAATCTGTCTCTTACTGTTTTGTATTCTGATCTTCAAACATAAGGCTGTTCTTAAAAATAAAATAACTAAGATCTGAAAATATGGCCGAGTGCTATAATTCTCTTAATACTGCATTTTAATTTTTTTAAATTTTTGTTTCTTTTTAGTAGTTGCATTTCAGAACAGACATGTCTTTAACTCTGAAGTTCACTGGTTAGCTATGGGCAAACCAGAGTCTAATCTGCTTTACAGGATTGCTTTGAGGGAGAAATAAGATTATATAATGCAATGCCAATAAATACGTTCTGTACCTCTGTGTACAATATGAAGTATTGAAAATGTTTTTATTTCCTTATAGAACATCTAAGTTCTTATTGTTGTAGTATTTACTTTCATCTTCATAAAGAACCTTGTGAGAGAGGTAATTAAACTTCTTATTCAGGCTGAGAACAGAAGCTGAGAGAAAATGGTTTGTCCAAACCTACTCGATGCAGGAAATTATTGCTTTCCTAGAAACAAGACTTGAATTCAATTCTATATTTAGCTTGATCCATCAAAACTTTGGGTTTATAAACTGCCATAGATGGCACTAGCTGTTATAAAATAGTGAAATATGCTTTGAGCCTTGAAGGCTAAGCACACAATTTCTCATAATTGTTGGTTAATTTGAAGTTTTCGCTGGTTGACTACAATTACAGAACCTTTCACCTCTAGGTCACAGGTTCACTTCTTGGTTTGGGTTGTTCCTGCCAGCAAAGTAATTAACATCTATTTATTGCAAAGTGTTCTGACATGAAGTAGGTGAAACATTCTCTCTTGATGTCCATGAGGAATTCAAGTACATTTCGCTCATACTTTTAGTAGGTCTTGAAGCCAAAGATCTTAGTCTTATACTAACATTTTGATTTTATGAACTTTTGATAGAAACACTGTAGTTAACTTTAGATTTTGGGTGTTTTGCATCTTTGATGGCACAATATTAGTTTTTTTATTATTATTTATTTATTTGTATCCCGCCTCTCCATATGGATTGAGGCGGTGAACAACTTACAAATAGCATGTACTTCAAAGCATTTCTATACATGCCCCCAACAAGCTGGGTACTCATTTTACCAACCTGCGAAAGGATGGAAGGCTGAGTCAACCTTGGAGCCGGGCAGGATCGAACTCACAACCTTGTGGCTTGCAGTACTGGCATTTAACCACTGCACCACCAGGTCTCCATTCTGTTAGCCTCTTCCTTTCAATGTGTAACTGACAGGCAAAGGGATCTGTAATTCTGTCTTGTAAGACAGTTACATTCAACTCTTTCCATATATTAAAATCTGAAAACAGGTGTTCAGGGAATTGTGTGTGTGTGGTAGAGACAGAGAGCAAAGGAGCTTGGATATCCATATTGATCAGTTTGGCTTGCACACTGCATTGTGATTCATAGACTTTCTAGTATTTTGTGGGAAGTAATTATACAGGGTCCAGTGTTGGATTCCACTGGTAGAACAAGGGAATCCAGTTGAACTGGAAAGAAGATAATGCCCTCTCCCAACAGCAGCCTGTTTTGAGCCCCGCAAACTGGCTCAGAGTTTCAGAACTGGTTTGATCAGAAGGTAGGACACTGGAGCAAAATATGTATGCATACACACCTGTGTACATACCATGAGAAAAACCTCATCTCTCTCAAAATCTGATGTTGTTCTCAGAATGATTGAGAAAAGAAGGCTAGAAACAATAGAGCTATTATCTCACAAAGAGTTATGGAGGTGGGGCACGACAGGAGGTGTTCAGGTTGATCAGGGTTAAATTCAGTAGTTTTCTTTTTACAATTTGCTGTAGCTGATGTTTGGGATTGTATTTTTATACCTGCGTACATAAGTGAGGAGTGAGTTTGATTTTACAGATAATTACTTTTCCAATGGTAGGAAGAAAAATTGCAACATCAAATCTTGAAGAAGTTAGTATCACATATATCCCCCCTTTTTTTTAATAATGTTGAATAAGTATTTTTGATTGATTGACATCTGAGCAACTAAGTTTTTGAGATATTTCCAGTCTGCCCTGAAAGTGCTGCCTAATGAAAGGTGCAGTTCCTTGCCTTTTCTGTCTTTAATGTTCTGGGTTTTCCCCCCCCTCTCTCTTTTTCTTGCAGATCTAGAGTCCAATGGTGAGTTAAATAATGAAGACTATGAATATGAGGATGAAGCTAAGCTTGTCATATTTCCAGATCACTATGAAATTCCTTTGCCCAACATAGAAGAGTTACCAGCACTGGTAAGAGAAATGAATGTAGATGATAAAGAACAGGATTGAAGCTGGCTTTGTGGGTGAGGGGACATAGATCTAAAGAAACCAAACATGACTTAGCTGTTCTCTTAGTCTGGAAAAGAGAAGACTGAGAAGTGACTTGTTATTGTTTATTGTGTGTCTTCAAGGCATTTCCAATTTATGGCAACCGTAAGACAAACATATCTTGAGGTTTTCTTGGCAAGGTTTATTCGGGGGGGGGGTTGCCTTTGAGGTTGAGAGAGTGTGACTTGTCCAATGTCACCCCATGGATTTCTGTGGCTGAGTGAGGATTCAAACCTTAGTCTCCAGAGTCATAGTGCGGTGCTCAAACCATTACACCATGCTGACTGTCCAAGTGAGATAACAGTATCTTTAAATATCTGAAAGGATGTCATGTAGAAGATGGAGTCAGTGCAAATGAGCGTTATAGAGTGCAGAGAAGAAGTCCCACTGAATCCAGAAGGGCTTGCTTCTAGGTGAGTGTGTTTGAGATCACAGCTTGAAGGTCTAAACTGGTGATTCTAAACCTTTACTACAGGGGTGAGCAACACGAGGTAATGTTTGGAGTGTTGGCCTAGGATTCCAGGAGACCAGGTTCACATCCTGCTCAGCCATGGAAACCCACTGGATGAATTTAGAGAAGTCACATTCTCTCAGACACAGAGAAAAGTAATGGCAAACTCCACCTTAACAAATCATGCTAAGAAAACTCCATGGTTCAACTTTGGGTTGACAGAAGTTAAAAACAACTTGAACATGTGCAATGACATGGAACAGTCACCAGGTTTCTTAAGTGTCCCTGGGACTGCACTATGGGGTCTCTCTTTAATTTTTAAAGGATCTCCAAATAGCCCTGAAAAGAGACCCTTTGTGGTTCTTTGGAGAGAACCTACCACTTAAAGACAGTCACATCAAAATAGGGAATATTGAACTTGCTGGACCATTGGATATAACAGGCAACCACTTAATGATTTCCAAAATACTTTTTGAAATAAGACCATTAACATTTCTTTTAAAAGAGGAGCCTTTAACTTGTATAGGATTGGGCCTTGGTAGAAAACATCAGGCTGAGCGTGGTGGAAAAACAAGAAAAGTTCAAATACCATTCTGGCTACTTATTGAAGCCACTCTAGAATGCAATCTATTGTAATTGTTATTGGTGCTCTTGGTTACAATGATGCTAAGACAATGGAAAAGTTATGTTTTGTTTGGTTTTACATTGCCTTATAGGTTTAGTTTGACTTCTCTTCTTCAGGTCACAATAGCGTGTGATGCAGTCCTTAGTTCAAAATCTCCATACAGAAAGCAGGACCCAGACTCATGGGAAGAGGAACTCCAAGTCTCCAAACATGCAAACACTCTTGTACAAATAGATAATGGAGTCAGGATTCCACCAAGGTGAGGCTTTTGCAGTTAGTACTGCTGTACTAGAAGGGATTAAGAATGATGTTTATGTTGGATATAAATGCTATTTGTGTGTGTATTGGGGAGGAAGAGACTACGGAGTTGCCCTACTCATTTTGGTTTTGGCCTCAGTATAGTCATGTTGAAAAATAGTCCTTATCCCTGAAATAGGCAATAATTAGTGAGATGGACAACTGACTCAATGTGATGCATGTTTATATCTGGCTAAATTCTTGGAGAGACATCCTACCTGAACCTTCGAGTGTCTTGAGTCAGCTAGAGAGTAGGTATCCTGCTTACCTTCTTCTGTTGCTTGCTTTTTTATTTTTTTTATTTTTTTTCAATATTTTATTATATGACATTGTAATAACAAAAACATTACTCACATATCATAACTGGCACATTATGTACATTACTCAATGCCTATATCTGCTTGACCATCATTACAGATAGATATAACCATAAAGGACAATAAATGTATATGTGTGTATCAAATAATATAATATAAATCAATAATATAAGTCAATAGTATAATATTATTCTTTTTTAAAAATTATATTTATTAATTTCAGAAAGACAGATAAAAAACTCGCATTGACAATAAATACAGTAGACATAACCAGCAAAAACACAGTGCAATAAAGAAAAGACAGAAACAATAAACAAGATGTCTTATCTACATAAAGACATTGCAGTTAACATAAATTACAGTAGACTTCCCCCTGTGAAAGGGCTGCAGATTGAACATGTCACTTCTTTAAATAATCCTCCTCTTTCCATATCTACTGATTTTCAATCTTCTGCCAAAATCACCTCCTAGTATTATTAGTATTATTATTATTATTATTATTATTATTATTATTATTATTATTATTATTAGTAGTAGTAGTAGTAGTAGTGGTAGTAGTGGTAGTAGTAGTATAATATTATTCAGTATTTAACAATTATATTTGTCTATAACTGATATAACTGGGAGAAACAGTAATTGATTTACCTAGACATAATTAATTACCTAGATGTAGTTAGTTACCTAATCATTATCCTTACGAACACTAAATCTTATCCTAAATAATCATAATCACATAAATTTAAAGATCCTAGTTTATCTAACATTCAAACAAAAAGGGATGAACAAAGACATAAATAATATAGGAAATATGTAAGATGAAATCATGCAATAATAACTCAAAAACTGGTTTATGAATCTAACTTATAATGTTCTGTTGCCTGTTGTGTCTCAAAATCAGTTTGCTTCTGCACAGTGCTGCCATAGGCATATAATGCACTTAAGGTAAACTAAATGGTGTGAAAAATGGAGGGGCAAAGTCGGAAACACAACACTGCCCTAATTTCCCCAGTGTTCTGGCATTTAATGCCAAGGTAGGGAACCTGTGCCTTCCAGATGCCATTGGAAGACAAGGCCTGTCATCACTTATCAGTGGGCAAACTGTCTGGGGCTGTTGGAAGGTGATATCCAACATCATCTGGAGGGATGCAGGTTCTTTTTCTCTGATTAAGAGGAATATCATCGCTCAGGTAACACTTCCCCATTCTAGGCCTGTGGCACAAAGGCCTCCACTCACCTAATTTGTAGTTTCCCTAGTTTTCTGTCTATGCAGCAGCTATTAAGACTCCTCTTGGCAGTTATTTACGTTCCCTCAGAACCATTAACCCAGCATTAATCCATTGCTTGCCTCATGCAAAGCACATTAAGCCTAATTAAATTATTCTAAAATGTACTGTAACAAATTTTGTGGTTTTATAACATATAGCCTTTAACGTACCATATTCTAGACAGCAGGCTATTCTTTGCTACGTTTTATAGGAATAGTATCCTCCTTCAGGAAGAATACTTAGCCATTGTGTTTGTTTTTGTGGTTTCTGTACATCGTACACATGAATCTGCACTCATGCAGTGTCACCTTCAGAACCACCTAGATAACTGAATGGGTCATTCCTTTATTTTATAGGAAAATTATCCCTACTGCTATAAGAAAGCAGGAAAGACATTATGTTCACATCTATCCATTCCTTTTGACCCTGACTTCATCATTACTTCCTCCTTTCTCATTTTTAACTCCCTTTCTAATGAAATTTAGATTGTAAGCTCTTTGAGGCCAGTTTGTTTGGTGTGTGTGTGTGTTCACTGGTAGCACTTTATAAATAGTCCTTAGTAAATGTTAGCAGTTTTGGGGTTCTTAAAATGGTAGAAGAAAATTCTGGTCCCCTTGACTGTTGCCAACACATATTTTATGGCTAATCCAGTCCAGGAACTTTGCTGCCTGTCAGTCCTGAAATGAAACCCAGTGCTGGCAATTAAGCTCTGTCAGATTCTGTTTTTCAGTGGCTGGAAATGCTCAAAATGTGACTTGCGAGAGAATCTTTGGCTGAACCTTACAGATGGGTCAATACTGTGCGGAAGATGGTTCTTTGATGGCAGTGGAGGGAATGGACATGCATTGGAACACTACAAGGAGATGGGCTATCCTCTAGCAGTGAAGCTTGGAACAATAACTCCAGATGGTGCAGGTTAGTAAAAGCTCTGTGTTTACTGGGTTTTAACATTTTTTAAAAAAAGGTTGTTTCATTCAAGTCGACTTTTTTTGTGTATTCCACTTGTTTTCTCTGATGTAACTCATATTATCAAAAAGAGAATTTGTGAGTTTATCGATGAGAGATCTCCAAGATCCCTGGTCATTAACTGCCCTGTTCAGGTCCTGCAAACTTAGGGCTGTACTTCCTTGATTGAATCTGCAGTGTGGTCTCTCTCTTTTCCTACTGCCTTCTACCTTACCAAACATAGTAATCTTTTCCAGTGAGTCATGTGGAATATGCAGAGGCTATGATTTTAGATATATGCTTACCCTACTATGAGGAAGGGTCATCTTGTTGTCAGACTTGTCTCTGCCTTTGCCAGCCCTTGCTTGGGGAAAGCCAGTTCAGTGGGTGGAAGCAAATACTGGCTGCAGTTGATGTCGATTGGCTGGTAGCCTTACTATAATGCAGTGATGTATTTAAGTCTTTCACTCCAGGTCTCAAGTCAAGTCTCAAATCTCTACCTTCAAGTCTCAAGTTGAATCTCATGTCCTTGCAAGACATTTTAAAGTCAAGTCTCAAGTCCAGTCTCAAGTCTGGGACCTAACTTTATACCCCAACTTGTATTCCAGAATTTCTGGACAGACTTGAATAAAGTCAGTTTTAACAATTTAAGTAGAGTTGCCCCTCCACTTTTGTGATTTTGCCATCTGCAGCTTTGGAAGTGGGGAATAGAATCTTCTCGTTTTCCATTTGCAAAGCTTGCTTTCTGCTCTTCGGAAAAAAATTAGAAAGCTCCTATATGAAGCAGGGACAGGCTGCTGAGCAGACCCAACCCCACGTCAACCGCATTTGCTGTTTCCTCTGAGAAGTGTGTCCACACTTTGAGCTTGAGACAGATTGTCATGTGACCAGTAAGTGGTAAGGTTTCTGGAGGAATCTGTTGTGTTACCGAACCAAGGGCAGCAGGTCAGTCACTAAAAATATGCAAGTCTCAAGTCGAGTCAAGTCAGTGTGTAATTTTTGCCAAGTCAAGTCCGAGTCAGGTCACTGAAGCGACTTAAGTCCGACTTGAGTCCAGTCAGTTGACTGGAATCTATATCAATGCTATAACGATTCTAGCTCCTGCATGCTGTTTTTCAATTTTAAAAAGGAACAAGGATCTTTTTGGGGAATGAGAGCAAGGAAGAGATGCATGACCTCTAAATTACAGGCCCAACTGGTGTTTAAACCATTGTTTTTTAAAGTTGGACACTTGATTGAAAATGCAGGCTGTGAGGGAGTCCAGCCAAGGCAACTATCAGTATTTGAAAGGAGATTAAAGTAAATATGTTGCAGGTAAAATAGGGGTGGAAAGGAGTGCCAGGATGCTTTGCCTTCAAGTAGCCTATCAACTTATGATGACTCCATGAATTTCATAGGGTTTTCTTAGGCAAGGAATACTCTGAAGTGGTTTTACCAGTTTCTTCCTCTGAAATATAGCCTACAGGGTCTGGTATTCATCGGTGGTCTCCCATCCAAGTACTAATCAGAGCTGGCCCTACTTAGCTTCCAAGATTAGAAGGGATCTGGTGCCTTTAGAGTATTTAGTCTGCCAGTTCCAATTCTTATTAGGGACATCGGTGTGCACCTTTCTTACGCCATGATGTCCCCCCCAAACTCAATTGAGAATATTATTTGAACTGATGACAGCCTTAGTAACTTGATATCAGCTGAGAAGTAGGCCCTGCATGCTTTAAATTAAATGTATGGGTTTTTTAACTCTTGATTTTTCATTTTTTCATTTACTTATTTGCTATATTTTTTATTTTTGCAGCAAATGTATATAATGAATTATGTTTTTAACTGGTTTTAATTTTTTGATAGCTTAGTTACATTTTTAATTTTTGCATGCTGTGAATTTTTAGCTTTGTTTTAACTGTTGTAATAAACTGCCTTGAGTCCCAAACTGGGAAGACTCAGGGTACAAATAAATATAATAATAATATAATAAGATATGCAAATATTTTTCCATTTTACACATATGGGAGCCTCAGGCTGAAAGGAAGCAAGCTGCCAAATGTTAGTACACTGAGCCTATGAAAAAGGTAGACTTAGCCAATATAAATTCATCTTCCCCCTTTCTCTCTGCCATACCAGTTAGAAATTGTAGGTTCTGTTTGTTCTCTGCTCTTCTTTCCCACTCCTGCCTTGGGAGTCCAAGTCTTTGTGAGTGTTTAGCAGCCTTTGTGACATCTTTGAGAACAAAGACTGGCCATCCTCTTTCCATTGTAAATGTAAGAGCAGCAGATGTTTCTTCCTTGAGGCCAGAACCTTCACTTGTCACCTGACCATCCCATGAATAAATCTGCATCTCATTACCTTGCTTAGTTATTCATCTTTAGTCATTCAGCTTTCATTTCTTTGGTTTCTAATAACTGTATTTTTCAATAGAAAAACTCTATAAGGTAGGTGTTAGTATGAGGATGGGCCCTTCTGAAGGCCCAGAAACCATTTTTGGTCTCCGATGGCCCTTCACAACCCATGTACCCTCCGCCAACCTGAAAGACAAGTTGTGGTGCCCCAGCACTGGAAGGCCTGATTTCCTTCTAATCGCAATTCCTCCTTATGACTTTTTGAGGCTTAAACAAGGCATTTTTATGAAGCTGGAATTGACTGTCTCATAACTTTTAATTTCTAAAAGAGAGCAAGGCTACTAGGAAGAGAAAAAGAGAGCAGGAGTCATCAAGGATCTGTCTTTTATTGACATTTTACCTGGCAGAGTAGCCTGGGTTACAAAGAATAGACTTGTTTTTTTAAAAAATATTTTTATTAAATCCAAAGCCTTAAAACCATTAAATCAAATCCTGTTACTCTCTGAAGCTTAAAACATCACCAATAATTCTAAAATTATTACATCTCCAGTAACATTGTAAACAAATCCAATATCTCTATCCTTTATTGTTTATCAACTTCCTTCTCTAAAAGTTTTGGGTGCTTATTTATCTCTTATTTTGCTTTGCAAAGAGTAGACCTCTGTAGGACTGAATGGCAGGGTGTGTATGTATGTATGTATGTATGTATATATTATATTTATATAATGCCTTTCTCCCAGAGTGGGACCCAAGGTGGCAAAATTATGAAAACCTACAAAAATTTTAAAAACATCTTGATAAATTAAAAGCCTGCCTGCTTACATATTAACAGCCTGCTCAAATAAGAATGTTTTTTGCCTGCCAGCGAAAGGAAAGCAAGGAGGGGGACAGCCTAGCTTACTGAGGAAGGGAGTTCCAGAGGGTGGGATCAGCAATGAGAAGGGTCTCTGCCATGTCCCCACCACAAGATTGTGGGACAATAGTGGGACCGATCCCCTGTGGATCTTAGTGGTCTGGCAGGTTTGTATAGGGAGATATGTTATTTCAAATAGCACCTAAGCTGTATAGGGCTTTATATGTTATAGTGGGTAGAAACCCACTGTTTTGTGATTGGTGTTTGTGCACTTTGAACATTGTAAGAAGATGTACAGACCTACCAGACAGACCCTCACCCCACTGGGAAAGGGAAAGGGAGAATTTGTTTGACAGAGCAGGCAGTGCTGTGCAAGCCCTAACATTTTCATTCATATGGGCACAAGCATTCTTTTTTCTTTTGCAGAGCTGCCTGATGGGGACATGCACATCTCTCCCTCCAACCAGTTTTAGCTGTCTATATAGCATCGCTATGCAGAAACAGATTTAGTGCTTGGCTTGAGCATACCGTGTCCTTGCAGTGCCACAAATTTAGAACAAAGGACTTTGCAGGCCTGTTCAGCCTGGCCATGTTTGTCATGCAGCTCCCAAGGGCCTTGTGGCTCAGCTGGCAACCCTTTCAGGCTCCTCCCTCCATCTTTCATGTTTTTACCATAGCATTAATGCCACATCAGGAAACAAATAAATCGTCTGAACTTCTGACTGCAGCTGAAAAAGGCAGAGTGGCCTCTGTCATTGTTAATGGTTTTTCGCTGAGGGCATGGGGACAAAATTGATTAGAGGGAAGGAGGCTAATGAGGCTTATGTATTCATAGTATTGCACGTTTGACATATTGCTCTGAAAGGCTTCCATCTGGCCAGGAAGGAATCAAAAAAGTGTGTGCCTTGAGATCACCTGTGTAATATTTTGGCCAAAGTGGGCTATTAAGAGGGGATAGTGTATAATACTGAGTCTACATCGAGGAAATATGTGAATGATACATACAGAATTTTTAGTGCTTTAGATTACTTTTTCAACCTTGGTTATCTTAGCAAGCAGAGAACTGCAAAGGGGAACAGTGCATCTTTGTGCATTCCGCCCACTCCTCAAAACTCCAGCAGTGCACATGCATTTTTGTCCCTACTTACTTTAATGGAATATTTCATTCCTGCTTGCTTTAATGGGAAGCATTTTGATAATCTTCGAATTTTCTCTTGTTTTCACTAGACTGGGACTAATTTAGTACCAATATGCCATGAACAATAAACACAAGGTGAAACCAGCTTGCAGTTGTTCTTCCACTCCATTTTATTCTTAACTCTTACTGAAGGAGGAATTTGGTGCACCTGTGTAGTTGGCATGGTAATAGGCCCTCCTCTACTTATCCTGGATTCGGATGCTTCACTGGAGAGCAGTTTTTCAGACTACAATCTTGTGTTCCATTATTGAAGTGATTAAATCTTACAGCACAAAGAGGTATGTGCGTGTGCACATACCTTCAAGCTGACTTTTGGTGACCCCATGAATTTTCATAGGCTTTTCTTAGGTAAGAAATGCTCAGAAGTAATTTGCATTGCCTTCTTCTAAATTACAGCTGTAGCATTTGGTGTTCCTTGGTGTCTCTCATCCAGGTATTAATCAAATCTAAAGTATACATGTAACAAAATCAAAATCAATTAATTAATTTAGTGCCATGCCTTTCTTTTAGGAAGCACAGAATGATGTTCCTGGGATTCATGTCCCTCTTTTCCCCAACTTTTGATAATCATATATTACAAGCACAAGGACACCCAGTAGAGCTTTGTGGTTGAACAGAAATTTGTATGCAAGTATTCTAAGAGAAAGGTTAACATTTACAAGTTGATCTTGACTATGCTTCAAAAGAGAAAAGTGGTTTCTAAGTATAGTCATTCCTGTTCTCATCAGTGTTAAGTATTCTGGTCTCGTAGTTTTCTCCCTGTGTGTAAAAAAAATGCCCATATTTATGGGCATTGTTTGTTTTTCTTTCTAGTCACACATCTATTATTGGTAAAGGTGGTTCCCCAAGATCCATTTAAGGTCACTCCATTGAACAGGGTTACTTTTTACAGGTGTTGAGCTGTATTGTGACTTAACTGGAAAAACATGAGGACTCTCTGAGCTCATGTTTATAGAGAGGAACAATAATGTGTTCTAGGAAACAGAGGCTCTCTTAATATGGCATGCCAGTAGGAGGGCACACTGTGTATCTATAAATGCCAGCTGGGTCATCTTTGCGGGACGTTTGGAGAGAGAATGCTAGACTTAATAAGTCTTTGGCAGCAAAAATGAAAGGGACCATTCCAGTATCAAGCAAACTAACTTTCTTGATGAAGTAGCTGTGTTAGTCTCTTGCAGCTTAAAAAGGAAGAAGGGGAAGGGGAAGAGGAAAGTGGCAGCATCTTTAAGAACAACTGGTCTAAGCATAAGCTTCACACAAGTTGATAAATGGACACAAATGTAACATTAGAAATGGTAATACCCCAAAACCAGTTTCAGAATATTTCAGCCTTCCTGGACTAACAGGGATTTACAGGATGTGGTCCTTGAACAAGGAAGTTACAAAGGAAGACTAAAAAGAGAAACAGCTGAATTGAATTATATTCACAAATCCACAAATTGTTCAGAGGTCTGAACAAAGGCAGTGGCTTCATTGATACTAAATATATTAATAAAGTCCTTGCTTCTGTACATATAAGAGAAGGAATCTTCTCAGAGAGAGTTTTGAACCCAGGAAAACTGACTTTTGCTAAGCAGGCATAATACTTTTACACATCAGCACTAACTGATGACTGTAAAGATCTGAAGGACTTGAATTGCCTCACCTTTGAAAATTTAGGGCTGGGCTCATGATTTGTACCTTTCCAGATCCTATTACATTCTGTCCCACTCCCACAACTATATAAATATACTTTATGATCTGAGGGTTTAATATCACTCTGTATTACATCCGAAGAAGTAGGTTTATAACCATGAAAACTCATGCTTAAATAAAAAGCAATTAGTCTTAAAGGTATTGCCACATTCTTTTTTTCTTCCCCTCCCTTTCCTCTTTTTAATTTCCTTAAAGAGAGTGTGAATCTTTCCAACAATTTATTGCCATCCCAAATGCTGATTAAAGGAACCAGCACCACCTGATTTTACAGTGCAGAACTTTGGGGCTCCAAAATTGCAGGATAGGGTGATACCCAAAGTTTTATCCTTACGTATCCAAATATGTACCCATATTCCAAAAGAAGCTTTTCACAGTTAATTACAACAGTGTCCAGTGGTGTTGTATCACATCAAAAATAACTCAGTTGGGTACTGTTTTAGAAATTCAATCATCAATTCAATTTTAAGTTGAAAAAGTGCAAAATAGATTTTTGATCAGAGTCATTCAAAGAGGACATCCATTATCATCACATTTTAACTCCATTGTTTTCATATAAAGTTGGTTTTGTTGCATCATTTGACCAGAGAGAATTTGCATCCTGGCTGTTTAAATCTAGATCCATGTTAGGGAAAGGTAAATAAAAACTGGGGAAAGTGTTGGCCCCACTTTCTCCTTTTTCTTCTTTACTTTGAAGCATGCGTTCTTGATGAACAAATTGTTGGCCTTGCAAAATTCTGTTAGTCGTTCTACTGTTTCATTTCTTGATCATTAGTCAAATCTCTCTACCATCTTTGATTCTGCTCTGTTTCCTTCTTCTGTATTCTAATTTTACCTATGATTAACAAGAAATCCTGTTCTGGTGTGTGATCACTTTCTCCTTGGATTCCTATGCAGGATCTTTCAGTTTCTTCCTCCTTTGCATTGTATCCCTTGATTGCTTTTGCTATACTCTTCTCACTATAAATGCCACCTAATTTCTTCTTAAGACCTTTCTGCACTACACTATTATAGTGCTATTATTCTACTTTCAACATTCTGTGGAGTCCTAGGGTTTGCAGTTTAGGGAGGGGCCTTTAGAATTCTCAGCCAGAGAGCTCTTTGGCCTCGGCAAACTGCAAACCCCAAAATTCCACAGGATATTGAAAGTGGAATAATAGCACTATAACAGCATAGTGCAGAAAATGTCCATTCCTGTCTACTTTAGCTCACTTACTCCAAGGATTGCAATATTTATGCGTTGCATGTCTTGTTTTACTATGTCTAGCTTCCTCTGCTTCATGCTTCTCACATGCCATGTTCCTATGATATGTGTTGTACAGCTTCAGACTTTTATTTCGTCTCTGAGCATGTCAGCAGCTGAACATCCATTCAGCTTGAGCCCAGTTGCATCATCAACCACAATGCTACTTGTAATCGTCCTGTGCTCTTCTCCAGCAACTTGTTGAGCGCCAGATGACCTGAGAATCTCATCTTCTGGCACTATCTCTTGTTTCTCTTTGGATTGTCTCATCATAAGGTTTTCATGGTAAAAGACCTTCAAAAGAGGTTTTCCATGCCTCGTCCCATGCAGTACTAACAAGCGTTGGCTATGGTGCCACTGCCATTTTCTCTGTCAGATCCTCTGCCAGTGTCACACTTCACTACTGCTATTGCCCAGGAGCTGTTTGGCACATATAGTCTGGCTCCTCAGCAAATGCTTGTTTGACATGGGAGACCCTACCAGCATCACTGCTGCTGTCAGCATAGCTTCTTGCCCAGGAGCACACAGTCCCACTACCATGAAAAGGTATTATTGTTGGGAGCAACAATAGTACCTGGATGTAAAATATCAGTGGAAATCTAAAACTAGGATAATTTTAGTTCTTCTTCGTGGTCTCTGTGCAAAAGAGCATGGGAATCTTTTAAAATATCATTCATGATGACATCATCATTAACAGATGGCTTTATATCACTGTCAGTAGGAAGTGAAGAGATGACTTGCCCAAGGGCACACAGTGAGTTTTGAAGACAGGTCTTCCAGACTGAAGTGCAGCTGTCTGCCCTTGTCCTCATTCTGACTTGCAGCCCTATTTGTCCTGTATTCTGTCCTAAAGTGTTTAACAGCGTGCCCAGTATCCAGGTGTTTAACAGATGCTTAACCACATTGCTCACTGAACATTAAGCCCACTGCAATTTAAATATGCCATAGTGACATTTCATAGTCTGGTGCAAGAGAATTTTGTTAGAGGCCAGCAACATGTCTAGTCCAGCAACCTGCTGCAGGAGTAGTTAAATATTTATACACAAACAGCTCCTATTGACAGACCTGTTTCATGCAGGAGAATGCTTTTGCCAACCTGATGATGGTTAGATGAAGTGTTTTCAGTCTTAATTTGGTCTTCCATTCACATAGAGGTGGGAGTCTACCAGTTACCTCCTTCATGTACA
Source organism: Ctenosaura bakeri (assembly GCA_948474755.1). NCBI lineage: Eukaryota > Metazoa > Chordata > Lepidosauria > Squamata > Iguanidae > Ctenosaura > Ctenosaura bakeri. Next base: position 435,975 of record CAOLHI010000602.1, on the reverse strand, counting down.
ACCCATGCCTGACTTTTGCCACATTGTTCCCATCATTCTTCTGGTTCACAGGAGTAGATTTTGGTGTGTGTGTGTGGGTGAATGCAGCATGCATCCCTGTTCATTCTGCTAATCTCCAGCAACACAGAAATGTCCATATCAGCCATAATTCAAAAGAACCTTCCAACCTGCACAATAAAAATAACAGAGAATTACAGTGGCGTGGGTCAGATTTAAGAACAGAATGCTAGCCTATGTTTTTATTCAGGCAGACCTTGGGCAAGTTGGGTGCTACTGCTGCTGCTGTTGGAATTTGTACACATAGTGTGGAGAAGAATGAAGGGTTTGGCAAAAGTGCAGTAGGCATGAGTTGATGGCAATCATAATTGTGTCCCCCATTTCATGGGGGGAATGAGACTCAGGTGGTAAAACATGGGATTTTATCTGGGTAACAACCAGGTGTGGGCGATTAGGCGGAACTGAAAAATCATCTCCTTCCATATGAATCTACTTGAAATCTAAGTTTATCATCAGAGGTCCTGTTACATGTCCCATTACTATGTTCTGTAAAGCTGTTGGGTCCCTGTAACAGGGCTTTCTCTGTAGCAGCGCGGCAGCTTTGGAACTCCCTCCCAAGAAAAATCAGGATGGCTCCCTCTCTTCTGACTTTCTGGCAAACAGTGAAGATTATGACGTTTTTTCATGGCCTTTGGCTTTGGAGGAGTGACTGTTCTGTCTGTTTTTAAATTGTCTGTCTGGTTTGAATGCCTTGAATGTATCTGAAAAAACCCTTTTTGTTGCTTTTTTCTTGCCTGGCCAGTCTCAGGTCATGTTGAGCTTTAGCTTTCCTTATACTATTCTTGCAAGCTACACATCTTCCTTGTTGATTTGTCCTTCCTTCCAGTATATATACATCCTCCTTTGTCTTTTCACTTCCTCTTTGAGTTTGCTGTGCAGCCACATTAACTTTTTCAGATGTTTTCCATTTTTATTTTTCCATGGGATGGTTTGTGATTGTGTTTTTTCTGGAAGTTCACCTTTGTTTTTTACCACCTTAGCATGCCTAGGCATGGGATTCCACCCAGTAACTCTCTGTACTTGTTAAAATCAGCTTCCCTGAAATCCAGGGTCTGTGTTTGGCTATATTCTTTGTTGTCCTGTCCCACAGTTGCAAATCCTAACATTGCATGGGCAGTTCCCCCTCAGTATTGACTACTTTGATTCCTGTAACCAACTCCTCCCTGTTGGTTAGGATCAAGTCTAGGACTACTGATCCTTATTCCTTCCTCTACCTTTTGAAATAAGATTTTATCTGTAAGACAAGACAAGGTCTTTCTTTTAAAATTAGCTCATTATGCTGGCCAGGAGTTTCTGGTAGTTATATTCCAAAAAGTTCTTTTCTATGCTCTGGGCCAGAATGTGCTTATAATGACTCAACCATTCTCTGCTCCAACTGGCAGCTTCTCTCTTGGGCTTAAGGTGGAGGTTTTTCACCTCACAGGCTCTGATCTCTTGTTGTTGTGTTGCTTGAAGTCATTTCTGACTTATGGTGACCATAAGACAAACTTATAATGGGGTTTTCTTGACAAAAGTTGTTAAGAGGAGGCAGCTGAGAGGGTGTGATTTGCCCAGAGTCATCCAGTGGGTTTCCATGGCTGAGTGGAGATTCAAACCCTGGTCTCCCAATGTCCTAGTCTAACATTCAAAATACTACACATGCTCGCTCGCTCTCTGTGATCCTCCCACCCCACCCTCTTAAAGCTGGATATTGCAGGATTTTAACTGCAATGTTCTGCATAAGAAACATGTACACTGCTGAAAGGGTCACAACCTTTTCTTCCAGCGTTTCAAAGTCTGCAACCATGAGGGTCAGCTGTATTGCTCCATTTGTTCTAATTATGCTTAATCCAAAATGGGAAACTTAGGATGAAGCTATGGAAAAGTAGCATTCTTTGCCATTGTTAGAATATCTGAAGGAAGTTGCCAGTGGAGGCACTGTAGTCTGGAGAGCCTCATAGTGAACAAATTGTACAGAAGAGCTATATTTACTTAATATATATCTTACAGGCATGTGCAGCAAAATCATTGTAGCTCACTGTTATGCAGGCGGTAAAGTTTGAGGTTATGTTATTTTAAATAATATTGATGTGTAACACTCTGTGAACTGTCTGTTTTGTTCTTATTTCTGCAGATGTTTATTCCTTTGATGAAGAGGAGGCAGTTTTGAACCCACACATAGCCAAACACTTAGCACATTTTGGAATTGATATGCTGCAAATGCATGTAGTAAGTGATTTGCCTTTTATTTGGAGTCTCTCTTGAGCAATCTTAGAAAACATGAAAATTAATGCCCCTGGGAAAATACACTTTCCACTTGCTGTGAATATTAAACCATGCTGATTTATTTTAATAGTATGCAATCTGTTCCTCAGGTTATATTCTACTGCAAGACATTCAATAATACAATGAAACAGACTAAATTAGGCTCTAAGCATGTATAATATATGTGTAACTGGGAAGGAGGATTATGACTACCTTTCTGTCTAGTTCAGAAATTTTAGGTGTACAGTCATATTTTGCCATATTGGAGCCTGTGGAAATTTCATGCGTAAGCCTTAAGTAGACAGTTCATCTTCTGTATAGATGTTGGACCAATCTGGAAGTGGGCTGCCTTCTTAGGGCAAATGACTCCACTCATAAGTATGTCTTGAGAAGCCCAGTAGATATAGAATGAATTTGGACTGAATAAAACATATTTTAAATGGTATAGATCACAGGACAGTGTTACATCTAAAATAGTTAGATATGGCTGTCAGATGCTCTCATGAAGAAAAGGAGACACTATAGTCCTGATGAAATTTTATGGGCAGAATCCAAACAGCTATTTCAGCTATTTCCAAACAGTTACCGAAGGACTTGAGTACTCCAAGTATTTTGATTTTTTACTTTGAACAGTAGATCCTTATATCATGTTGCTAAGTGCTCTTGAAATTCCATTCTGAAAGGAGATTTCTCTGGTAAGGCAAAATACAGGAGTTGGTGTGGTCTAGTGATTTCAATGTTGGACCAGGACTCCAGGGCTGGAATCCCTGCTCAGCCATGAAAACTCACTAAGTACCCTTGGGCAGATCACATTCTCTCAGCTGCAGAAGAAGGCAGTGGCAGAATGCCTCTCAATAAGTCTTGCCAATCTTATGACAGAGTCACCAGTAGTCAGGCAGTCAAGGGCACATAACAACAACAGCCAGCTGCATTTTTTTTATTTTGAAGTCCAAAATCCTCTTCAGCGTGTGGAATAATCAGTGCAGTTCCTTGGATCTCAGCTGTTCAGAGCATAAAATAGTGATGCAAGGGCTGATATATTTCCATTTTCATTTTTTTTCCTGCCTTGTCTGGTGTTTCCATGTGTCTGCTATGGTGTTTTGTGTGGGGGGATATGGAAGGGAGCACTAGTTCATCTCTAAACTGGTCACCACAGGGAGACAGAGACAGAATATAGAAAGAAAAGTTTAAAAAGATATTGCTCTGTTCAGCACAGAGAAATACATGCACAATCATTGTAGAAGTTTATATTGTATAGACAGCATAGTATCAGTATCATTTATGACTTCTTCTACAGTTATTGTTATTAATAATAGTTATAGCTGAGGCCAGACTAGATATGGTGGTAGAGATCTGTGATCAGAATTCCTCATATCTTTTTCTTTACTTAAAACAGATGTGGCTGACTGAGGTTCTCCAAATGTTTAGACAAACAACTTGTATCAGGCATAGCAGGTGTAGTCTGTGTTGAGGGACTGTTGAACTTGTCCAGTCAGTCAGTCAGTCAATCTGGAAAGCAACCATTGGTAACCTCTTAACTTAAAAAGCAACTGCAGCTCCCCCTGAATTGGATCAGGAGTGTGGCACTTAAGAATGAGAGCATAATCTGTCTAACTCCTCATCCACCCCTCTCTCTCTGGATTTATCACTTACACAAACCTGTTAATAGTTGCAAATAGGGAGAAGACAAGTACTATAAAGCACACTCACTAATGAGTGACTTGTACAAGGAGGCTGATAGGTTTCCTTATTTTACCCTTTGTGAGGTAGATTAGCCCAAGGGAGACAAAAACCCAACAGCCCAAAGAGCTTCATGGTGGAATGGGAATTTGAATGTGTGTTGTCCCTGTCTAAGTCCAGTTCTCAATCTAGTGTTTTGCAATAAAGATTATAAGTACACCATAGAAGTTCAGATACAGAGACACACACAGACACACATGTGTGTGCGTAGGTAGCTAGGTAGGTAAGTATTAAGGTTACTAAATCACAGGGCCTGGCCTCTCTTCTCTGATCCTCAGGGTAAGGGGTTGAAATCTCAGGATTCCCTTGAAAAATGTGTTTGTATAGAATTTGCTAGTGTTTGTGTTTTTTGAGTGGCATTCTCTGTGCACCTCTGGTTGATGCTTAGCGTATCCTCCTTAATGACATCACTAGTGACTTCGCCTTGTACCATCATCAGGACTCACCCCGTGATATCAGAAGTGATTGATATAACAAGTGGTTCAGATTTGCAATCTCAGAGCTTGGAACAGTCTTGACCTGGCAGCTCTAATATGTTTGTATAAGTGTAAATGTCTGTATATCTCAAATTATTAATTGTAGCTAATAGTGTGAACTTGGATACTTTACAGTTACAAAACTAAATACCATAAAGGATCATTTGCATGTTGTACAATTCATCACTTCTGTACAAAAGTTTTTTTCTAAGCCAGAGCAGAATGCTCTGTATGTATATAATTCATTTTGAGTACTCTATATACATCTTTCCAGTCACTGGCAACTAGGCTTAGTAGTTATCTTTCTTCTGAAAGTATGAGACTTAGGCTGGGAGATAATGGGTTGCTTAAGGTCACCTAGTGAGTTCCTAGTTCATAAAAGTGAAAGTTAAAGAATATAGCTGATTCATAGCTCAGTTTCTCAGTCAGCTCTTAACAGTGATGAGGCATGAGGGAGGCTTTTGCTCACACGTATTTACCAGAAAATTTTCTTAATTTCCTTAAAAAACAACAACTGGGTTCTCCTTGTGGAGATGATGGTGACACTCTGTGCTAGAGCTTTAAAGTATAGTATGATTAAACTGTGAGCTTTGTTTATTACAGTTGCTTGGGTAATTCAGCAGGGAGAGACATGAGTACATTTATAGTATGGCAAGTTGAAAACATGCTCTTTATATGATCAAGGGCCATTGTTTCTTTTGGAAATCCCCCTCCCCCATTAGACAAGATTTCATTTTCTTTTTAAGTGTTCTTGTTTTGTAAATTCTCATAATGTGCTCTTGTAAAATGCTGCTCCTTTAAAGTCTCTCTTGCATTCAGATAGAAAATGGCCTGAGAGATAATGATATAAAACCCAGAGTCTCCGAGTGGGAAGTGATCCAGGAATCGGGCATGAAGCTAAAGCCAATGTATGGTCCTGGGTACACTGGCATGAAAAACCTGGGCAACAGCTGCTATGTCAACAGCGTCCTGCAGGCCCTTTTCAACATCCCTGAATTTCAGAGAGCGTAAGTTGTTCCAGAGGAGTTTCGTAGCAACTAACTTACTGTCAAGCCTTTGCTTAAATAAACCTTGTAGCTGCCAGCCCATGTGAGGGCACAGTGACATTTGCATTCTTACCTCTCCAGTTATGCTAAACATTTAGATTACTTTTAGATTTAGATTATTTAGATTCTTTCAGAAAATTTGCTTCTAAGATTGGGTTCATGCATTGCATGGTGTCAAAATCACACCATGGAAATATTGGCTGGCATTCTGTTCAATATTTATGAACTGTAAGATGTACTTACAATCTTGTAACCTTTGGGATCCACATGTTTGGTCATTAATGATGAAGCAGGGTTCAAAAAAACAACCTCTTAACCCAGGCAGTGCCCCTGCAGATCAGGCACTGGGAAATGATGGCTGCAACACTCTTCTAGTTGTGGGTTGTGTAGAGAGAAGCAGTTGCAGCAGGACCTTGAGGACTCTCCCCAGCTGCCTGTCTCAACATGCCCACTGACTGGGAGAATGATGCCTAGTTCTCAATCTGCAGCACCTCAGAAACCCGTCAGCTGGAGTGTTTCCTACCTTAAGAAGTATGTTTTTTGGGACTGGCATTGTCAGAAGTAGCTATGACAACAGAGCTCTATTGTAGCTACACCTGACAGTACAGGATGTTGGCCAATATTCTTCTGGGCTACAGCAGGTGTAGAACAAAAGAGTAATTCCCCACGTTCTTTTCAAACTCCAGTGTTTATACTCAACGGGGATCTGAAATTATTTGGGACTGTGACAAGTAACCTTTTCTGTTTTGTTCTGTTTTTGGAAAAAGATTGTGCAGTCCCCCTTTACAAGTTTAAGTGCACACCTGAAAAGCATAATGTGTGAAGTTGTACCAATGATGGGTTCAATCAATATTTTTAAAATATTTTTAAGCAACGCCCCAAACATGCTCTGCTTTTTAAGGACCCTTCCTTCCCACTCTGCTCCACAAACTGCACCTTCACAACGTTTTGGAGTGAGGTGCCATACTTTAGACCATGGAGCGAACACACAAGTAAATATAAGTTCTTCATTAGGAGGAGAGCTACAGTGCTAATATAACCCCCTGACTGCTGGTCCTTTTACATCACAGTAGAATAACTTATTCATTGCTAAAAGAAAAATCTTATTTGCCTGATGGTAGAAAAGATGCACCCTCCAAAACTGATTAAAAGAAGGCTTTGCGACTAGTGCAAAATACTGTTTTTTTGTTTATGTCATAATCAAGAGAGAAATAACTTTGGTTTATTCCAAGATGGTATATTCCCAGGATGTCTTCCCCCATAGCAAAAGATGCCAGCATAAAGCAGTCTGTAATCTCTGAATATTTCTTCTCTTCTTCTCTCTCCTCCACTGTTCTCCCTGGATAGGTATGTGGGAAATCTTCCAAGAATATTTGATTATTCGCCTCTGGACCCAACACAAGATTTCAACACACAGATGTAAGTGGCCAGTGTGTGTTAAGCAGAAGTTGACTCAGATTTTCCTGGACTGAGTGTATCTCCTATGTTGTTTACTCCTTTTTATTTTGGAAGCCTTTATGATGCACCTTGATATAACTGGGTTTTCTCCTTGAGAGGAGTGAAGGTTGCTTTTCAACCTTTTCTTAAGTGACAGATTTCCTTTTGAAATTAGTCTGTTGGAAAATTTGCAATGATAGTCATTCTTAGGTTTGTCTGACCAGACATCTTTGTATTCTTATCGAAATGGAAGTGATCATTTGCTGACCTTAGAGTCAGTAATTGTTGTATGATCTTATTATATTTTGGAATCACAACATATTTATGAATGTTTGATTGTATTTGATTTTCTAATCCTTATACATTGCCATTGAATTTGATAGGAGTTTGGAAGGCATTTGTTATAAATAATGCTGTTTCCTTTAACAAGGTACTTTTGGGATAACAAAAGAATAATAATATCCTTGTGTTACACATTGCAGCAACTGCTGAAGTTAGTACCTTTCTGTGCACCAAGAAGTGTTTTATTGCAGGAATTGTTAAGATGGGTGAATGTTCCTCTATATGCAAAGTGGCTAGAGACATACAATTTTTCCTTAAAACAAGAGTCCCATGCTGCTCACATAACCCTGTCTGTTTCAGCAGGCAGCTTGAAAGAAATCTCTTCAGTAGTCCTGACTCAGCGCTAGAAAACTTCTGGCAAGCATTTTTTTGAGTTGCTGGAACTGTTATTGTAGAACAGGGATGCACGTCTTTGTCTACTTTGTTCTCTTAATGCAGGAACAAAAATTTCAAAGTAAAGTCGAAGGCTTTCACGGCTGGAATCCATAGGTTGTTGTGGGTTTTCCAGGCTTTGAGGCAGTGTTCTATTAGTATTTTCTCCTGACATTTCACCTGCATCTGTGGCTGGCGTCTTCAGAGGATCTGGTGGCATCTGGTTCCATGTCACCAGATCCTCTGAAGATGCCAGCCACAGATGCAGGAGAAAATACTAATAGAACATGGCCTCAAAGCCCAGAAAACCCAAAACAACCTATAAAAATTTCAAAATTTTCTCTCTGCTGGGTGAGCTTATGAGACTTTTTGTATGTTTTTCATTGATGTGGGAGGAAGCGTTTTGGAACTTTTTGCAAAAAAATGGCAAAGGCTTTTTTTGATACAAAAAAATATTGTTTTGTGCAAAATACACGGTCTTTTTAATGCAATTTTATTTTATTTTATTTTATTGCCATTGCTGCTGAGGAAAAAAAATGTATTGGTCATTTTGCTGTCACTTGGGGCAAAAAATCTTGCAGCAAGACATGTTGAGACACCTTTTCTTTCTGAGGACAAGAAAATTTGCAAGCATTCTTTACATTTTTTTTTGTTTTGGAGCTGCACCAGGAAGTGCCTGCCGACATACTTAGTGTGAAATTGATGTGTTTTACTGCTTATTAATGCCAGGTCAGGACCACTGAACAAACTTCTTTCGACAACAGCAGTTGATATCTGTACTTCTGTGCATGGGACCTTTGTTTTAAATTTTAAAAAATGGAAGAATCCTGCTTCTTAGTAATCATGTAAGGTAGTACAGAACAAATTCCTTTTAAAAAGTAAAATTCCAGGGTCAGACTAAAGAAAGAAGTTTGTACTTAATGAGAGTTGCCTGATGAAGTCGATGGATTAGGAGAAGCTAAGCGAGAGAAGTTAAATTAGCAAGGAACAGATTTCATAGAGAGCAGTACTTCTTAGGCTACCTAATGTGAGAGGCCAATAATTATTGTTTTCCAGTGTGTCGGGGACCAGCACTCAGTCTGTGCCCACAAGGTACAGTTATTTATTTCTTTCCTTGAAACTTGTCATGGACCAGCAGCCAATGGCTTGAAATCTGACATTAGCCCAGGGACCACTACTTTGAATAGTAACTGATAGAGAGCATGCTTACAGTTTAGACAACCAAGATAAAATAAGACAGAATGTGGGAAGACTGGGAGATAAGGAATTACTAAGATATGAATGTAGGATTTAGGAGAAGCATCAGTACTTCTGTGGCTTCCTGACAATTATAGGGCAGCACCTTGCTCAGCTATGATGCCTTGCAGTTGCTATGAAAATCCAAATGCAGCCATTTTTTCCCCAGTGGAGATTTTGTCAGTGGTAAATTACATACAGTTCTATCTGAAGGGGGAACATAGAAGTCTTGCCAGAGAACTCAGTTAGTTGCAGAGAATTTTTGAAATTAAACTCAGGGATAGAATCTGCCCACCTCACTTTAAAGAAAAGCTGGCCTCCTCTTTTTATTAAGGATACTTAATAAGAAATTTATTTATTTGATTTATATTCTGCCTTTTTCTGTGGGTTGGTGCGCAAAGTGGCCTCAAACTTAATTAAGGAGGTTTCAATTAAAACACAGTAAGTTAAACATATGAAAATGCAAATTAAATTAATTGTAGGATTCAAATACAGATAGAAGCAATGTAAAAATGACATTAATAATAAATAGGCACTAAAATATTAATAACATTCTGCACATCCATTAAAAACCCCTGACCATAGCATGGAGTCAGTTGCTGAAGGCCTGCCTGAAAAGAAGAGTCATTGCCTTCCAGCAGAAAGAGAATAAGGAACAACTAGCCTGACCTTCGCTGGAAGGGAGTGACATAGTCTGGGAATAGCAACTGATACTAAGGATTTTAATGTGAATAATTTAGAAAGAGTAATTTGCAGATTAATTAAGAGAACATTGGCTCATAGTGCCCCTCCTTTGTATCTTCCCCAAAGAGTTCCTATCACAGTTTGTAGCAAACATGTAGTTCCTGTCTCCCACACAGCTATTGTGATATTTTAAGCTCATTTGAAGTACAGAAGTGAGGAGGAACAACTGATTGTGTATTCGTGATGTGTATTACTAGACAGGACAGTTTAAGCTTAACCTCAACCTTCTGCTTGTCTTCCCTTCTCTGAACGTAGTGGGGAATGTTTTGTCTGCTTTCTCTCTCTGTCCCTACCCCCCACCCTTTACTACAGGGCTAAATTGGGACATGGTCTTCTTTTAGGCCAATATTCTAAACCGCCAATGAAAGCTGAGCTCATTGAACAGGTGATGAAAGAAGAACAGAAGGTATTTGACCCAGCATTTGCATCCTGAGAACTAGGTAGATGTGGTGCTCTGAGAAGAGGATTTGAAGGAATGTGAACAGCATGTTTCAGACAGACAGTTGATTCTTGGCAAATTGAAACCATTGTAAACTGCTGTTGTGTTTTGCAATAGTGTAAAATGACTCTCATTTGAGGAGGCACAGAAGGTCAATAAGGGCATCACTGCCGTTGGTCTTCCTAGAGTACAACTTGCTAGCATATAGTTAGTTCAGACATATTCTGAGCTGGTTTTAAACCAAGGTTGGAAGTCATGCAGTCCTATGGATGTTGTTGGACTTCAGTTCCCATAATCTCACTGTTAGCTATGTTCACCTTCACACCACCGTGAACGCACCAACTCATGTCTGTTCTTGAAGGTACCGTAGGATTGAGCCTGGTTAGGACTTAGGTGGGAGACCACCAAGAAGAACTAGGAATCTTCAAGTATACCTAAGAAAAAAATCCTACCTGAAATTCTGGAAAGCCACTGCCATCAGAGTTGACAGTACTAGGCTAGATAGACCAGTGATCAGACTTGCTACGAGGCAGCTCCCTGTGTTCTTAAGGTTGATGGGCATTAATGTGCAAGAACATTGGAAGAGCCACAAGTTGCCCACACCTGAGTTAGTCCTCAGGGCTCCAAGACATAGCTGTTTTTACCACCATGAAAAGAAGCAGCATATCTTTGGTTACCAGATATCAAAGATATCTGACATATTACTGATCTCTATCTTGTTTGGCTGATTTGTTTTCCAGGGGCATTTGGTGAATCACTGTTGGAAAAAGAGCTTGGAAACATAGCTTCTTGGACTGCAGTTCCCAGAATACCCAGCCAGCATGAGACTGGGGAGTTCTTGGGAACAGAGTACAAAATTAACTTTTTATAGTTTTGGTCAGAAATAGTCTAAGACTTGATGGATCATAGGCGTGTGTGTGTGTGTGAGAGAGAGAGAGTGCTTGAGACTGAGTGAGACTGTGATTCTGCTCTGGATCTTTTGCTTCTACCTTCTTAGCTCTGCTGGCCATGGTTGTTGGGATTTACAATCCAATAGCATTTGGAGGGCAACATAATTCCCACCACTCTTTTAAACTAATTTGGTTCATTCCTTCCTTCTTGTTGTCAAGTACATATCATGCTAACACACAGGAGTATACTGCAAAACTGTTGTTTAGAATAGGGGAAAGCAAGTGCAGAGGAGGTGGGGGCCATTCCGTCTGCCCCACAAGTCATTCTTAATGTGACTGGCAATGATGCAATGCAGCTTCTGTTTTTGGGAATTAGCTGAAGTTTGGGTAATTCCCATGGAGAAATGGGGCAGAGGAAGTCAAACCACCATATTTTTGTGGCAATTTGAGTGTTTTTGTTAAGTTTTTTAAAAATTATCCCGACAGTTTTAGGAATCCCCATGTGGACTTCAGAGATTGCAAAATGGGCCCCTGTAGATCACATATTCCCTACGCCTGGTTTAGGAGAAGGGTGGACAACTTGTTTGGTCACAACTCACATCATCACTTACCATTGGCCATGCAGGTATAGAGTGGGGAAGTTTGTGCTCCAGAAACATTTGGAGGGCAACAAGGTGCCTCCCTTGGAATAAACCTTAGGCTAATGCATTTCCCCTTTTCTCTTCCTTTCTCTGGAATAAGTGTAAGAAGGAAATTGAATACTTTCACTGAAATTTTCAATTAATTACAGTTTCATTAAATCATAGTTAATCATAGTTAATACTAATCAACGTTTTGGTTTGGATATATCACTAAATCATGTTTGGTTAAAGAGAGAAAGCTTCTGACCACTTCATAACCATGCCTGAAGAAGAGAAAGGGAGAGACTGGGGACACATGAGCCCAACACTTATTTGTGTAATGCTAAATTTTAATTCCTACAGTTGCTGCCACTTTTCAGTGACACACTGAGGGACAAGTCTTTGGGATAGTGAGGATGTATCCAGGTGCCTCAAACCAGTCTGGGAGCTAATGAGATGGGCTTTCTCAAATCTTTTTTTGGTTATTCTACATCCATTTTCCATTCCTTCTAAGCAGAACTGTTCTTTCACACTTCCAACTGATGGCAACCAGGTGAAGTGGTGAAGTAGAAGAAATGTGATCTTTCACCACTACAAAACTCTTAAAGAGACAAGCATGAAATCTGGCTTATCATGTGGGAACCTGGATACCTACTTCTGTTTGTATCCTCCTCTTTTGTAAGGAATTCCAGTAATGTACAGAATTTCATTTTCTCATTCCAGTAATTTCATAGTAGAAGTTAGACAGCAAGAGGGAAGCTATCATTTAGGAGCTTAGTGACTGTGCCAGCATTTGGACCCAGGACATACTTAGCCCTTATTCTCTCTCTTTCTGACTTTGTGGATCCCACTTAATGTAGAAGACAGAAACTGCCCCATTAGTGGTTACCAAGAATTCACCCTCACCAATATGTGGAATTATCATAAGATCAAAATAACATAAGCATTTTGAACCAATAGCATTGCTTCCCCCCGGTTATGCTTAGAATGTGTATTTGTGGAAGGAAAAAACCCCACCAAGTCATTTGTTGTTATGTAGGAATATATAGCATCATCTGCAAAATTACTTCCCAAACACAGCAGTTGAACTTGTTATTTAAATGGAGTTTTACGTGCTGTGGCAGAGCAAAACCATTTGTGCCATTTCTTATTCTTAGTTCAACCTGCGTTGCTTGATCCAGTTGCTGTGCTCTCTGATGTAGCTGCTGTACTGATGGTGAGAAATTTTTAGGAAAACGTTTGTAGGGGTTCACCTGTTGAACTAATATGATGTTGTAGTGGGGCAGAATGTGTTGAGATTTAGAAATGGGAAATGTGCAGGGGCACTTTTAAGATTTTAAGAAGTGGGCTGGGCAAAGAGGCATCCAGAGATTGTAGGTAATGAGTTATTCTGTAACTTACCACAAGTTTTATTTTTTTACCATTTTTTTTTTTAAAGTGGGAAGGTATGTTCATTTTCCTACAGTGAGAGCAGGGGTTTCATTTGCTGTTCGTTGTGAGATGTGACCGTCAGTTGTCCTCCACAAAAAACAAAACAAAACAAAGAACCTAAAACAAAACACACACACACCTCATTTTTTAAAAAAATCTTGCGGGATGCCCATGGCAACAATTTGAACCCAGGATCTGCCTCTGGGAAGCCTCCCAGAAGTGCTGTTATTGTCATTTCTGGGAGCAAAGTATTCTAGTGGTATAACCCTGAAGTGCCCTAGGAAGCACGCTTTAGTGCCAATATTCCAGGACATTCTCCTCTCTGACATTATACCACTGGCACTTCTAGGCGGGTTCCCAGAAAATGGTTAGCCATGTGAAGAACTTGTACTTGTTGTGTGCAGCTTAGATGCCTGTGTAAAGGAAAAACGAAGAGCTTCAGTTGAGTAGCCACTCTCTGGTTAGGGGAAGGCTTCCCTATGGACAGGGAATAAGATTAACAGTAAAGCAAATATAACGTGTTACTTTCCAGGAACCCCCACACATAATGGAAAGCATGAATGCTTGTGTCTCATTCTGTGTCTGTGCACATATATGGCAGCAATATGTGCATGAACACTTCAGTGCATCTCTGTTTACGTTGCCACCATTTTAGCTATAAGGTGCAGCACTTTGTGTGAACTGGAAGTCACAGATGTGGAGGTCATAGGTAAGGCGTGCCCACTGTATGTGTGTGGGAGGAATGAGGAATGCAGTGTGTCCTTTTTTCCCAAATAATGTTGCAAACTCTGGAGTGGTACCAGTGGAAGCTCTTCACTCATGAGAGATGGGGTGAGATGCCCAAATTTAGGGTAGTCCAGAGTCCTTTGATCAGATTATTTATGGAAGCAAAATAAGCCATACTGAAAGGTCTCCCCCACCTCGTCTTAAACTTTACTGTCCAACTTTCCCTGGGTTATTAAAAGATGGTGTCCTTATTTTCCATGCCAGCATTGCATTAATAAAGAAAAACATCCTGGGCAAAACTAGTGAAGAGAAAAGAAAATCAGTGCCTTGTATTTTAAAGATTTTGTTTGGCTTCCTATAACCCTCTCAGGGCTTTGGTAGTTTGCCCTGCCTAACCACTCTTCAAAGCTGTTGGATAACTGAGTTCAAGTCCAGTATGGCCCAAAAACACACTGGGTGTCTGTTTCTCACCTTAGCTCTTCCGCTTTGTCATGGGCCATTTCCACACGAGTCTGTTATAGCACGATGATTTATCACATTGCAAAGGACTACGAGCGTATGGGGACCAAGCTTAAGGACCTTGGTGCGCAAGTGGTCATTTCGTCTCTCCTCCCTGTTCAAGGATACGGCGCACGTAGGGAAAGGGCAATAGCAGATGTCAACAACTGGCTCCGCATGTGGTGCCTCCGACAACGGTTTGGGTTTTTGGAACATGGCCTGAATTTCCACGAACATGGGCTTCTGGCGAGGGATGGGCTGCACCTCACAAAACTGGGCAGGAATGTTTTTGCAAACAGTCTCGCAAGGAGGATTAAGAGGTCTTTAAACTAAGTTTCGCTGGGGAGGGAGACAATATTATTCAGGGCAAGGACTCGGAGAGCGCAGGGGGGAAAGGCCCAAATGATACTGGACAAGTAGTACAAGCGGCCAATGGCGGGAGGAGTAGAAACAATAGTACAGGACTTGCAGGAAGGGCCCGGGGACGTAAGTGTCTCTACACTAATGCAAGGAGTATGGGAAACAAGCAGGACGAACTTGAACTCCTAGTACAGCAAAATAAATACGATTTGATAGGCATCACTGAGACCTGGTGGGATGAGTCTCATGATTGGAATATAGGAATAGAGGGGTATAGCCTATTTTGTAAAAATAGACCAAAGAGGAAAGGAGGAGGAGTAGCCTTGTATGTCAAGGATGTTTTCACCTGTGAAGAGATCCAGGACTTAAACCCAGAAAGCCAGGTAAGAATTGGGTAAGAATTAAGGCAGCGAGAAACAATAGGGATATTCTGGTGGGGGTTTACTACAGACCTCCAACCCAGGCTGAGGACTTGGATGACGCCTTCCTCAACCAAATGACTGCACATTCAAAGAGGAGAGATACAGCAATAATAGGAGACTTCAATTACCCGGATATATGCTGGCAGTCAAACTCTGCCAAGACAGCAAGGTCCAGCAAGTTTCTTGCTTGTCTTGCAGACAACTTCATGGTCCAGAAGGTGGAAGAGGCCACAAGGGGATCAAATATTCTAGATCTGATCCTGACCAACAGGGACGACCTTGTGAATGAGGTAGAAGTGGTTGGATCTTTAGGGGGGAGTGACCATGCCCTATTGGAATTTGGCATTCAGTGGGAAGGAGAAGATAAGGGTAGCCAGACACTCATCTTAGATTTTAAAAAAGCAGACTTCTGTAAACTTAGGGAGCTGCTGGCTGGAATTCTGTGGTCAGGAACAGTGAAAGGGAAAGGAGTTCAGGAGGCATGGGAGTTCCTTAAAAAGGAGATGCTGAAGGCACAGTCAAAAACTGTGCCAATAAGGAGGAAAAATGGAAGGCCTCTGAAGAAACCAGAATGGTTGACTAAAGAACTCTCAGCTGAGCTAAGTGTTAAGAGAAACATTTACAGGAAATGGAAGAAGGGGGAAACCACCAAAGAAGAATTTAAACAAGTAGCTAGGAGATGTAGGGAGGAGGTCAGAAAGGCTAAAGCACAGAACGAACTTAGGCTGACCAGTGACATTAAAAACAATAAAAAGGGCTTTTTAAAATATGTCCACAGCAAAAGAAAAAAAGAAGGAGACGATAGGGTCTCTGCGCAGAGAAGATGGCGAATTACTCACAGGGGGAAGAGAAAAGGCAGAGCTACTTAACATGTTCTCAGTTTTTTCCCAGAAGGATACAAGCACTCAACCTGGTGGTTGGGGAGCAGGGGAGGAAGCAGAGGAAATGAGGCACATAATAGGTAGAGAGGTGGTACAGGAATACCTGGCCACACTGGATGAATTCAAGTCTCCAGGGCCAGATGAATTGCATCCTAGGATATTAAAAGAACTGGCAGAGGTCATTTTGGAACCGCTTGCTATAATCTTTGAGGAATCTTGGAGGACAGGAGAAGTTCCAACAGATTGGAAGAGGGCAAATGTTGTCCCCATCTTCAAGAAGGGGAAAAAAGAGGACCCAAATAATTATCGCCCAGTCAGCCTGACATCAGTACCCGGAAAGATCCTGGAGCAGATCATTAAGCAGTCAGTTTCTAATCACTTAGAAAGGAACGCGGTAATCACGAGAAGTCAACATGGATTTCTCAAAAATAAGTCATGCCAGACTAATCTTATCTCTTTTTATGATAGAGTTACTAGCTTGATAGATGAAGGGAATGCTGTGGATGTAGCATATCTCGATTTCAGTAAGGCCTTCGACAAAGTTCCCCATGATATTCTTGCAATGAAGCTACTAAAATGTGGGTTGGACAGGGCTACTGTTAGTTGGATTTGTAATTGGTTGACCGACCGAACCCAAAGGGTGATCACGAATGGCTGCTTTTCATCCTGGAGAGAAGTGACTAGTGGGGTGCCACAGGATTCTGTCCTGGGCCCAGTGCTGTTCAATATTTTTATCAACGACTTGGATGAGGGAATAGAGGGCATGCTCATCAAATTTGCAGATGATACCAAATTGGGAGGGGTTGCTAATACGCCGGAGGACAGGATCAAAATTCAAAATGACCTGGATAGATTGGAGAGCTGGGCCAAGGCGAACAAAATGAAATTCAACAGAGAGAAGTGTAAGGTCCTACACTTAGGTAGAAAAAATGGAATACAGAAATATAGGATGGGGGACACGTGGCTGGATAGCAGTACGTGTGAAAGGGATCTAGGAGTCTTCATAGATCACAAGCTGAACATGAGTCAGCAGTGTGATGCGGCAGCCAAGAAAGCCAATGCAATTCTTGGCTGTATCAATAGGAGTATGGTGTCTAGATCGAGAGAGGTACTGGTACCGCTCTACTCTGCTTTGGTTAGACCCCATCTTGAATACTGTGTCCAGTTCTGGGCACCCCAATTCAAGAAGGATATTGACAAGCTGGAGCAAGTCCAGAGGAGGGCGACCAAAATGGTGAGAGGCCTGGAAACAATGCCCTATGAGGATAGACTTAGAGAGCTGGGTATGTTTAGTCTACAGAAGAGAAGGTTAAGAGGGGACATGATAACCATGTTTAAATATTTGAAGGGATGCCACGTAGAGGAGGGAGAGGGCTTGTTTTCTGCTGCTCCAGAGACCAGGACAAGGAGCAATGGATTCAAGCTGCAGGAATGGAGATTCCACCTGAACCTCAGGAAGAACTTCCTGACAGTCAGGGCTGTCCGGCAATGGAATCTGCTGCCTCGGAGTGTAGTGGAGTCTCCTTCCTTGGAGGTTTTTAAGCAGAGGCTGGATGGCCATCTGTCGGGAGTGCTTTGAGGGTGTTCCTGCATGGCAGGGGGTTGGACTGGATGGCCACTGTGGTCTCTTCCAACTCTACATTTCTATGATTCTATGATTCTATGATTCTATGATTCCACTTTCAACCTCCTATGGAATCCTGGGGTTTGCAGTTTCGGGAGGGGCTGGCCGGCCCCTCCCGAAACTGCAAACCCCAGGATTCCATAGGAGGTTGAAAGTGGAATCATTGTGCTATAACAGACTTGTGCGGAAATGGCCATGGAGACAGTCATGGTAATTAACATCCATTTTCCCTGCCAGTCTTATCTCTTGCAAATAAACTACATTTGGTGTAAGTGTTTGGCCAGATCTGTATAAATGTAAAAATATATAAGACATAAAATGTTAACAGAATCCATGTATGTTCATGTACGCTGTAGAGACCTGTTATTTCTTTTTATTTCTTGCAACTCGGGCATCCATCCACTGTTGGATGTCATTGAGTGTCTCCTGCCTAAAGCATTAATGTGAGAGATTGAATGATCTGGCCCAACTTATTTTTAGCATGACTGTTTTGCAACTGTTGATGAGGGAAGCCTGCCCAGAATTTCTCTCTCTCTTTGTATATATAAATACACACTGTAGTCTGTATGTTAAAACCTGCTGGTGCACTGCATTAGTGTGGGAACAGGAGGAACCCCCTTTGAATGTGTTTTACCAAAATGAGTTGATTAGGAAATTCAGGAGATGATACAGAAGAATGTAGATGTAGCTTCTAGCGGCCCTGTATTGTTGAAAAACTCTGTGTCAGAGAAAGACAGAGATGAGATGATTGGAGGAGAATTGGGCTGTTGGATCAGGCAGTAATGAGACCATCTATGCTACAATCACGTTGGTTGAATAACCATTTCCTCTTGCCAGGGAACTCTGGAAATTATAGTTCATGCCAGTGAGAGTGATTCAGACTGCATGAAGCCGAATGTCCATTTAATTCAGCATTCCTATGCTGTTGAACATTCAAGCTTCTGCACTAGTAAGAGTGGTGGTTTCATGGTATGTACCAGCTATGAGGTCAGGATCACTCTTCTTTATATGTAAATATCCTGGGAGATTCAATCCCCAGTGCATTATGTACTATACATAGCTTTTATGTTAATTTTCCCACAGTAAACACAGTTAACTGTGTTATGTTCATTTTCCCACTTAATTTTTTATTTTTAAATTATTTTTTAAGATGTAGTGTGGTCAATTTTATTGACCTCTGAAGCCTGTTTCCAATCTTACTGGTTCACACTCATCCAGGTTTAAAGTTCTATATGGGTATCGGACTAGATGCAACATTGACTGCAGAGCCATATCCACTAAGTGCAGGTCCCCCCTCTTCCACTGCCAGGCTGGGCAGTCCAGATTAAAATTCTAGTGTGGGCCAGGGGTAGAAAATTAGGGGACCCTTATTCCTTTTCCCTTTACTGCACTCCTGATCCCAGTCACACCCACCACCCTTGCGATTTCAGTCACAAATACAAAAGTGCTATGTACTTAGCTGGACTTTTTATTTTGCCCATGCAACCTACAGGCATGGAGGATCCAAATTAGCTGAAGTTATGCACTCTTTGGCTCCTATGAAAAAAAGTGGAATGGACCTTAGTCTCTGCAGTCTGCTTCAAAAGTATCCAGTGTGACCAGGATTTCCATAAGCCATTTGTCCTGTCAACATTATTTATTTCTCACCATTCCTCCCAGAAAAGGACTTGGGGTGTCAGGACACGTGACTCCTGTAATTAGTAGTTTCTGGATATGTATTGGAATATGTATTAGAATAGATCTGCTAGAATTGCTAGAGTCTACTAGGGTGCTACGAAGTATCAGTTACCAATTATTGATTGCCTCTGTATATCAGGTTGAAGCTTGCTAATATAATCCAAATGGTTAATTGCTGTATTGTTCACTGCTACAATGTCTCTAGGCAAGAGGGGGGAAGATCAGAGGGGGAAAATACAAATATTGTAAATATGTTATGAGAATTGGCAGTCTTAAAAGATAAGAAGACAGGAACTTTTTGCTGCCTCAAGATTGAAAGATATGTAAACGACTGAGAGTCTGGGAAAATTGTCTAAACTGGTAGGATGACGTGAGATGTATGATCTTCTCCATTCCCAGCTTTGTGCACCTTAATTTGTATGACAGGGTATAAAACCTGTAACCATCATGTATGCTGTAGTCTCAGCAACTTCAAATGAAGCGTGCTGTGTTGCCTGTGGTTCAACTTTGAGTGAAGTTTCTGGAGCGCAGGTTATCTAGGACATGACAAAAGAAGAGGTTTACATGTGGAGCATCACGAGCGACATTTTGTATAGTGGAGTAGCAAGGAGCTCCGGGCTTTTTTTCTCCTCTCCTCCTCTGCCCTGACCATACAGAGTTTTTGTTAGTGAAAGTAACAGACTTTTTAGCAAGAGTTTCTTAGAGAAATGTGAAGGTCTTACATAAATGACTGTAATAATGGTACAGGTTCTGTCATGTTACATATATATGGTCGATCCCTTCCCATATATGGTTGATCTGTTTTCTTCTCCTTTCTGTATATTAGCCTCAGCACAATGGCATTTCTCCTCGCATGTTCAAGGCTTTGGTAAGCAAAGGGCACCCTGAATTCTCCTCCAATCGGCAACAAGATGCACAGGAGTTTTTCCTTCATCTTATAAATTTAATAGAGGTAAGTGAGGGTGAACTGCTACTGTTATGGATTTTTTATCTCAAAAAAAAACAAAAAACGAGATATTTCATATATTGATGTAATGTCATAGGTAAATATGCTGCCTTTGCAGGTTTATAAGCAAAAATGCTTTTGCCGTTCCCCACCCAGCTTACAGCATAAATCTGGAAAGCAGGGAAGACAACAGAAAAAAGGAACTGATTTTTTTTCTTTCACGGTTACTAAGAAAATATCACTGATTTAGCTGAGCTTGTTTTAAGTGATGGATTTAGCTAAATCAATGTGATTCCTTTAAAAATCAGCCTGTTAATGCTTTGAGATCATCTGAAGAGGCCCTTCTCCCTGTCCCACCACCTTCTCATGCTGTTTGGTGGGAACAAGGCAGAGGGCCTTCTTGGTGGCTTTTCCCAGACTTTGGAACTCCCTCTCTAGAAAGGCCAGGATGGCCCCACCCTGGCTCTTCTTCCATCAGCAAGTTAAAATGTTTTTGTGCCATCAAGCTTTTACAACTGTGGACTTTTAATGCTGTGCAGTACTGTTTATATAGTGTTTTAATGCATTTTAATATTTTTACTGTTTTAATGTTTTAACTTCATAGATTATTTGGTTTTTTTTAATCTTACATTTATACTTTTATGGATGCTTTTATAGTGTTTTTAATTTGTGTTGTTTTAAATAGGTTGCTCTTCCATTATTGGGGGAAAGGGTGGATATAAATCAATAAAACAACAACCACAACCACAACACAACAGATCGATTTGAGCATACAGACATGCAGTGCCTTATATTTCCTTTCCTTAGGAGACCCATGAAATAAACGTAATGGAAATCAATGAAAAAGTCTTCTAAACTGAATTTTGAAATACTGACGTAGGAGATAAGTACTTACTGTATAAAGCTCGTTTTTTAAAATCGTTGGTGGCAGAAGCTGAAAAATTGTTCTCTGTCAAAAATCATTCCTGCCATCCATTAGTGAGCTACTTAACTAGAATCCACTTGGATGTCCTAATACTAAATTTCTCTAATGCCACAATCCTTTTGAGGGGAAGGAGATTCATGACCAGCTTTTTACTCGTCTTTCTTTATTGGAATTATATTCTGCCTTTCTCTCAAAAATGGAATTCAAAACATCTCCAGTGATGTTAAATAAACAAATACACTTGAAACAGGAAATAGGATCAGCTGATCAAACATAATTAAATCAAAGGCACAATTTTAAAATGTTTAAAACCCAATTAAAAAACACAGGACTAAGAGAAATACAACATCCAACTGGATAAGAAGCCTGGTCCTTTAGCGGCCACACAGTTGCAGAAGCCACTATATATCTCAGGCCTCTTAAATCATTGTTATAAGGAGAGAATCTGCCAGTGTTGGTAGTGAAGTGGCTACCTGCAAGATACTTTATTAGTACATCGAAATCCTGCAAACACAGGATGTACTCCAGCCAATTCTAAGTGTTTTCAAACCTATTGATTTTGATAGGGAAAATTTAAGTACTGCGTAACTCACTCACTGAAATCAATGAAGCTTAATGTGCTTACTTTCCACTGGATTGTGTACTGAACACCGTTTACTGAACACCGTGGTGTAAATTTAATGGGGAGGAAACCCCTCAGCCAATGCTGTTTAAAGCTAAGGTGGTCTTCCAAGGCATTGAAAAGAAGGCTAAGAATGAAAATAAAACTGTTTCTTTATAGTGGAGACGTTTTAATGTCTGCCTGTTTTGTGTTCTGTGTGAAGGCTTGCATACAAAATACTTCACTGTAATGTAGGTATCTGTCTTGGCAATTATGAGTCCTTAGTGCAGCTGTAAATTACATGCTGCAAAGAAAGTATAGAGTTGTGGGGCTTTTTCTCTAATTGCCTAGTGCCCCAAACTTGCTAACCAAGCCCCTCTTACATTATGGTGGTTACAAGGGAACTGCTGTAGCCTGTGTCCTTCCCATGACTTTCAGCTTCTTCCCCCATGCCAGCAGCATCCATTACAGAAAGAAGGATAATACTTATTATTTCAAGGATGTATAGCTTGGTGGCTACCCACATGGTCCAGGGTTTCTCATGTTGACAAGATTTCCCAAGTGGTTGGGTCTGATTTTTCCTTTCAGAGGAACCCTATTGGTTCAGAAAACCCCAGTGATGTCTTCCGGTTCTTGGTAGAAGAGCGTACGCAGTGCTGCCAGTCTAGGAAAGTCCGATACACAGAGAGGGTAGACTATCTCATGCAATTGCCGGTGGCAATGGAGGCTGCGACAAACAAAGGTAAGGCAGAAAAGAGGCTCTCTCATGTATTGCTTAGTATATAATTCAGACAAAATTCAGAAGTCAGACATAAGTTGAAGTTTAGTCATATGCAAGTTACGACTTGTAATGAGCCATTACATATCTGACAGTTGTTGACAGAACTTCCCATTTCACCTGATGGTACTTGAGATGCCCTGTTCAGTAGAGCCAGTTCACATACCCATCTTCAGGTTAAGTACGTGCGCATGTGAATCTATCATTGGTTGTATTGAAAACCTGAAAGGTTTGGACTTCTGTCCTGATAATATCCTTGAATTCTTGAAGCCATATATGGCCAGGAGGATTTTGGGAAACCTTTTCCAGGTTATCTGCCCTGGTACAGAAGTTTCTAAGGGAGCACACAGTTTACTTATAGTACTGTGCAGGACTATGCACTGCAATGGAAGATTGGTGATGGTGGGCTAACAGCCCTTTGTAACAGCACCAGAAGACTGCTGTTGTATTTTGAGGCTATACTTTAGAGGTTTCTTAGTTTTTATGAGATTAAAATTCACTTTCCTCAGTTTGTGTATATCCAAAGGAATTTTAGCAGTTTGTGATGGAAATGTCAAGGTGCTGTGTTATCAAACAGACAAAGACCTGGTGTGATTGTAGCATAATATTTGAGAGTTCCTGCCTTCATTAACTGCGGCTGTGGATTCTTAATCAGATGCAATCCTTAACTTCAAGTCCTGGATAGCAAAATATTGAACCATGGTTGGGGTTGATGGAGCAAACACTGGGGAGAAGTTGCAGAAAATTTATATCTATATCTCTATCTATAAAATCTGAGAAGTTTGAATAAGGTGGTTTCTCTATGTAGATGTCTCTCTTCTCCAACTGTGGTGGTTCTTCATTGTTGCTTGTGCTTCTGGTTAGATGAGTTGATTGCTTTTGAACTGAAGAGGAGAGAAGCAGAATCTGCAAGGAGGCCCCCTCCAGAGCTCGTACGTGCCAGGATCCCTTTCAGTGCTTGCCTGCAGGCTTTTTCTGAACCAGAAAATGTAGAAGACTTTTGGAGCAGCGCCCTGCAGGCCAAGTCTGCTGGAGTGAAGTGAGTATGCAGTTCAACATGTGCATTTCTGTTGAAAAATGGGAGTGGTGTGTTGTATCAAATGTGATGTAGCGCAGCAGTGGCTGGTTTGTGACTTACAAGCCATATTGTGTGCTCATTGAGTTTCTACTATTCCTAAATGATTAGAATGTCAAAGCCATAGCACAGAGGAAGAAACCTCTTTTGCATACGGAAGATAGTCCAATCTCTGGTCAGGTAGGTCTGAGAAAGAATTTCTTCAGAAATCAAGGAAAGTGTATGTTAACAATACTGAGTCAGTGATCTGACTCAGTATAAAACAGCTTCCTATGTTCTTCTGCAAACAGTTGTTGCATTGGTCCTTAATGAGTCATGGTCAAATCTGATGATAGCTAGGCAACCCTTTCCCAAAAATATGCATTTATATACATGCCATATAAACACATACACTAAAGGCTGATCTTGAAGGCTAAGCAGGGTTAGTAGTTGAATGGGAGCCTGCCAGCAAAAACTAGGTGATCTAGGCTACATTTTAGAGGAAGGAACTGACAAAACTACCTTGGAGTATTGCTTGCCTAAGAAAACTGTATGAGAATCATGGGATTGCCATAAATTAACAAGTGACTTCAAGATGTGCATACATGAACACATATACACACAGTTTTTTCAACCTTGTTATTTTATTGCGTTGGAGATTGAATTTTTCCTGCTGTCATGATGAATTTTTAAATAAACGTGAAGCCTTTTCATGTATTTATTGCAATTTTCTTTTTCTATAGTCAAGTCTCTGTGAAGGAAATTAAAGTAACACGAAGGAAATCAAATAGGGAAAAACCTTTTTTTGCAGAATCTCTGAAGCATGTTTAAAAATCCCTACTGTGGTACCAATATTTGTGATAGATTCAACAACAGTCGATTTTTTTTAGCTTCTCATAACCTCCTGATGCTCACTCCTAGGCACATATGAGGACATAAGAACAGCTGTGCTGAGGCAGACCAATTTGGTCACCTCACTCCTCTTCTCTGATTCCAGATCACTTATGAATAGGAGAAGAAAAATGACAATGGTAGAGTCACAGGCCTTAGCACAGAAAAGTAACTTCTGTTGAGATCCAAGTTGTCCCTGTCCTGTGTAAAGCTAACTGTCTATGTGTACTTTCAGTATCAGGTGCTTATGGCAGGCAACAGGTTGGTGATCTCTACCTTGTTCTACTAGCTTGTTTTGCTGCAGCATCTGGTCTGTCACTATTGGAAACAGAACTTGGAAATGTTATATTTTGAGCTATATTTGGACCCAGAATTCCCAAACATGGAATCCTGTCTATGGTGGCTATAGTAATCTAGGAGCTGCAATTCCAAAACAGTTTTTAAAGCTCTGGTTTGAAAGAGTGCTAGGCTAGATGGATGCTGAGTAGTTCTTCTTTTGTAACTATGATTCTGTTTTTGTATTTTGGTTCTGCCTTCTTGTGGCTCAGTTTCATTCATGTCAAATTGCTTCTGTTTCCAGAACCTCTCGCTTTGCATCATTTCCTGAATACCTGGTGGTACAGATAAAGAAATTTACTTTTGGCCTTGACTGGATACCTAAAAAGCTGGGTATGTGTTTTGAATGCTATCCACATTAAATAGTCACATGTTCTGATATGCTGAACTCCAAGGGTGCTTCCAGGCAAAGAGCTTCTACTGGTTATTCTGTCTTTCCCTCCTTAGTGCATTTCCTGTGGTAACAAAAAAGACTGGCAAAATGGTGGGAAAACACAGGAAACTGGGAAAGAGTACACAGTGCTCTCTAGAATCCTAGTAAAAATTTGTGACTAAGGCAAAATGATTGTCCATCAAAAGTTTCGTCTCAAAGCTCCTCAGTGCTTTATGGGGTGGGGCTGAATTTTACGAGCAATGACAACTGGGCTTTCTCTTCCTTTTGAATGAAGAAAACTCCTGATTAGAAAGAATGTGGCAAATCTGGGAATATTACAGGACTAACTCATGTTGTTGTTGTTTGATTTAACTCAAAGAATCTGGGAGTTGTATTTTTTGTCAAGGCACACGGAATTCTTTGAATGGGTCCTTTTGCAGAAGGACAGTTCCCATGGTTTGTTGGTCTGGGGTGATGGCAGTCAACTGTTGCAGTTTAACAACATCTGAAGGTCTATAAGACGTTTACCCTTGAGTTAAAAATCCTTAACACACTACAAAGTAGCTCCTTTTTCTACTATGTACAAAAGCCCACTGTGTATCTCTGTATACCAAATTCTGAGGGCACAAGACAGGGTCTGGTGACCTCCATCTTGCTTTGATGATGGTGGTGGTACTGGTACTACTACTACTACTACTACTACTACTACTACTACAATGATGGTGATGATGGTGATTTTCACTTCTGTCCTGCCTTTTTCCGAGTTTGGGACTCAGAGCAGCTTACAACAAAGTTTTCTGAGGACATTAAACTGGTAATAAAAGTTACTTTTTGTACTACAGCTCCCAGAATCCCACAGCTGAATGCAGCTTATGGTATAGGCATGCCTCAAACTTGCTTTAGCTAAATTATATCTGAGGTAAGCTTAAGGCTATTTCCCTAAATAGTTGGAAGTACATATACTAAAGAAGAAGTACCATTTACTAAAACTTGCACCGTGAGAAATGACTTAGAGGTGTAAAAAGGTATGAGAAACAAGGATTAACTTCTAAAAGCATTGTCACTTTTGGAAGATAATAGTTTTTTTAAGTTATTATATTTGGTTTTTTTCTAGCTACACCATTCCTTTTTCCGACCAAGGAAGGTTGATATGATATAACGGCCTGTCTAAACCTGTGACCTTTTTGTATGAGGAAGTCCACACATTTTTCTTTTCTTTTTTTTTTCATTTTTTAATTTTCTTATCCTAATTTTCTAGTAGGAATGATTATGCAAGATTCATAATAATAATATTGTATCATTTAAACATCTCGCTAAATTATATATGGAGTCACAACTCTTTTTACTTTATCTCCCTCATTCTCTTTATCTACTTCTTCTCCAAATAATTTCTTTCTGTTCTTTAATCCTATATATGTGTGGACAATCATAAATCAGGATTTTTTTTTCGGGTAATAAGTGTAGTTGTTGTCTAGATTCTATGTTTGTATCTCATTAACACTATTCAATGTTCTCTTCTCCTATCACAACTATTTGCAATTTAACATAAATAAAATTATTAAAAAGAAGTACAAAAAAACCGTTCTTAAAAGTATCACAGAATCACAGAAATGTACAGTTGGAAGAGACCACACGGGCCATCCAGTCCAATCCCCTGCCATGCAGGAACACCCTCAAAGCACTCCCGACAGATGGCCATCCAGCCTCTGCTTAAAAACCTCCAAAGAAGGAGACTCCACTACACTCCGAGGCAGCAGATTCCACTGCTGGACAGCCCTGACCGTCAGGAAGTTCTTCCTGAGGTTCAGGTGGAATCTCCTTTCCTGCAGCTTGAATCCATTGCTCCTTGTCCTGATCTCTGGAGCAGCAGAAAATAAGTCCTCTCCTTCCTCTACATGGCATACAAAGTAGCATCCTATCAAAGCAATTCATATATTTTTCGCATCCATTGGCATTTGTATTGTAGAGTTACAAAGTTAGGCAAGCAGTTTTATGGTAGTCATTTAGGATAATTCTCAGCGGAAGCAGAGATAGAAGGTTGGTTCATCAGTTAGGAAAGCTGGTGGAAAGTGATGTCCCTCCCCTGCCTCTTTCTGAGATTGAATTTCCATTGGTGACTAAATTATATACTTTCTTCTTCCTTGAAGGTTTTTCACTATCTTCATCTCTTGTAATGATAGGTTTCTAGGAGAGGGTGCCGCCTCTGCCTTGCTTACATCAGGAGTATATATTCCTGTCCCATCTCTGCCTAGGCAGCTCATCTCCTATAATCTGATACTGTACATGGAAAACTTTTTAGCTTTTAAAATTTTGCTTTATTATGTGAACGTTTGAGAGCTGTAGAATTCAGAATGCTTGGGAGGCTTGGGAGCAAGCCTGGCCCCCTTTTTCAGAGTCATCAGTGTGCCCCAAAGTAATGCCAGCAGTTGTCTGCTTATAAAGTTAGCAGAGATATCCCCTCCTCCAATGTCCATTCCTTTTAGAGCAGCTTTAACAAACTTGAACCTTCAAGGGTGACATTCAACATTGACTTACTACTTGAAACCTTTATGCTTGGCAGATTATTTTGGGAGCCAGTTCTAAGAGATCTACTTAGTTAATTTGGGGTGCCAGTCAGGCCTGCTAGGTGCTGCTGGTATCATTCCATATGAAGTGATAGTATGTCCTAGAACACACCCAGGGATCTTTTGCACCTTACATATTTCAGAAGATTCTTTGTGTTGCAGAAGTTGCTTTCCAGAATAGCATGTCTACTATGAGTAATATTCTCACAGAAAAACCTTTGACAGGGAACCCCAGGTCTGGTGGGGGCGGTCTCTCAGTATTCTGTATTGTCCCTCATACTATTGAACATCTACATGAAACCACTAGAAGAGTTTCTTCAGAAGTCTGGGGTTCAATGCCACCATTAAGCTGATGACACCTGACTTTATTTCTACTTTCCAGTTTCCAAGGAAGATGTTTTGGTTCTAGCCCAATGTCTGGCATCAGTAATGGACTACACACTTGATCTTAGTTAAAAAGGCCAAGAAGCGATAGGCATCAGTAATGGACTAGATGGAAGTGAATGAATTGAAATTTAATCTAAATAAGACATACTTGCTCCTAATCAGTTGAAAGACAGATCAGGGAATAGAGATTCAACTGTGATGGATGGGATTACACTTCTCCTGAAGATGCAGGTTCGCAGTGTGTGTTTACTCCTGGACTCAGCCTTAAACTTGAAGGCTCTGGTTTCTGTGGTGACCGGGAATCCATTTGCACACTTAAAGGTAGTGTGCCAACCGTGCCCATTCTTGGGGATGCCTGATCTGACCGTGGTGACACATGTCCTACTTACATTTTGTTTGGATTAGAGTAACATGCTCTTATGTGGGGCTGCTTTTGAAGAGTGTTTGGAAACTTCAGTTAGTACACAGAACTTCAGCCAGAGTGTTAATTGGGTTTGGTTACTGGGATTATACAATTCCCTTATTGCAGCAGCACCACTTATTGCCGGATTGTTTCAGGGCACAGTTCAGAATGCTGGTCATGACTTATAAAGAGCTGTACCGCTTAGATCTGTATATACTACAGAATACCTTGCCTTATATGAGTCTGCCCAGGTAATGAGATTCTTCAGAGAGGCCCTTCACTTTCACAGATATGATTGATGGGTACATGAGATAAGACCTGGCTGCCCCTGGACTCTGGAACTCCCTCCTTAGGGAACCCTCTTTATTACCTTTCTTTATCAGCAAGTGAAAACTTTATGTCAAGTCAGGCTTTTAGAATTGAAAGTTTTCAGGAAAGGGCTTTTTAAAGGAGTGCTGTATTCTTTTTAGATTGTACTGTTTTTAACTGCTTTTTATCATTTCTAAGTGCATGTTTTAATTTTTTTAAATATTGTTAATACTTTCATTCTCTTTTAATGTTGACTTTTTGCATGCTTTTAACTATATTGCAACTGATTTAATTTGTAAGCCACCTTGAGTCCTAATCTGGGAGAAAGGTAGGGTATAAATAAAGATGATGATGATGATTCCCCAAGGCACGAGTTATGAAACCTAAACTACTTTTGTTTAGCTGTGAAGCACTGAGTGTTGGGACCTGAGCGCAGGAACACACTTTAATGTGCCTGCAATATATTTGCTGTGTGTCTATAGGCTTATTTGCCCTGCTGTGCTTGCAGATGTTTCCATAGACATGCCAGATCTTCTGGACATCAGTCACCTCCGTGCTACTGGCCTTCAACCAGGCGAAGAGGAACTTCCTGACATCTCTCCACCCATTATCATTCCTGATGACCCCAAAGGTACTGCCTGCTACCATGAGGATCTCTACCTCCCCACCATTCTCCACCACAACTGTTAGTTGATCTTCTTTTTGTTCCTTTGTCACTCTTGCTCCGTACCTGTTCGCATGGAACTTCTTGGATGACAAGCTCCAACATGTTCATGGTATATCTTTTGCACAGCAGCCATTGTATATGAACTTCACAAGTGTATGTCTGTAAGAGAAGTAGCCAGTTAAAGAATCAAGGCCTGGTTCTCTGCTTGCAGCAAATGGATCCATTTATGAAGCTTTTCAGGATTTTGCAAGTTCAATGGGTGAGGCAGGAAGGATCTGTAACTGAATTCTGCAGAGGAAGCTTCCAAATTAGGTAGAGACCAAGGCTGGGAGAATGGAAGCCAGGACCAAGGAAGATTATTGAAATGAGCAATGTAGTAGCTTTGATGTGCCTCAGAAAAGGCTGGGATGTACTGCAATTCAGAGACGACATCTTGGTATAACTTCTACCTTCAGAAGACCAGCTTATAGGGGAAGGGGGAAACAGGGATACTTTGCAAATGGCTGAGTGAGTTAAGCAAATCACTGACTAGGCATTTAAGGCAGTGGTCAAGGTCTCCATCTCTGGATCTGTAATGTTCTGTGGCTAATCCTATGAAAGGTAGCAACTCTAAGGTACGGACAAGGCCTTGACTCTAGAGCTCTGACCTGGTGTTTATACCAAGTGCAGAACTGGCCAGTTTTCTCTCTCATACCATCTCAGTGCCCACACTCTGCCTACCTCACTTTGCTTTCTTACATTTCCAGATGGCATGAAGAACCATTTCATGGAGCGTATGTATTTTATTACATTATGCTGGTTTTATCTTTTTTTTTTTTTTTAATGGCTGTTGCAATGAACATTTGCTGCTGCTCACAGGGGCTCCATATCTGCAGAGAGAGGCATGGAGGCTCTTCCCTTTTGGCTTTTAACTGTACTATTATATGTATTTAAATGTTTGAAAGAATCTTAGTATTATGGAGTAGTATAGAGACATCACAGATTGCTCGTCTTTCTTCTATCTCAGACTTTGGTCTAAAAACTGGTAGTTTTCTTTGGCGTCTTTTTTTTTTTTTTTTAGCTCCAACAGTACCCAGAATAGTAGATTAATGTATCAGCATAAAAGGAATCCTGCTCAATGACAGAAGGGAGAGAGACAGAAGGGAACTGCTTCTGGAAAAGCCAACATGAGGGCATAATGGCAACATCTCTGCCTCTCTATTTTGTTCCTAGTATTCTAGCATTCCAAGGTAGAATGCTTCTGAATTTGACAGCCCCATGTTAATTGTTACTGGGAGATGTCTCCTGTGTGTATGGCGATTTTCTCATTTTTGGAATCCATATGTCAAAAGACAATACAGAGAACTGACGTAGCTTAGAAGACTGAAGTTGTCTGAATGAATGCCTGACATAGCAGTTTAGTGGGTAGAGCACTGGAGTTGGACTTGAGACAACTCCAATGATCCCTATTCTGCACTGAAGGAGATTCTGAAGTTCACCTAGCAGTCTTCATCATATGTTCTCTCTACCTATTAGTTCAAATACAGTCTTGGATGGCTCACTTTTGATGCTGAGATTGAGTGTGTTTCAGGATATGTAAGGTACTTAGTGCTGAACAGAGATCATCGGAAGTTCCTGACATTTTGTCTTCATTTATCCATTCACTCTCTCTCTTTATCTCTCCCTTCCTCCATACACAGACATGCAACTCATGGACAAAGAGAAAGAAGGAGAGAACGTTGTGATATCATAACACAAGATGTATAGTTGGCCCTTCACATTTGATTATTTACAAATTTCTCCAACCCCTTCCCCCACCTCAAGTGCTTCTTTTCCAAGGGAACCTTCTCTCTTCACAGCTCCAGTCTAGCCATGCAGCTCTTTAAAAACCTGATTCTAATCATCTTCCTCCTGCACCAGCTGCTGCCAGGCCAGCTAAGGATGGCTCACAACCTGTTTTCTCAGCACCACACACCTTCTCCCAATGCCCCCCACACAAGGAAGGAGATGGGTGAGAGAGAGGAAGTATAGGGATACCGTGCTGACCCATCCCCTTTCCTTCTCCTTTCCCTGATTTGGACCCTGTATACCTGTTTGCCCCACCATGCCTGGACTCCTTTCTCCAGGCACCCACACACATTTTGAAATTTGTGTTTTTTCCACTGTTGTGGGGTTCTGTGCTTCTAATCCTAGCAAATGTGGAGGGCCAACTGTATTATAAAATTGTGAGTAACTAGAAAATATTTAAAACATTATTACCTCTTATTTGAGCCAAACAGGCCCCAAAGTTGCTTATTTATTTAAACACCGTACACAAGTCATCAGAAGATCTTACTGTATTTAATAACTGTGGCAAGGTTAACATATGCGCAGCATTGGAAAGAAAAGAAGTATATTGATATTGAGGAGTGGAAGTTAAAAGTTCTGGATATGATAGAGATGGAAAAATTAACATTTTCTTTGAAGAATAAATCTATCCAGAATTTTGAAAAAGAATGGAAAGAAGTATTGGATTGGGCAAAGATATAAATGTATAAGAAATCAAGAAGAAATAATGTAATCATTCTTTTCTCTGCAAAGTGGAAATTATGTTTGTATGTAATGGAAATAAGCAATTGCAACTGGAAGATTTAAGCCTGGAAGTGTGTGTGGGGGGGTTAATTTTCAAGATTAAATCTTAATAAAAATTATTACCAAAAAATAGAATAAAAACCGTACAGAGACAGTCTGTGCCCTTGGGCTTACAGTCTGAAAAACACAATACAAAAAAAGGGATGGAGAAGAACAAGGAACATGTGGCTTGGCTCTCTCATTCAACTGTAGCTTCACATTTATAAGGACTAGAAACTTGTTTAAAGTAAAAAAAGCTGAGATCCTTTCAGTGCTGTGCATAAGTCATATTCTGTGCTTATACATAATCAAAGATTCCCGTATATTGTAAAAAGTAATACTTCCAAACCTGCCTGAGCTTGTGCAGCTGAAAGATAGAGGCTGTTACCTTCAGCCTACCCTTTTTGCTAACCAGAAATGACATCCATTGTGAGGTTACAGTACTTTGTGTGAATGGCCCTTAAAACCTGGAGCTATTCGAGTACTAAAAAGCCTGGGCAGCCTTCTGTCTTCTCAGTATTGTCTTGCATGGTGAGTGGCAGATACCTCCCTTGATATTTTAGTAGCTGACAGTCATGGTTATGCTTTCATTGGTACAAGATATGATTTTTTTTTCTCAGTGAATAGTGCTGAGTGCTTTGATATTTTCCAGAAAAAAACTGAGTCTATGTGGATGCCAGACCTTTGTAGGAATTTGCATGGACATTTCTTTTTCCGTTCACACTCAGTGCAAAACTGAATGTCAAAATAAGTTTGTAGTGTGCAGTTCCATGCAAGGGCTCTTGGAGGGACAGGAAAATTGCCTCAGGGCCATGTACCCTTTCTTGGCTTCCATTCTAACTTGAGTCACCAAAAGATTCTGCCTTCAATTCTTTTTTTTACAGTTATATTCTGCTAGTATGTTGCAAATTATCAGTTCTGTATAAACTTGCGCACTTGGTATCACAGAATGAACATAGTCCTGACCATTGATAGAGGACAGATTTAAAGTTTTCACACCTGGGCTGTCCTCTCTCTTAGCACCAGACATTGATGAATCCTCAGTGATGCAGCTAGCAGAGATGGGATTTCCACTGGAAGCATGCCGAAAGGCTGTCTACTATACTGGCAACATGGGAGCTGAAGTGGCTTTCAACTGGATCATTGCACACATGGAAGAACCAGGTCTGTTATCTGAAGGGGTATACACATGTGTACATATCTTTGTGTCTGATATAGATAGATGTGGTTTTCTCTTGGCTTCCACTTAATTAAAAGCACAGCCAGGTTCACCACCTTCTTAAACAACCTTTTCCTGGCTTGGTTAAGTCTTGCACAATCATAGACATGGGGTGAATGTAGTAGCTTATCTAGCCTCCTGCTGTGCAGGCTTGTAAATAGGCCCATGAGATGTAAGAAGAGTCCTGCTAGATCAGTCTAGAGCTTGGAAAAGTTACTCTGAGCCAATTATCCATTTGGTCCAGTGTCCTCTTTCCTATGATGGTCAGCAAGATGGTCTTAAGCATAAAAGAAGTAACCCGATTTTGCCTGTTGCTCCCCATTGACAGTGACAGCTTTCTTAAGCACTATTAACTAGTTCACAAAACTAGATCGTGGACAGATAGAGAAAGGAAACTCTCTTCCAATTAATAAATGTTTTCTTCTTTGTTGCTTTGAGAAGATTTCTATTCACTACAGGTAACTAGACAAATACTAGTCAACAGACGTCATATAGGCAGATCAGATACACTGAACCTCTGCCTCTCTCTCCTCAGCAACATTGCTTGTATGGGTTATGCTGTGCTTGTCTCCATCTCTTTTTAACTGTGGACATCTAGGGAACACAGCAGAACAAAGAAAATATGGTATCTTGAATGGAATTTTTAGGGCCATAGGCTCTGTTCATCTGTGGCAGCAGAATTAGAAAGTCGTCTGCCATCTAAGTGATTAACACATTGTATTAGGGAAAAAGCGTTTGTTGATGCTGATCAATAACAACAACAACCTGCCTCTTCCCAAGGCTTGAGGCGGGGTACAACATAGTTTAAAATGCAATTAAAAAAGCATAAAATCATAACCAAGTATTCTGTTTTCACAGATATAAATATGTTCTATTTACTTTTCAGATTTTGCAGAACCGTTAGTCATCCCTGGCTATGCTGGAGCTGCTTTTCCTGGGGCAGGTGGACCAGGATTTGCTGGGCTGGATAACCAGCCTCCAGAAGAGATGGTTGCCATCATTGCCTCTATGGGTTTCCAGCGGAATGTAGCTCTCCGAGCACTGCGAGCAACAGTAAGTCATCCAACAAATTATTTTGGGACCATATATAGCAGGGATGCAGACATTTTCTGCCCACATCCGTCATCAAATATGACTTTCAGAGGCTGGTACAGTAAATGAATGTCATTAGCCAAACCAGCAAAAGCTCTCTAATTGTTGTTAGCAGCACCCATGGTGTCAGCAGCAAATTTGACAAAGAAAGATCTTGTGTTACTGTTGTATCCCAGTGTAGATACAGGTCAAGAGAAAATGGTGATTGGTTGCAGAGCATTCTTTCCCAGGGATTTGTTAAATTAAAGAATCGTATTTAGCAAAGTTTTCTAAGAAAGAGAATGCAAGCTTCTGACCAGCACAGAGAAGCTCTTTTCAGCCTCTAGTAAGTCCTTTTTTGTTGTCCTATGTTGATGTGTTTATTAATATTTGTGTAGTGCTTGAAATCATTGAAGTACTGCACTCATTCAGTTTTAAGTGTCAATGAGAACAGGGCAACAGAACAAGACTCAGGAAGGACAGAAAGAGAAATTAGAATATTTGTTATTGTGTTGGGTACTTTAAAGTTGTTTCCTATTATGGGATTTTCTTGGCAAGGTTTGTTCAGAAAGTGTCTGCCATTGCCTTCCTCTGAGACTGAGAGAGTGTTATGTGCTCAAGGTCACTCACTTGGGTTTCCTTGCCCAGATGGGTATTTGAATCCTTGTCTCCCAGAGTCCTAGTTCAACATTCAAACTGCTACATGATGCTGGCTCTCTAATTAGAATATTCAGGTATAAAATGTAATTGATAAATCACAGTATCCTCATAAATATGGAATGTTCTTGTTACAAGTCAGTGGAACTTTTCTTTTTAATTTCCATTCTTGTGGTGGTGGTGGTGACAGAATTAGTTATTTGGATCCCTATGTATCACCAAATGGTGCTGAGAAATCTTAACCTTTTCTCCTTCTGTCCTTTCCTTCCTTATATCTTAGACTACCATTTTAAAAGGAGAAGGTGGCAGATGGCTTGGGAAGGAGAATTTAAAGCAAAGGAGAAAATGGAAGTGTGTGGGCAGAATGGTGGTGACAGGAATAGTGAGGTGACAGGAAAAAAGGGACAGGGAGAGAAAATTATATTTCAAAAATAGGAACTTCAATTTATCATTCAAACTTCTTTGTTTGGTGTGCAGTCTCATTCAAACCAGATTTGCAGAATTACATTCTGCAGCCTCACCAAGCTAACTTCAATGGAGAGGAAGGAGATGATGTTGTGTATGAATTTCCTCTCCTGAAGGCTAAAAAAAAGTGTTTCCTATAGCTACATCTCTCATTTTCAGTGTGAGGAGGCAAAGTCTTTCACTGGAGATCAGATTGTCTTACTCAGTAGGTTTCAAGCTTCAGTGTACCCATTCCTCATCACCTTACAGCACAAGTCCCTGAATGTTTGCCACGACATAGCGATCTAGTACATTTTAGGGTGCTCATGAGGGGCTGTCGCTGCCTCTTGACCCTTCTTGAACTAAAATTCTTTTTTTGTGGTCTCTGTGACACACACAGGTGGGTTTACTGTGCCTGCTCAGTGCACTGTGCAGGTGCAGTAAACCCCTTTGTGTGAGTTGAAAGATGACCACTTGACAAACTATGATTACAGGTAAGCAACCTGTCCTTTTGCCCCAAAGCACACCCAACAACGCTTTGATTGTTAGTTGGTGCAGGAGATGATCACAGTGGACAAACTGTCAGGGAAGCTGACAGGTTCTTTTGAACTATGGATTGAAAATGATCACAGCATCCAGCAGCTTGGTGAAATAAGCCATGCTCATCAGGGTGTGGAGTGGAAAACTCTGGTATATACAGTTTGAGAAACAAAGAACTGAATAAGGGGCTTGTGGAAATGTGAAGATCAAGTTATTTGGGCTTGAGATTGACAGGAAGTATCTACCTCATCAGATGCAAAAAAATGGATGAAGTAGGTTGTTGTTTATCAGTGCTGATGTAACACCAGCCTCTCTATCTCATCCGTCCCCTTTTGGGTGCAGGTTTAGGCCCCTGTCATATGTTACTCACAGAAGCATAGAAATAATGAACTTTCCTGTTTGGTTCAGATAGATTGTTGATGCCTTTCCAGTTAGAGGAATGAGCTATTTGCATGGGACATAATGTAACCTACGCTAAACCCATGCAAGTAGAAAATGGATATATTATCAGCAAGTAACAAGGAAGTAAATACGGGATGCTAGCCATCAGTTGCCTCATATAGCTGCTTCTCTGGATTCAGTGAGACTGTTTTGCTAGTTTTGCTTATCCATGTTGCTTACATTATTCCCACTGTGGGTTACACAAGAGTCAGTAGACACTCTGCTGTGATGGTAATGTCGGCATTAGGAGCAGAAGCTCAACAATGAGATATGTCCCTTCAGTTTTCTGGATATCAGTCATTCTCAGGGAGGCAATGCAGCAACAGTTTTTCAGCCCATTTAAAAAGTAAAGAAACTACAATGGTGATAGAAATGCTGATTGCTTTTGGCTGTCTTATTTTTCTGTGCTATTTTGTCTGACAGAATAACAACTTGGAACATGCGTTAGACTGGATCTTCAGTCACCCAGAGCCAGAGGAGGAGAATGAAACCACTTCTGAAGCCATGGACATAGAGAACCACGTGAATGCCAACATCCTTGCAGAATCTGACCCGGAGGGGCCAAAAGTCAAGGATGGGTCTGGACGTAAGTCTGCCTTGGATTTTCTGCTTCAATTGTTATGTGTATCTTATTTGTTTATTTGCAAATGCATTTGCTGTATTTATGAATTACTTCTCTGCTGACATGGAAAGTGATATA
Source organism: Ctenosaura bakeri (assembly GCA_948474755.1). Lineage (NCBI taxonomy): Eukaryota > Metazoa > Chordata > Lepidosauria > Squamata > Iguanidae > Ctenosaura > Ctenosaura bakeri. Next base: position 398,818 of record CAOLHI010000602.1, on the reverse strand, counting down.
CAACCATTTATAAAATGGACAAATATGAGAATTGTTTAAAAAATAATATGTGTCATAAAGTTGTACAGCAACAATGACAAAACAAAAATCCGTCTGCAAGCAAGAGAAAAGTAATGACTAAAAATGAACAGTACCAACCGTGCAGGCTCAAATCCTCCCAGACAGCCTGAAATGCTTGAGAGTACGGCTGTGTTTTTGCCAAATTCCAAAAGGCCAATGAGGGTGGTGTGTAAAAGACCTCTCTTATGTAAAGCTGCATGCTGTTTTTGAAACTTGACAGGGGAGAGGAGAAAAAACTGCCAGAAGAAATAATAAAGCCTAAACTGTCACCTTTCACTGTCATAAAACTGTTGATTCAAGATAATCTTTGCAGATTAGTTAAGTTAGATACTTTACTAATTAGTTAAATCAGATCTGACAATAGCAACAGCATGTGTATTTCTCTACCACTTATCAGGTAAATGCTCTCTTAGTGGTTCATAATGTGTTAACTAATTGCTCCCAGCAAGCTGGATTCTCATTTTACTGACCTGTGGAAGGCTTGAAGGCTGAGTCAACCTGGAGCCCGGCAGGATTGAACTCACAACCTTGTGGCTACAGTACCATCATTTAACCACTGTGCCATCAGGGTGCAGCAGGAACAGCAATGGTTCTTCTTCTTTTGAAAACCTAGAAATTATTGAACTGTCCCACAGCATAATTATTTGAATAGCTTCTTGGTGTTAGATTTGTAGGTAAGAGGTTTTTAAAAGGAGAACAGCTGTTGCTTCTTGACTCCAGCTGTTAGTTAAAAACAATAGTTAAGCAATCTGTAGAGTTAAAACTATTTAAAATTCATTGAAAGACATTTTAAAAAAAAATCAACACAGCAACACAGTGCACCCATTAACAATCAGTTCCTGAAAGCTTGATGGAATAGAAATGTTTTTACTTGCCACCAGAAGGAGAACAAGGATGGAGCCATCTTCACTTCTCTAGAGAGATTAAAACAAAGAACAGCCAAAAACAATGACTGTATTAAAAAAAAAAAGTTTTAAAAGACAATTAAATAAACACTCCTAGTGAAAACAGCATTAGTTTAGAACAGTTTAAAAGCATTTCAGCATAAAAATGAGAATGGACAGTAGCCCCTTACCATTAAAAGACCCTTCTGCAATAACCATTTAGTTGCCAAAGGACTGTGTAATAAATAGGTCAACAGAAGGAAAGCAGAATGGAGACAGTGTTGCTGGCATGCATCTTGGCCAGGACTCAGTGAACTATGCAACAAGTTCCATCTGACACAAGCAGGCTTTGAATATGTTTTCTTGAAGAATAGCTGTCTCCCCTCTCTTTCCCTTTGGCCTAAATGCAGTTGCTCGTCTCTTATCCAGAGTGCATCCACTAAACCAGTGGCTGGCTGTTTCTGTAAATCCATTTGATTCAGTGCATCTGCTCCAGCTGGAATTACCAGTTGAATCTAGTGTGTTGCATTGCCTCTATTCTTCCTCTCATTTCTTCTCCACTGTCAACATTTCAATTGCTGTCTTTTTGCAACCAGGATCTGTCTATCTGCCATGCGAGCTACATGTAAATGTAGGTCTGTATTTTTTAAAAGGCGTAAAATGGATAGGTTTTGACCAGCAGGAACCTCTTTACAAATGTTAGGAAGGACCAAACCCTGGAGAAATGCAGAAGAGAGATTGGCAGGCATGGCCAGTTTTGGGATTTGAACAAACAGTTTTATAACCTTTCAGCTGAGCGTGTCATAGTTGTCCTAGGGCTCTACAGAAATGTGTTATTTCCCATCGCTGTCTTAAAGAACCTCAATAGCAAAACCTAAGCACTGGGACTTTTCACATACAGTGTTATGATACTGGATGTGTACCTTTGTTTTTTTTTTTTTAAATAAATGAACCTAATCTAAGTATATCAATAAACAGGTCAGTGTGCCAGACACATGCACTTTATTTCGATCATAGAGATGGAAGAGATCACAAGGGCCATCCAGTCCAACCTCCTGCCATGCAGGACTACACAGTCAAAGCTCTCCATCTAGCCTCTTTAAAAACCTCCAGAGCAAGAGACTGCAGCGTATTCCACTGTTAAATTGCTTTTACTGCCAGGAAGTTCTTCCTAATGTTTAGGTGGAATCTTTTCCTGTAGTTTGAAGCCACTGATTGGTGTCCTACTCTCTGGAGCAGCAGAAAACAATCTTGCCCATCTTCCATATGACATCATTTCAAATATTTAAACATGTCTGTCTTCTCATCTCTTAACCTTCTCTTCTCCAAGCTAAACATCTCCAACTCCCTAAGCCATTCCCCATAGGATATGGGTTCCAGGCCATTTACCATTTCGGTTGCCCTCCTCTGGACATGTTCCAGCTTGTCAATATCCTTCTTGAACTGTGGTGCCCAGAACTGGATACATTATTTCATGTGAGGTCTGATCAAAGCAGAATAGAACGGCAATGTTACTTCTCTTGACCTAGACGATGTACTTCTCTTGATGCAGCTTAGGATTGCACTGACTTTTTAAGCTACTGCAACTCACTTTTAACTCACCTTCAGCTTGTGGTCTACAGAGGCCCTTTTCGCATGTTACCCGTTTGCGCGGCTGGGGAGGGGCGTCTCGCGCAAGAAGCCTCATCCGAAACGCTGCCGCTTCCCCGTTCCTTCGTCCCGCAGGTCGCTTCCTGGTAGCGCGACCGTCGTGCTTGCGCCCTGCCCCTTCCTTCTGCAGCGCAGTCTGGGAGCTGTAGGCTGCGCTGGGGGAAGGAACCGCGACTGCCCTGGCTCGCCGATGCACCGCACACAGGTAAATGCGCGAGGGCGCTGCAAGCATTGCGCAAGCGCGCAGTATTTTTGGCTTAGAGCCAAAAATAAGAAAATGCGTGCACGCCCCACTTTAGGCTCCTGAGCGTCGCATGAGTGGGAGTGCGTCGTACGGACCAACGCTCCCATTCACACAATGCTCAAGGGGTGCTCGAGGAAAAAAAACTGAGTGCGAAAAGGGCCTAAGACTTCTAGATCCCGTTCACACTTACTGTGGTCAAACCAGGTGTCACTCATCCGGTAACTGTGCTACCCCTGCCACTAGTATAGCAGCTTATATTTCTCCCTGCTGAAATTCATTGTGTTAGTTTTGGCCCAGCTCTCTAATCTGTTGGGGTTATTTTGAATTCATCTCCTCTCCTCTAGGGTAGTAGCTACCCTTCCTAATTTGGTGTCATCTGCAATTAATTATAGTTATCTGCTGCCTCTCTTCCTCACTTTCTTTCTCCACTTGGTCCTCTTAATAACCTGTGAAGTAAGTGAGGCCAAGAGAGTGTGTGACTGGCCCAAGCTGACTTATTGAGCGTACTGAGTTCCATAGCATGAGGACAGGGGGTATATGGGCTAGAACCTGTATCTCCCAGGTTCCAGTTCTACATGCTAACTGACTGCCATGGAGAGACTCATCAAAGAATCAGGATTGAAGCTCCACATTGAATGTGTACTTGAAGTTTGACCTGGGCTTGTTGCTGTGTGATGGTATAACAATATTGGACTATGATTCTGGAGACTAGGATTTGAATCTCTGTTCGGCCATGGAAACCCACTGGGTGACCTTGGGCAAGTCACATTCCTTCAGCCTCAGAGGAAGACAACGGCAAACCCCCTCTGAACGAATCTTGCCAAGAAAACCCTGTGATAGGATCGCTTTAGGGCTTGCCTTAAGATGGAAATTACTTGAAGGCACACAACAATATCATCATCAAAGATCTTAAGATTAGTTTCTGATTTTGCTCATTAAGGTTCAGTGGGTAGCAAGGCTGACTTTGCCGGAGATCCCAGAGAGCCAGTGACAGTCAAGAGTACAGGCCTAAGCATGCTATTTGTTTGACATTGTCTGAAGCTTCTCCAAACATGGATGTCTAGTGAGGTCAGGCATTTAATCAGTTTTGACTGAGCACATTCAACTCTTGTCCTCATTTCTGAATTTGCCCATAGCATTCACTGTTTCAGTTTTCACTCTGGGGTCATTTTGGTCTTAGCAGGAAAAATCTAAAACTAACCACAGGATGGAGCTATTTAGCAGCAGCTAAAGATTGCTGGACAGTAAAAACCTTGAGTCCAATTTATGACAGAAGGACAAGATATAAATTGAATGAACTGGAGCCATGCAGCCAAGATGCTATTGGAATGCTACTCGCAGAAGCCTTAGTCAGTATATCCAGTGATAAGCAATGCTGGGACTTGCAGTCCAGCAACTTCTGAAAGGTCACATAAGTTTCTCCCCTGGACTAAATAAATTAGTGTTTTAAGGGCCATGTGCAATGTGGGAACAGACTGTTCTAATTCAGAGAAATCTAGGTGTGTCTGAGAGTGGTTACATCATGACTCCCCTTTGAGCTAAGTAACATCAGAACACATGTGACAGATGATCATATAGGAAAATCACATATGTGTATATTTCACAATCTTTTTGTAGGTTGCCAGGTTCCAAGAATCCATGCTGAATTATATCATTTGGGGTACATTTAGACATAGTGAAAAATGTGTACCGTTTTTGTATGATGAACTGCATACATGTTTTTTTGGTGTTTTCCACCTATTTCATTCCTGAATCTGCTTTGTTTGAGCATGCATCTAAATGTAATTTCTGTGTCCTCTATCCTAGGAAGATATAAATAGTTAATAAAAAGACACCAAACAGAACAGATTTCTGAACTTGATTTATCTTTTTTGATGTTTCCCTGTATAGGATATGAACTCTTTGGGTTCATCAGTCACATGGGAACATCAACAATGAGTGGCCATTATGTTTGTCATCTCAAAAAGGAAGGAAGGTAAGCCACCATCACCATTGCTTGTTTAATTAACGTATATTTTGCCCACAATTGACCAAAGTGCTTGAGCTTGACATTTCAGTGAAACATTCATTTACCTGGAAGTTAGTTCCATTAAAATGAACAGGACTGTTTTCCTAGTTAGTGCTACTTTAGGATTGGCATTTAAGTGATAAACACAGTTTTTTCACAGTCAGGAATCACCTATTTCCTCCTGCTGCTACAGAACCCTTCTCCAGTGAAGATACTTGGATATCATTGTCTCCTATTTTCATTATGATTTTGTCTCCCAAAATGCTGTTTTCATCATGCTGTGCTTCTTTTGGCAAGATTATCTGACTTGTGCTGATTGAGGTTCATTGTCAGTATTTGAGGGGGGAGCCTATCTGATTATCTCAGCAGTTTTAATTCTGTCTGTGAAATGTAGCACCTACCCACAGATCCCTGGACTCAACTTCCAGTCCCCTTAAAACAGGAACAAATCAGAACTTGGAAAGGTGACTTATTTCAGCTACAGCTTCCAGAATCTTGCATGGTCATGCTGACTGAGAGATTCAGGGAGCTGTAGTCTGGGGAAAAAAAAGTACAGTTTCCAAGTTTTGAAAAAAAAAAAAACCTTAAAACTTTAGCAAGTCAAGACCATCAGGTAGGAAATCCTGATATATTTTATCATCAAAATTGGCAACAAGTTCCTCTGCTGTTGCTGAAAACAAGCACTTCCATTTGGAGGTGGCACATCTAGAGTGCTTTCAAAACTGGTGCCTCTGTTTGAGTGGTGCTGAGATGTGAATCAGGTGTCTCTCTTCAGGTGTTCCCAAGGTGCTCTTGTGCAGGCCAGAGGTTAGAAATGTTACTTTTTTTGGACTACAGAGAATCCATCAGCCAGTGTGGTCACTGGCCATGCTGGATGGAAGATTCTAGGATTTGTAGTAAAAAAAAAAAAAAAAATTCTTGATGCTCCAGTGCAGATCATTGTAGGTAAGAACAGCTGAGATTAATAGTCTTGTCAGATTTGGAAAACAATTCTGTCTGTGTGATGGCAATAGAGAGCCAGTGTGTCATAGTGGTTTGAACCTTAGAGACCAGAATTTGAGTCCCCTCTTGGCCATGGAAGTCCAGTGGATGACCTTGGGCACATCACACCCTCTCACCCCCAGAAAACCCTGTGATAGGTTCACCTTAGGGTCACCATAAGTCAGAAACGAGTTGAAGACACACCGCCATCACCACCACTACCACTATGATGGCATTAGTCTTCATGGGCACACCTGGAATTGGGTATTAAATGTAACTTTTATGAGGCTCACTGTCTCTTTCTTTCTTCCTCTCCCTCTCTTTTCAGGTGGGTGATCTACAATGACCTTAAAGTCTGTGCCTCCGAACGACCACCTAAAGAGTTGGGGTATATTTACTTTTACCGCAGGATATCAAGTTAGGCCTCTTTATATCTCTTGGCCTTAAGAAGCCATAAGCCTTTTTATTCTGCCAAAAATATCATTTGAAACAAGCAAAGCCTTTGGACTGCCAAAAACAAAACAAAAAGGAAAATATTTGGGTACTATTTATAGCTTAAATCAGGATCAGTCATTTGATGCCTTCTTAAACTTTAGTGGAGAAATTTCTGTTTAGGTCACAGTGTGTTGTAGGATTTTAAAATTTGTACACATTTTGTGAAGACCGTAAGACTGTTCTAATCACAAGAGGAGTTTCTATCAAGCAATGGGAAAACACAAAGCCACTCCTAATCTCCAAAAAACACACTTCTTACCTCACAGCTCAATTTTGACCGTCAAAGATCATGACAAAGTCAACAATGGTAGCCAGCCATTGCTTTTGACTGGGAGTTCGCCACTGTTCTGAATGGAAGTCATGAAGTGTTTGGTGAAGTATCTGTTTGCAGGGATGAAAATGGTTTAGCTGTGCACTCTGTATCTCCATGGTTAGAGGAATGATGAACATAGATCTACATATCCTGGTATGTAACAGCAGCTCTGAATATTTTGCAAATTTCAGTGTTTGAAGTTCAGGTTAATTACTGAAGCTAAAGTTCCCAACAGAGAATCTGGAAATTCATTCTTTCTTTCTTTTTAATTGGTGCTTTGGTTGGTTTGAAAACCTATCTTGAATGTTTATGCCTTGACCCAGCAATCACTAATGTTTGAGGAACTCCCGTAAAAGAAATGCTCATTTCATTCATTTCATTGGATCAGTATGCACATTTGTATGTGTGTATATCTACTCCTCCCATTGGGAAATAAATGCTCTCATGTGCAAGAGCTCTGTGTGAGCATCTAAGTTCATGTGGGGCTGTGGATCAGCAAGTTGCCGTTTGGTTGTTTTTCGTTCTTGGTTGATAAAGATTGGAACAGAACATGATGTATCTTCTGCTTCATGACATTTGCATGGACTCACCTTGTGCCTAGTCTTTCTTGTGCCTTCTTCTCCTGTCTCACCACCCACAGGAATCCAGAGCCCCTAAGCTTGAAGAAATTCTCAGTGTGATGGGGAAGAATTTATGTGATGAGACCCTGCAAATGTTGGGGATCAGGTAGAATGCCTCACCAGAAAGAAGCTATAATGGCAATTACATGGGCCATGAATCAAGATTGTACTTTTTTTTTTGCTGTTGTTTTTGTTTTTTGTGTTTTATCTTACTGCTGGTTTTATATTACTCAAGTATATGTATCACATATTTCCTACCAATGATGAGAGAGATGGCTTTTTAAAGAGAAATTACAGTGTGCCTTCCCTATATGCAAGGATTCTTTTCCAGGAATCCCTGCAAATACCAGAATTGACAAATGCTCATGTCTCATTATATACAGTGGTGGTGATATGTACACTGATGCTTGTGTGCATCCATGTACATGTCAGTGCCATTTTTAGTATAGGGACATGAGCTGGAAATTGCAGACATGGAGGTCATGGGTAAGGAGGGCCCACTGTATATTAAATACAACCCTATTCAAGTCTAGTGATGGAGAAATTAATTCTGCAGTGTGTAACCATACACATTGTTCTGCTTATCATAGAATCATAGAAATTCAGAGTTGGAAGAGACCACACAGGCCATCCAGTCCAACCCCCTGCCATGCAGGAACACCCTCAAATCAATCCCGACAGATGGCCATCAAGCCTCTGCTTAAAAACCTCCAAGGAAGGAGACTCCACTACACTCCGAGGCAGCAGATTCCACTGCCGGACAGCCCTGACTGTCAGGAAGTTCTTCCTGAGGTTCAGGTGGAATCTCCTTTCCTGCAGCTTGAATCCATTGCTCCTTGTCCTGGTCTCTGGAGCAGCAGAAAACAAGTCCCCTCCTTCTTCTACGTGGCATCCCTTCAAATATTTAAACATGGCTATCATGTCCCCTCTTAACCTCCTCTTCTGCAGACTAAACATACCCAGCTCTCTAAGTCTATCCTCATAGGGCATGGCTTCCAGGCCTCTCACCATTTTGGTCGCCCTCCTCTGGACTTGCTCCAGCTTGTCAATATCCTTCTTGAATTGGGGTGCCCAGAACTGGACACAGTATTCAAGATGGGGTCTAACCAAAGCAGAGTAGAGTGGTACCAGTACCTCCCTCGATCTAGACACCATACTTCTATTGATGCAGCCAAGAATTGCATTGGCTTTCTTGGCTGCCGCATCACACTGCTGACTCATGTTCAGCTTGTGGTCTATGAAGACTCCTAGATCCCTTTCACACGTACTGCTATCCAGCCACATGTCCCCCATCCTATATTTGTGGATTCCATTATTTCTGCCTAAGTGTAGGACCTTACATTTCTCTCTGTTGAATTTCGTTTTGTTCGCCCTGGCCCAGCTCTCCAATCTATCCAGGTCATTTTGAATTTTGATCCTGTCCTCTGGCGTGTTAGCAACCCCTCCCAATTTGGTGTCATCTGCAAATTTGATCAGCGTGCCCTCTATTCCTTCATCCAAGTCATTGATAAAAATATTGAACAGCACTGGGCCTAGGACAGAACCCTGTGGCACCCCGCTAGTCACTTCTCTCCAGGACGAAAAGCAGCCATTCGTGATCACCCTTTGGGTTTGGTCGGTCAACCAATTACAAATCCAACTAACGGTAGCCCTGTCCAGCCCACATTTTACTAGCTTCGTTGCAAGAATGTCATGGGGCTTTCCTGTAAATGCTATCTGATTACTAAAAACCTTCCTTATACAGAACTACAGTTTGATAAAACTGCTGATGCATTTAACCTAATTTTAGAATCCTTAAAAAAAATCATACTTGCTTATCAGCAGTTTGCAAAAGAGCCAATCACCTGAGTTGGTTAGATCGCTCTTTCGAAAAGGTTGCCCTCACTTGTTCTTTCCACCCCTGCAATCCCAACTGCAATCCCAACTGCCTTTCTGGACTTTTTAATGGTTTTGCAAAGGGTTTTAATTTTGGTTTCAGTTGATTATGTGAATTCCTGAGCTTGAGGGGTTTCTTTCCTCTTTTTCCCCCTTTGGTGAATAAAGTGATGCCTTAAGGACTTGAACTAAACTAGTTCAAATTCAACTGCTACTGTGGAAATTATTTGGCATTCCTATGTAAAGCAAAGATGTAACAACAAGCTCCTTTTATGCAAGATGTTCAGGAGCTGTATGTATAGGCAGATGCCCTGTTCTCTGTAGAAAGTTTTGAGTTTCAGCTGTTTATGTTTGAAGCCAGTATCATCATTTGAAACACGTAGGATCTTAAGGCTCTGTGTATCAAATTGCTTTCTTGAAAGCAGTAACCAGATAAGGCAGAGTGAGGCTTTCTAGTACCATAGTTGTCAGTAGTTGAATCCTGAGCTTGTGTCCTAGGACTGGTTTCTCCCCCTACTGCCTTCCTTCTGTTACCAACACTGCTACAAGCAGGATAGAATGGTCTTCTACCTCATAGCCATGTTTGGATCTGTCTTAGATCCCAGCTTCCCAGCCATGTTGAATGCAGCACAACAGCTGGTCTTGTGCTTCTTCTTCCTTTTTTCTGGTGTGGGTAACTGCCTGGAATATTCACCTAATTCTGATGATTCCAGCACCAGGTTTTGCAGAGTCTGGTTTTGCCTTATGGTGCTTCAGTTTCACATTATTTAAATGAGAACTGTGAAGTGACTGAGAAATGCAACCAAATGGCTTTTTCTTCCATCTTGTGACCTCAAGGGCTAGTTTGAAGCAGCTCAGATCTGCTTTGCTAACTTTCTAAGTTTAGGTGAAAATAATGGGAATTCTGCATTCTATGATAAGATGCTGTTTTCTAAAATAGCAGATTGTTCATGTGTGTGAGTGGGGGGGCATGGGTATGCATGTTGCAAAGTTAATATCTAGCCAAAAAGGAAACAGTCCTAATGTCAGACTGGTCTTTATAATGTCATGCAGCTGTTCTGTGGCAGGTGTTTGCTTACTGATTACATTTTTGAAATCCTTCCATGCACCACACCACTTCTGTATGTGTATGTCCACATGTATTTTGCCTAAGAGGGGTTTAGGAAGATCATGCAATCATGCAATGAAGAAAAGCAGTGTAGAATGATGAATAAGACAACATTCAATCATTGCTTTAATACTTTCTGAGGCACATTTCCCCCAAATTTCTAATTCCTCCATCACATCATTTTTATATATTCTCATTCTGCATTTCATGTGGAATTAATAGGCTTGTGTTTTATGAGGAAGTCTGAAATAATGTGACTCAGATGCAGGCACAATCTACAGGAATGTCTTCTGCATGAGCCCTTGTGAAATGAAATTGGATGTCCCTAACAATACACATATCATTCTGTTACTTCTCCATTGATTTCAACAAAGTTTTAGTGATTGAACATCCTACCATTTTAAGACAGGATTGATGCATCCAAAACCTGTGGCCCCCAAAGGTCATTAAAGTCCCCATTATGGTACATTTGCTAAAATGAAAACTCAGTGTTAGATGCGTAGCTGTTGGTTATATGATTCCCTTGTCAATTCTTCTCTCATGTCCTTAAAACCTTGCTTCTGTCTGCTTTACTGGCATTGTGGATGCAGTGTAACTTCAACACAACCAGTGCACCCATGGCTGTGGGACAAAAGGCCTGAGGGCACTGCCCTTATATGCGTATGAGATAACAACCTAGGGGCTTCCAAATAAATCTAAACATTTGGGGAATGTGTCTGTTTTGGGGGAGAGTCCATCTGAGGCTTTGAAAGCCTTGCTCTTAATGTGAAATTTATTGCTTTTCTTTCCCGGGTAGGGTCCTTTGTGGAAGATTGCTCACGGAGGATATTTATACTTATTCTTTCAGTATGATTGGTAGCCAAGACTGTTTCTATCTTGCCCCCAATGCCAGCCATTTGGATTTGAGCCTAATGAGTTGAATTGACATTTCTGAGACAAAAAAGTGGACTTGAAGCATGCATCTTTTAGGAAATCCAGTCTTCCACCCATGTAGCACATATCTATTTTAAGCCATCAGCATAAAGAAAAAGAAATATTTGGCTCATGGATGCCCTAATCATTCAGGTCTGAGGTCTGTTTTGCTGGTGAGCATTGACTGAAAATTCTCTTCCTTAACCTAAATATTACTGAAATCCATTTCATTGTTTAGAGTGTGTGGTTGGACATTATATAGGAACAAGGAGAGTACTGATGTCTTCTATAACCAATGGCAAAACTCTTAGTGGCATCAGCCCTTCCCTCTAAAAGTTGCTGTTTGCTGGGGTTTTCTGCATATGTATAACTGAGATGAACAGAGAAGCACAAGAACATTTTAATGGAATTTGTATACAAAAACAGTCTAGTGGATTATGTGCAGGGACTGGTTTACAGTGGAGATAAGATTCACTTTGATTCTGTTTTCCATTATGTTGGATAATGGGCTAGAAGGCATTCTTAATGTACAGACTTTCCTACAAAGCTATTTGTTTTTATAATTTAAAAGAGATAGTGTCACTGGATGTGCAAACCAAGGAGGAAAAAGCTCTAGCTTTTCTGAAATGGTATTTTCATGGCCTCTTAAACCCAGTTGTTAATCCAGCTAGAGTAGGCTTGTTGAATCAATGGAGCTTACATAAATGTTGACTTACCAAATTTTCATTTACTTAATGGGTCTGTTCTTTTTCATTAATTGGATGGAGCCAACTGGAAATGTAGTCTCTTTCCAACATATATGATAATCAGTGATACATTTCAGGCCAGCAATGATGGTCTATAGTAATTCTTACATACCAGACAGATTTGCTGAAGTGATGTAGTGAGTGCACGTGCTTGCATACAGCTTCTCAGATATGAGCATCTGTTTTGGAAGTCCTCTGAGTGGAATCCCTCATTCCTACTAGATTGTTTGGAGGTCTCCCTAGAAAATGTTTATGGATAACCTGCCTCAGGGTAACTTTTCCACAGTTAAGTTACTGCTTCTGGAATGAGTTAGCTCTGGGCAGACTGTGTCTCTCTAAATGCCTCCACACTAGGTATGGATATCATTAATTTTTTTTTTCTTGAAAGAAGTGAAGAGTAATTTCTGCAATTTTCTTCCTACTATAAGAAAGACTTCAAAAACCACAGTTTTCAAAGCCTATTCACAATTTGGGACTTTTCTGTGCAAAATTCACATGGAGTTGTTCTGCACAGAAAACATCTTTCTGTACAACCACATACAAATGTTGTGTGGCATGCCCTAATTGCAACAATTTCTGGAAAGGAAACAGCTTTTTCTGCAAGAAAAGATGTCTGTGTAGAAATATTATTTTTTGGCACAGAAGATCACATGTAGATTTTGTGCAGAGTAAGTCCTGAACTGCAAAATTGGCATCATTCCAAGATTCTTCTCATCAGAGTTGCTCAATATTAAAAAAACTCACATTTTTCAATTATTTTGATCATTTTCTAATACTCTTTCCAGTGGCCTGTGGAGGCAGTTGTATCTGATTCAGTATGGCTGACATTGCAGATAACCACATTTTCTGGGACAACACAATTGTGATGCTTGAAAAATGCACATGCTGTACATCTACCTCCCACTGGTGGGGAACAACACTGAGTAACTGTGGAAAGTGTGGAATATTTTAAAATATTTGAACCAGCCCGTTGTGTGGCGGATAAATGTATTAAATGCCAACCATGGTATTTCAAAATGAATCTCCAGGTTTCGCCTTCAGTTTTCCATCCTTGTGACAGTTTTGCTAGTTTTTCCTGCCTTCTGAAGCATTGAATGACTATGCAAAATTATGGTAGAACTGGATGTGCCTTTTACTTTTCTCCCTTAGCCACATCTTCCCTTCCCTGCTCCTCAGATTTGATCAGAACATTGTATGAGTCCTTTCCCAGCACTTGAGATTAACTACTGTATCCTGGAAGTGTTTGCATTCTGAGTTTTGCACTGTTCAGAACTGTTTGTTTGAAACACTACTCATGTTTTGAAGAGGATTTCCTTGCCACAAGAGGGGATATGAATGAGATGTTGTTGCGACTGTTTTAAATTAAAAAACAAACAAACCAACATTTATTGTTTCAGTGTTTTGTTTTGTGCTTTTGGTAGTTACCATCTCCAAGGGATCTGATGTGGTTGTTTCTTCCATTAAAGTGGGTATTGTTTGGAAAAGGAATTAAGATCAATTGTCCCCTAGTTCTTTAAGATAAAATAACATACGTATTAGCTGTAGGCTACGACGTAGGGAATGTAGGTACCTGCCTGTCCCTCTAGCACAGTGGTTCTCAACCTTCTTAATGCTGCGACCCTTTAATACAGTTCCTCATGTTGTGGTGACCCCCAACCATAAAATTATTTATTTATTATTTACAATGCCTCCCCCCCGGCAAAGGCTGCCTCGCCAGCCAGGAACAGGGGGGCAGGGAGGGAAAGAGGAGCCGCGTGTCTCCCCCAGGAAAAAACTCCGAGAACCCCCCGGGCTCTGCTTCTGCTTCACTCTCGTTTCCGCTGGGGGGGGCAGTGTGGGAAAAGTTTCCAGAGTGTCGACCCTGGCCGGGGCTGGGGAGGAATCCCAGCGCCTTTGTCTTTTGCACCGGGCGCAGCTCACCCCCCTGGGAAAGCGCAGCCTTGCGCCCCCCGGCCCTTCCGCAGCACCCCCCTCCGTGGCGAGTGGGGCAGGGGCCATGGCAAGGAGAGAGCCTGCCCCCCGTGCTGCCGCGGCCCCCCCCCAAGCTGGCCCGTCAGACGGGAGGTTCTCCTGGTAGCGGAGAAGGGGAGCAATTTCAGTCCCTTCTGAACAGGGGGCAGGAGGACGCGAGCGCGCGGCTCACGCTTGCACACCACCACCGAGGAGGGAATGGAGCTTAAGACCATCAGAAATACATATTTTCCAATGGTCTTAGGTGACCCCTGTGAAAGGGTTGTTCGACCCCCAAAGGGGTCATGACTCACAGGTTGAGAACCACTGCTCTAGCAGAAATAAACCAGTGGAATCTCCAAATGTCAATTAACATGAAGCCACACACAAAAAGTTTATTTTAAAACATATTTAAAAATTGCACGACTTTATATAAATACAGGAAAATAAATACAATTTAATAAGTGGAAAAGGAATCAGAGGAAGGCATGCTTCCGTTACCGTACAAAAATACATTTACTGTGGTGCTCTGCAAATATATCAGCCTTATAAATTAAACACATTAATACTCATATAGTTCCAAGTTAAAAGCATAAGTTATGTTAAAGAGCGAAGCACAAAAACGTCGCTTGAAAGCTTCAGTAAACTATAGAACTGCATTTCTTCAACTATTTTTATGCAGCAAATAATGCATTAAATATATAGAGGCAAAGTCTGTAATTGTTTGGAGACTAATCTTAAACCCCTTATTTGCTTAGAGAATATTCAAGTCTGGATGTGTTTTGAACATCCGAAAACATTCAAATATAGGGCTTTATTCTGCTCTTATTTGCATCTTTTGTCCCCTGTGGAACCATTCCTGCAAAAACATGCTCATATGTCTTCATTACATGGCTACACAAAGTTACAGCTCTCACACTCTACAGAACGTATTCGCTATTAGTATATGTGACTTCATAAGATTAAGATCCTCTGGGGCTGATTACTGCCCTTCTCAACCAGTTATCACATCCCAACCTTTCGATAAAATAATTATTCCAGGTAATTTGAAAGCATTTGCAGGATTGGTGCCTACCAAAACGAGTTATCCACTGTGGTGCAAATAAGAGCAGACCCCCAGTTTTTTCCTCCTGTTTTTCCTCCTATTTGGGCTTCAAAAACAAGGCCCCAAATTTTGGTGCTCGATACGCAGCTTCAAATCTTTGACATCATGTAGTAGAGGCAGCACAAGATTCTGTTCAAAACTATATATGCTTAGTTTCATCTAGATTATCTTATACTTGATATATAAAATATATATGTATATAAACATTTTCCCTAAATTTACAACTGAATACAGATATTTTAAAAAGCTCCTAATGAGAATATCATTCTTAAGTCTGCTCATGATGCACAAATAGAAAAGTTATGCAAAGAAGGGAAGAGAAAGCATATTAAGGCTGAGGTCTTTCAGATGCAACCAAGTCGTAGATTTGTGTTTGCAAAGCTAGGATGTGGAACAGATTCACACGTGCATGTGCATCATTCAGTTGCCTCATCTATCCATGACTTGTAGATGAGCATGTGAATTGTCTTCACTTTAGATTTTGAGAAGTATGCTATGGGCTCTCCTCATATGCAGGTCATTGCTTGGTGGTGCAATGAACCAACATATATGAATGAATCTACTGGGAACCTACTCATCATTTTTCTCTCACTCAGAATTCTTGGGTATGCGTATAAGACAGAAGAGTACTGAAAATGTACCATAACTTCTATCTCTCCCTCACTGTAGTAGATGTACACGTGTACACAACTTACCCTCCAGCATTTCATAGATGAACAAGTAACTTCAGAGTGTGGTCAAGATGGCAAAAGTTATTAATGAGGAAAAACACACAAGCTAGGAGAGTTTGCAGAAGTTTGCTTCTGCCTGAGCCTATTGAGAAGGCCAAGATTCTGCCCCCTCCTCTCTCTTCCTCACGGTTGAGTTAGTTGGCTGCAAACTACATTTTCAACTTGGAACCCAGTTTGCGCCTATTGCAGTAAGCTGAAGACAAAAGGGGAAGTGAGAGGAAGAGAGAGAACTTGGAACATTTTAAAGGCAGCTGAAAATGTTGGACAAATGATTAATCAGGAGTGTCCCTGCCAAACAGGGACAATTGGGGGCTATGGGACGCATACATTCCTTCCTTCTGCTGTTTAAATACCATTGTTGCCAGCGTGGTGTAGTTATTTGGGCATTCGACTAGGTCTTTGGAGACCAAGATTCAAATCTCCAGTCTGCCACAGAAACCCACTGGGGATCTGGAGCAGTCACACTCTCTCAGCCTCAGAGGAAGGCAAAGACAAGCATCCCGAACAAATCTTGCCACGAAAAAACAACTTGAAGGTACACTGGAACAACAACAACAAAGACCTTTATATCTTTTGCAACTGAGGCATACTTTCCCCCCTAGACAAGGGGTGGAAATCAGGCAAACTGTGGACTGTATGTACTTCCCCATATCAATTTTTGCTCCCTTGAGAATGCTCCCCCCCCCCCCGCCAGCTGAAAAATCATTGCCACTCCCAAGGACAGTGATTCTCCTTTAAAACAAATCACAGCATCTTCTACCTTGTTTTTCCTGTTCTCCGGGAGAGGAACTCCTGCTACTGGCAGTATCAGTGGGTGAGTGTGTTTCTGTCCCCAGTGGGTGCAGGGCTGGTGTTGGAAAAATGGCCCTTGGAAATTGCCTTTCCCTGTCCTAAAGTCTCTGTAGATTTCTCAGTGGGAAACCCATGCCCTTGGACATACTATTCCAGATTGCCCAAAATACCTTAACGTCCATGATTGCTGACATATTGCAGGGATGGGCAAGTTAAGTGAGACCAGGGCAAGTTTTTGCCTTAGGAACCTCTGGGGGCTACATGGACTGGCAAAAATGCCCTCCCCCAAGGAAGTGTCTAGATGTTCACTTCCAGTTTTTGAAAATGAGTACAGTCATCCCTCCATATTCACTAGGGTTAGGGGTACAGGACCCCCATGAATGTGGAAAAACCATGAATAACTCTAGGCCCTCCCAAACCATATTTAACACACACAAAAATATGATTGCCATATTCAATCCACCATGGATTCCTTTGATACATCAGGGTTCCTTCACAAGGCAGAAGTGGGGGGCTGGTGGGGCTTACTGCCACCTCCACTGCTGCCCCACACTGTTTTTAAGAGGGACTTATAAGCCTCATTCACAATTTCTCAGTCTCACAAGGTTTACAGTCCCTATTAAAAATGGCATAGGGAGGCACCAGAAGTGACAGCAAATAATCCATGAATAATCAAATTTCCAAAGGTGAAGCCTGCAAATGTGGAGGGCTGACTGTAATTTCTGGCTGTTAAACAACACAGGGGTCCTTCAACCTTTTTACAATGGTAGGTCATCAGTTAAGGAGGCTTCAAGAAGGGCAGAATACACTTTGTTTGTCAGGAAAAAAATGTTTTGTGCCTTCAAGTCATTCCCGACTTAATGGCGATCCCATGACGATCCTATCACAGGGTTTTCTTCCTCTGAGGCTGAGAGAGTATGACTTGCCCAAAGTCACCCAGTGGGTTTCCATGCCTGAGCAGGGATTTGACCCCTTGTCTCCGGAGTCATAGTTCAAAGCTCAAACTGCTTCATCATGCTGGCCAAATGCTGCTCCTGGACATACAGGCTCAGAGATGACAGACTCAGTTACACAACTGGTTCACAACCATGATTCCCTCATCCCTCACATAATAACCTGGTGGAGTTGTAGTTCAGTAAATGGGCTAGAGATCAAAAATGTGCAAACCACACTTGGAAGAAAATGATTATAGCTTTTAAGACTAGCTAATCTTATTCTCCGTTTCATGATGATGAATTGACTAAATTGGATGGGCTGCTATATTCTGGGGAAAACATCTGGCCTACAGTCATATTCCTTCCTCTGCTTGTATTCATAGAAGCCATCCTAAATTGGAGTGGTTCATGTTTCATTATGCGCACTGCATGGAATGATATTGGTGGTATTGCACTCTTCAAGCTGTGCAAGCTACAACACCATCAACCCATGCCAGCCACAAGTGCTTTATCTTTTTCTGTCCTTTTCATGACAACTATTCCATTGGCATGTTCCACTGGCCTACCCTAAAAACAGAAGTGGGCAAACTTCAGGCTTTTGGAATATACTTGCTACTTTGCTTTTTTTTACTATAGCAATGAGGTCCACCAACTGGAGAACCAAACAGTAGCTGGAAGAGGCAAGAAGATTTTCCTCCAAATGCAAATTGGAAATTCAAGGGGAAGGTACAATTTTCACTCTGCATCTAACACACTGAAAACTCCCGATAATGAAAGTTCAAATATTTATGTTGACTTGCTTCAACCCACTCATAGATACTCATATTTTACAAATGAGGAACATTTAGAAGTGACTAAAGTAGATGGCCAACCACAGTTCGTTGGTTGATTGAATATATATTTAGGTAACGTGAATATTTTCTTCAGCTATCAAGGGTCAGTAACTCCTTTTGATCTACTTCAAATCACCCAGAGAAGTATTTTGCCCATTCCTGCTTTAAGAGAGTGAAGCAGAGAGTGCAAGTGAAGATAAATAGCCTTTACAGAGAATTGCACTACAGCAGAGAGAGTATGTTTTCAGTGTAGCGGAGCTTGGAAAGTTACTCTTCAGGCTGTAATTCTGAGAATCGCTCAGCCAACATGGCTAGTGCTATAATCCCAAAAATAACATTTCCCAAGTTCAGCTTATTTTTTATTCTGTCTCTATTATCCAGCAACAAAATAACTTCTATTGCCAATACTTCCTGTTGATGGAGATGGTTTTTATCTTTGATGCTCACTGGTTTCCAGAGGTGACCTGAAGGGCAACCTGCACAGAGGCCTTACTCATGAGTTGAATGGAACCATATCTCCAGTTTTCCATTGTTTTGGCCTTGCACCTTGGCTAGTTGTGAGATTGCCAATTGGACAGGAATGGTTGTGTGTCTTTAAAGAGCAGTTTGATATGCAGGAATTAACAGGTGTAGCTAAGGGAAGACCCCAAAGCTCAGCAAGAAGAGCACATGTCTACCTATCAAGTGAAAGACATAATCTGACCAAGACCCCCAAGAAACAATGCCCATCCAGATAGATAATGGCCAAAATCCTAAATGGAGAAGATGGGAGTGTAATTTTAGGCAGTAGCCGCACATGCCGCCTCCTTAGTGAAATGTGGCATTGTGCAACTGAGTATACAACTGTATGCACCTATGTACCTGGACCTGCAAACACATGTGCAGATCTGCATGCACAAATGTTCAATGGCACCATATATGCAACTCTGTTGCCACAATCATGAATAGAATGTAGACTTTTGACATTGGACAAAAATGTCCTGCCACTTCCATAGGGGAAGTTACCCATGCATAAGACATGAACAGGATTGTGGCCCACATTGTTTAGATGGACAAAAAGATTGCTCTCATACGGGACTCTAGGTGGCTTTTATGTCAATGGGGTGATGAATCCACTTTGAGATTCAGCCTGAACATTAAAGGATCTAGCTAAGATGCTGAACCTGGTTTTGGGAACAGATTTTGCCACCATCTTCAGTTACTTTAAAGTTGAGATTAAATCAAGAACAGATTCACCTTCCCACTGGTGTGGAAACCACCCGCTGCCATTGTGTGAGAGCTTCTTACATTTTCATGCCACAGACATAAATATGATCACCTGCACATTGCTGCAGATAAAGCAGCTTTTAAAGAACCAAGGTTGTCAACCATAGCCTGTTCCCAGGCCTTGACTTCGTCCTTGGCCAATGCCTTCTCCTTCCATAAGGGATTGCATATAGGTCCAACTAACCCAGCATCTCTGAGTTAACAAACCTGAGCCTAAAACCAATTGTTAGTCCCCACTGAATCACACAACATGTAATGTAAATCTCATTGATTCAGTGGATCTACTCCAGTTGAGATTGACAATTGTATTTAGACCCTAAATCTGCAGATCTCTACAATCTCACAAAGACTAATAAAATACCCTCTAGGCTGGATGTGACTGTATCCCCCATTTGGTCCCTTTGTTCCCTGGTATTGTAGTTTCAGGCTTTGCAAAATCTTTAGGCTCATTCTCCACCTAGATTGTTGATCCACGGAAAGGAACAGTGAGTTGATGCGAGACAGATCAGAGTGGCCCCCAATCTTATTGGTGCCTGAAAAGTCCAA
The DNA here is from genome assembly GCA_948474755.1 of Ctenosaura bakeri. Taxonomy (NCBI): domain Eukaryota; kingdom Metazoa; phylum Chordata; class Lepidosauria; order Squamata; family Iguanidae; genus Ctenosaura; species Ctenosaura bakeri. Next base: position 378,764 of record CAOLHI010000602.1, on the reverse strand, counting down.
AATGCTGCCTATGCCCCAATATGGCAATAAACATGCCACCCATTTAATGGTCTGCGAAAATTGCTTACCTGAAGAGGCCACCTAAGATTTCATGTTAGCTGCCAAGTAACATTAATTCGCTCCTTTCATTTTGAGACTGCTCAGGTCACTTGGCATAATCTTTCAATCTCAGCAACTTAATGAAAGCCCATTGCTGCTTGGCATATTGACTTTGTTCTCATAATGAATGGTTGAACCATTGAGACATGCGCAGCATGCTTTTGCATTTAAAAGATTTTGCTTGGCTTACATGCATTATACCTGTAGCACAACTGTAGGTGTTAAATATGGCTGCATGCAGTATACTGATACCTGAGGCTAGCTATTTCTTTTTTTTTCTTTTTCTTTTTTTTCTTACAAACTTACACAACTGTTGCGGGGGGGACCATTATGTTATATATTTGTACATTTGCTCACTTAAACATTTCTTTCTCTGCATGTGTCTTACAGATACATACATTTCAGGAAGCGATAATAATGATCTTTAGAGGGAAAGAAAAAAAGCCCAATAAACTTAGGAATTTTTAAAAAAAATAAAGATAGTACTTGGCTCTGTTGAAATAACTGGTCTACCAGAAAAATTGAAAAACAGCAGGTACTGGGTGGACACACAGGTGACACTTTAAATGGAGAGGCTGAGAAAAAGTGCAACCCTGTATTGAATTTCTCCTCTGCACATAATCTGTTCTTCAGTCAGAATTTCCCATGTTATTGCCTTACTCTATCTGCCACTGGTGCCTGATGCTAGTGGAGGCAGGGAAATGGCATGCTTATATGTGATCAAGGAGTAAAGTGGCACGCAGAAGAATATTGACACGGGGATGCCATTTGGAGTGGCATCCCTGTGTTGAGCAGTGCATTCAATTCCACGGCCAAACAGCAGCTCGTAAGGTTCAGTGTCAAGAGTCAGTCAGGAAGGAGGCAAATGGATAAGGAGATGAAGCTGGTTTTAGCCTCTTTGGCTTGGCTCCAGATGACTGGACTCTGGGCACAATGTTGTAACAGGAATGAAAAGTACTAGGAACAAACAGGGTTTCATGAAACAGTGCTGAGTGAACTAGGCTCCTCAAAATTCCTCTTCTATTTTTGTGACGTGAAAGGCAAATCCTTTCTAGAGGGAACAAATTTCTCCTGGTGGTTTCAGAGACAGAAGACCCTCATCATGAGAAACAGTGACGATGACAAAAAGAATTATCTCTTTCTCTCTAGTTTTTAATTTTGCTGCCACTGTAAACATTTAATTTCCTTTGCTAGCAGCAAGTTAGAATTATAAAATCATAGAGTTGGAACTACAGGGACCAGCCAGTCCAACCCCTTGCTATGCAGGAACACACATCAAAGCATTCCCAACAGATGGTCATCCGGCCTCTGCTTAAAAACCTCCAAGAAGGAAACTCCACCACACTCTGAGGCAGCACATTCCACTGCCGGACAGCTCTGACCATCAGAAGGTCCTCCTGAGGTTCAGGTGGAATCTCTTTTCTTGTAGCTTGAATCCATTGCTCCTTGTCCTAGTTTCTGGAGCAGTGGAAAACAAGCTTGTTCCTTTGATATGACAGCCTTTCAAATATTTGAACATAGCTATCATGTCCTCTCTTAACCTTCTTTTCTGCAGATGAAACATCCCCAGCTCTGTACCTCTTCCTGAGTATCCCTTATTGGGTATGACATCCTTTCATATTGGCAGGATGATAACATTCCTAAAAAAAATGGTACAGAGTAGCAGGGACTTGACTATGTTGAAAAATTAAATTCTGATGCTCATTTTTTTTTGTGCCAACCTGACTTGGAATTGGAGACAGAAACCTATCTCAGTATTTACTAATCCTAACTTGGGGGACTGAGAGAGTGGCAACGAGGGGCTCAATTGACACAACAGTTCACGTGAAAGACAGGGAAGGTCCTACGGTGTTAGTCGTCCAAAGCATGAAGGGCAAAGCTTGCTAGCCATTCTCTAGAATGTCATACAAAAAGGTGAAGGGAACCCTATCTCCATGCTTTCCTTCTATCCCAACACACTGTTGCTATGAGGTATATGAAGGACAAGCCACAGGAAACCAGCAAAAGTAGCCAGTAACTCTAGGAGTCCTACCATAAAAGTCAAAGAAACAATGTGATGTAGTGGACTGGAACTTGAGGAATCTGGCTTCTAGCATTACTGACCTTTTGAAATTCATGGCGTGATTCGAGGCCAGTTGCTCTGTCTTGCAAATCTGACCTACCTCATTGGGTTACCGTGAAGGTAAAGTGCAGAGGAGGAGAGTCATGAGAGACTGAGCTCACTGGAAGAAGGGTTGGATATAAATATAAATATAAATAATTAGTAGTAGAATTCTTCTGAAGGCCAAATGGTGTGTGATGTGAAATGCGTCACTATTCACCCTGAGGGAGAGAGAGGATGTCCTGGCACCAGTGGGGCAATTGTAAAAGTTGTCATTTTAAGGGATGCCATTATCTTCAGATCCATGTTTGAGCGAGAAAGGGCCTTGATAGAAATCATTTGCTTGTGGTTCATTTTAGATAGTCTGAAGGCAGTTCCTATTTGAAGCAATGTGTTTAACACTGCATGGTTTGACCTGGGGCTTTTTCACACTGCCCAAAGATGGCACTACGAATGGCAGCATCCTATGGTCTCCTTGGATTTGCAGTTGGCGGAAAAGTATTTAGAGTTCTCAGCCAGAAAGTTCTAATGCCTCAGTGAACTACAAACCCATGGTAGCTAAAGTAGGGCTATCACTGCGAAAGGGCCCTTAGGTTGATGTGCTCTTATGTGGCTCCTATTTGTTTCAATGGGGCTATCACAGGAGATTATCCCTATGGATTTCAAGCACTGCCTCTCAAGACAGGATTCTCCTATTATCAACCAATCTGATATTCTAGACTAAGCTCTTCCCAACCATTTTCTGTCTGGCTGATGAACTGTTGTAGCTTTGTAAGCAACTAAAAAAAAGAGAAAGAAATGGCAGCAAAGGAGTTTGTTCACAAGCCATAAAAACAAATGACCATCTCCACTGGACATGCAATGATACTGTAATAACAACAGTGCAAAGAGCATCATGACATCACTGAGGAGAGAAAGAAAAGCAGCAAGATGGATTGGATCATTTCCATCTAAATTTTATTGCTATCTGTGTGGGATCTCTCTGCTTGTTACCGCTGCACAGTTTGCTATTTTCCTGAGAGTACACTTGTCTTTGTGCTGTGTTTTTGGGACAGCACGGGGCAGGCAGGTCTATTGATATCTGCTGGCAATAGCAGCAGATCATAACCTACATTAGCATTTGGAAAAGTTATTCTTTTTGAGCTATAACTTCCTGGATCCTTATCTGGATATACTTGGTGTTCTCTTTTGCTCTTTTATTCAAATATTAACTGACTCTGTTTAGCGTCAGAACCTAGAAGACATTGCGTGTGGTCAGGGTGGTATGGTAGAGGTATAGTAAGAGACAAATGATACTGTAAATCCTCATAGAGCAGGGTAAAAAAACTCTTGTTGAGTGTATTTTGGGTTATTTTCTGAGGATTCCAAGTTACTGAGGTTTATCAGTAGATACAGGATTATGGTTAATGTTAATGGTGGGATTTGTTGGGACATGTTAATGTCCTGGCTGGTTTTGGTTTTTGTGTGCATGTGTGTGTGTGTATGTGTGTGTTTTAAAAAACAAATCCGTACATGGCAAAATACTGAAGTGTAGGGGAACTGTTTACAACTGTACAAGAGGCAATGCCTCAGAATGCTGACTGTGTAGATCTAGCTCTGTGTGACTCAGGGTGGAGTCATGTATCCTGTTTTGGTGCATGAGAACCAGCACTGACAAACAAACTGCAATCAATAATCTGTGCTCTGTATTTCTGTACATGAAACACCATGGCTAAAATTCTGTTGGTTAGTCCTAACTATAGTAGACCTATTGAATCCATTATTGAACCCAAGTAAGCAAATAGGTAAACCCAACTGATTCAATGGGCCTACTAAAGATAGAACCAGCAGGGCTTAGGCTTGTGTTCTAATTTCCATTTTTCTGAATAATAATTACTTTCATTTGCAATTTTGAAATATTTTTTAAAAAGAATCTTAAAATATTGGTAATGTTTAAAATGAAGTTCTCAGCACTATCCAGATCTTCTGTTTTGGATCATGGCTACTGTCACGCATTTGCCTGAAGAATAATGCACCACTAAAACATCTGGCTTCAGTCTTAACATCTATTACTTTAAACATCAATAGGCATGAAAGGTTTTTTTTTCTTGAGCTGCTTTATCTCCTAGGGATTCTGTTCACCCAATTTTCTGGTGTGAGATTAGAGACTAGAAGATTTCACATTCTTGGATTGCAAAAATACGCCAACCAGCATGGCTAGTGTCTGTCGGATTCCAGGAGTTGTGGTTCAAAGAGTAACTTTCCAATATCAGTGAGGGACCCACTAAAATCAATAGACTCCAATGCCTGGTGTGTTGTTACCATTCATTACATGGGGATTGCTCACTGCTCAATGATCATGAAATATATTTTTAATCCCTTTAAGGAGCTGTGATTGCAGAGTTTAAGTTTGGATCTCAAAATCATCTAATATGGTGAGGACTTTTGGGATCTAGTCACCAAATATTTTAACATTCATTCCAGTTTCTTTTCTTCATCATCTACCTTTTTTTTTTTTTTTTGCTAAAGCACCCATCTGTTCATTTTCTTGCTGAAGGACAAGGGAACAGATGTGTGCTCTTTCATTGCTGACATTTGTCTCCTATTAACCCTCCTGCAATAAACTCACTGTATGAGACTGTAATTTATTACTTCTGTCTGCATTTTTAAATAGTAGCCAGGCAAAAAATTCTGCCTTGGGTCAAGGAATCCTTATTGGAGCTTCACCCCAATAAGGCTGAATCAATATTTTTCACTCCTAAAGTCAAATGTAAAAACAAATCATGCATTTCCCTGCCAATCTTAGAATACAAACAAGCAATATTAAAGTGCATATGTTCATAGATTCTACTTATGTTGTGAGCTCTGCTCAAAACACAATTGCGCTGAACACAACAAACATCTATGCAGCCAGCTGCTGGACACCTCAGTTGCCTCTGTCTCCCCAAGCTTGGAAAAGTTACGTTTTTAGATTGCAGTACTCAGGTTGTCCCAGCCACCCATGGTCACTGAGCGTACAAGGAGATGTTTGCTTAAAAGAATAACTTTTCCAAGCTCTGCATCACATCTATGGCCAACACAGGCTGGCATCATGTTGGTGCACCACATTAGTGACCATACTTCTTCCTAGTCATCCAGCACTGGTGAGAGAAGGCAGACAAAATCTGCCAGATCCATGTAAGTCCATTTTCCCATCTCATTACTTCCTTCATAGCTGTTGTACCCATGGTCTTTTCCCTCCTGCAGCCACCATCAACACTTATACTAGTGTAGTATACCAACAGGATCTGAATTGTTGTTTTAAGTGTGTGATGGAGGGGAAAGAAGCATATTACGTTTGCCTATCAACTAAATAGTACAGTCTCCTGACCCCACTGGGGGCCATCTCTGTAGCCATCTGAACTATTTTCAGATACTGTTAGGTAGCCACAAATGGCTTCCAATGCAACATTCCTCCAAAATCACTGAAAACAGATGGCTGAAAGTTAAAGCTCTGTAAGACGTTAATCCTAAAGGCTAAAAGGGTGTGGATTTTTGAAAGACAACACACGGATCCAGGAAGGGGGAAGGGATAGAGGTACACCCAGAGAGACCTGTCCAGGGCAACCAGTTAGGGCCAGCCCTAATCATACCTATCCCGACCTCTAGTGCAAACTACAATATATGTTTTCCTCAAAATATTTGATTTGACCTGCAAATTTTCCATGCACAGAATTTTTCTTGACACTCATGAGATCTTTACTGCAGAAGGCTGCACGGGATTAGACTCCAGCTTTTTTTTTTTTTAATTCAGGTAATTTCACTTTGAGCTCTAAAGGACTGCCTGTTAAATATATTGGTGGAATAAACACAGCTACTCTAACATGCATGTACTGATGGTCATATTTGTGGGAAATAGACCTTGTGAAGAAAAGAATTATAAGCCACCACTCCTTCCTATCAATGCTTCGCTGTGAGGGCAGCAGATCCAATGGATTAGTAGGTTCCCCCAAAATGCTACCCAATGCCCTCTTCCAATAGGATCTTCTGCTTAGGTAGCACAATGTTTAAAATGTACTTTCTTCACATAGGTACATGTTGTCAGAAATATTCAGGTGAGGTCTTGCCATTTAGTTTCCACCTGTATCACAGTAGCTCTTATTCATGTCAATCACTCAAACAAGGTGGTATTTACAAAGTTTTGTGCTTTTCAACTTCTTTTCTGGAGATCTGCTGGAATCCTGCAGAATCCTTTCAGCTGTAAAGCATCTGAGTGGCCTGTCTCTGATCAAACTGGGAATTTAAAAGTATTTCTTTTGCTGTATCAATAAGATGGTTTCCAAATTTCACAGGATCCAATGTGCATGTATATTTGTGTGTGTTTAGGGCTCGATGTTGAATGCTTTTAGTAGTACATCCAGGTCACCCACATTAGCAGCCTGGAAAAGTTCGGGCTGGTCCATCATAGACAAAGCGATCCGGAGAGCAGCCCAGATATTACCTGAAATTGCAGGGTGAGGAACCTGCTGTTGATTCCGGCTCTTTCGTTGCAAATTGAGAGCCGTCAGGAAATTGCTCACAGCCTCTCTGTGGTGTAGAAGAGAACAAAATATGTCAAAACTGAGCAGGAGGGGCCGACACTTTTGCAGTCTCAGAATCTCAAGCAACAAGATGTCATGATTCAACTTTAATACTTTTTTTAAAAAAACTTTTATTATACTATAATAAGAACATACATCAAACATTCAACAACAAAAAGAACTAAAGAAACAAAAATAATAACAATATCAAAAAACAATAACAAAGGAAACAAAACCTTATTACAACTTGACAGGTTATCATTGCAATTATAATTCCCTTATAAATTAACTTGATTTGATCTTGGACCCCTTTAGTTCCATAAAAACTTAATTATATCAGTTTATTTAAATACTGACTTAAATCTCTTTTTAATGTATCTTTTACATCTTAGCTCCAATTCATATCCAATTTAGTCTATAAAGCTAGCTACCAAGTCTCCCCATCTGCCTCTTAAATAGAGAATTAGAGGGTCCCAAGTTTTTATATAAGTACCCATCAATGTTTCTCTTATTAAAGCAGCCGGTTTATCCATTGAAGCCATGTCCAGAAGTTTGGTTAGCAATTCAACTTTAATACTTTCATGCTTCTGTGGCTCACATGCTACTGGTGACTGATGAATGCACAAGTCCAATTTATGCTAGTGTGACTCAGTTCTTTGGTTGTTGCAGAAGCTGGAATTCTCTACCAACTGGGCAATGACCAAAATCCTCTCCCCAAAGCCCACATTTTAAACTGCTTCCACAGCACCCAATTTATGCCAATTTACTAGCCAGTGGAAGGTGAGTGATGGTAGTAGTGGAGAAACATCTAGCTATGTAGCTGTGGCTGGACACACAACAATTATAGCATTCTCTGGGACATCTGGAAATCTTCTGGAAATCCCAGATAATGCCTTAATTGTGTGCCCTGCTATGGGAATATAAACTGGATGCTGCTTTCACTGGCATCTAAATGGCCATGGTGTAGGGTGTACAGCAGCTTAAAAGGCGGGTTTGAAGTGGTGAGAGGGATGCATGCCATAGGTCCAGTCTAGGATCTTGTCCCATATTTCATGTCAGAATCTTCTAAAGTAAAGCAATCCATTTAAAGCAAGGATGGGTGGCATGAAGCTCCCCAGGCCATTTTGACTCCATCCCCAGACTCCCCTCCCCCACAAAAGTAGCCCACTCAAATTTGGCAGCAAACCAGGAAAAAAAAATGAAAGAAAGTAGTAAATACTTGGTTTAAATGGCTTTTTTTGGTCATTTGCTCCTGAGATGCAGCAGCAACCCAAGAAGATTGCATCAGGACAAAGATGTTCTGCTTGTTTTAATGGCATTTTCTGCTTTGCTTGCTGAAACTCCTCAGCACAATTTACTACTGAATTTCAGCAGTAAGGTGATAGGGGCACGTATACTCCATGGACAGTTGGAGAAGAGCCCAACTGGCCCCTGGATTCAAGACAGTTGCCCACACTTCATTTAAACCATTATCTTGTTTTATCCCATTAACTGTGAATATTCAGAGTCTTCCTATAGGCTATGACTCACAAAAATACAACCGAATGCAGACAGCATGTTCTCTTGTCAAGTTGTATATAGGTTATAAAGAGATTTCCTATGAAATAAGGGCCCTTGAATTTGATAGATAAGGAGGAATTCAAAATGAGGCACTGCACTATTGAACTGGAGAAAGAATCCAGTTTTATAGAGGGCTGACAGGGGGTTGGTAGAGATACCTATTGTCGTTCCATGTGTACACATTCATGTTCTTCTTTGGTCAAATGGTTTGTGTAGGTTTTTGAAGCAGTGCTAGGAACCTTACAGACTTGTTTCATTAGAGATGTTATCAGATATTGCCACTTGTGATTTATCAGTGGTTCTAAACCTGGGGTCTAGGGAGCCCTAGGAATCTATGGAGCCTTCACAGGGGGGCCGCAGGGCCCTGCTGCTGGACATCAACAGTAGTAACAGGGACATGGCAAAGAGAGGGGGAATGTGGGTGCTGAAACTGTTCTTTTGTTTATCAATGAGAGAGCACTTCGGGTGCGCACACACATAAACCTGCTGCTGCATCTCTGATGAAAGGGACATGGGAGCAGGCATGTGTGCCCAAACTATGACTCTCAAGACCAGGGCTGACTCAGCCATGGAAACCCACTGGGTGATCTCAGGCAAGTCATGTTCTCTCAGCCTCAGAGAAAGGGAAAGGCAACAAATCTTGTTAAGAAAATCCCCATGATAGATTTGCCTCAGGGTTGCCAAAAGTCAGTTTTCAAAGAGGAAGGACATGATGGCAAGGAAGAACCTCCCCCTGTCAGCAGCACTTTGTTGTTGTGTGCCTTCAAGTCACATCTGACTTACGGCAACCCTAAAGTGAACCTGTCACAATTTTGTTTTTGTTTTTTTGGGGTAAGATTTATGCAGAGGAGGTTTGCCTTTGCCTTCCTCTGTGGCTGAGGGAATGTGACTTGCCCAAGGTCATCCAGTGTCTGAGTGAGGATTTGAATCCTAGTCTCTGTAAGCCAGAAATGAATGAATTAATGAATGAAAACTATCATAAATACTTGAATATTTATATCTAAATTTAAATTTAAATATGTAAATCTTGAGTTAAGTCTTTGGGGTCCATGGCAAAAAACTACATTTGCAGGGGGTCCCCCATAAAGAAAAAGAAAAGGTTAACAACCATGGTGATAGATTATATATGAAATGCTTTGAGATGCTGTCTAAAGAGCTGAACATGTTTAGCCCAGAGATGAGAAGATGAAAGGGAGACATGACAGCTGTCCTCAAAGATCTAAAAGGCTGTTCAGCAGAAGATGGAGTAGTGACTTGTATTTTGTAGTTGCAGATGGTAGAACAAGAACTAATGGCTGAAAACTGCACGGAAGCTAAACATTAGCACCATTTCCGCATGACAGGGCTGAGCAGCTTCTGGGACAGGATGGCAGTGATTGGCAGGTTGTGCTTCTGCACGACATTGTCACCAGCCGATTGCCATCCTGTCCCCAAGCATTGCACTCATACAGTTTTCACAAAACGGAAAAAATTCCAGCTGTGCAGAAGTCGTGAAACGCAATGGCAATGCTTCCTTCCATAGTGCAGGAACGGAAAGGCTAGCTCCACTGTGGAAGGAAGAGATGGTGCCATTGTGCTCCCTTCCTCATGGAGCGATCAGGTATGGAGGGGAGCATTGCTGATGCGCTCCCTTATGAACCTGGGATTGCAGCGCAACGATAAAGAAGGAGTGTCATCATGTGGAAATGGCCTAAGAGAAACTTCCCAATGGAAAAGCTGTTTAGGCCTGCAGGGTGCTTTGGGAAATGATGAGCTCTCTTTCAGAGGAGTTGCTTAAACAGAGGCTGGAGGTTCATCTGCCAGGTATGCATTAACTGCAAGCTTCCAGCTTAGTGGGGAAGTGGATTAGATAACTTCCAAAGAACTTCCCGACTCTAAAATTCTGCTATTTTGATTTAAAAGGGAACTTCAGCTGCCTTTGCAATGTAGCATACACACCGTTTTTGTGTCTGTGTGTGCACATGGTAGTTTGTTCCAATGAGCAATGACTGTGTAGATCTTAATGTTCCGTATACTGTGTATCAAATTATGGTTTTCATTATAAGCTGTGGTCCGGACAAATAAATTCTCTAATCTGATTACAGATGACAGGGGGACAATTGTGCAACTGACAATGAGCAATTGCACTTTACAGTTCAGTGAAAGAACCACTGTATATCTCCAGCCTTAGTTTATCTTGTTCCATTCTGCTGGGAAATCATGAGAGAAAATTAATTGCCCTCAACTCAAAACACTCTGATTTGTATTTTAATGAATTATTGGATGTGTGTGGGATCTGAATAGGAAAGGATGATGATATTGTGACTGGAATTATCTTATATGAGAAGATGCAAGAGAGACTTATATCAGAAATGTGCATTTTTAAAGAGTACAGTTGGCTGTCCACATTTGTGGGTTTGACTTTCACAGATCTGACTATTTGTGAGTTTCTTCAACCCCTTCCCCCATCACTTCAAACATTTCTTTTCTGGGGGAACCTTCCCTCTCGGTGGCTTTGATCAGGCTGTCAGGCCTTTAAAAACCTGCCTCTGATCTTTCTCCTCCTTTGCCTCCACCACCACCACCACCACCAGCTGCTGTTTGGCCAGCTAAAGATGGTTTGCAGCTTGATTTCTCAGCACCACAAACCATTTCTCAGTGCCCCTCACACACTCAAGGAAGGAGATGGGTGAGGGAGAGGAAGTACAGGGCCTTCATACTGACTCTTTCCTTCTCCTCTCCCTGGCCAGGTTAGGATCCTAGGTGCCCATTTTCACCACCATGTCTCGACCCCCTTCCCACAGATGCACACATATTTTGATAGTTGTGATTTTTCCACTTTTGCAGGGGTCCTAGCTAACGTGGAGGGCTGACTGTATTTGTTAGCATCATGTTCAAACATTGCCTTGCATTTAAATTCTAAGGGCCTCAAGCATGTTGCTCCCAGAAGACAAGCTTTTTAAACAGGGAAAGTGCAAAAGAGGGTAGTGAAGTTATACAGTTACCACAGCCCAGAGTATACTCAAGCATTACTTGATTTCTGCCATAATCTCTGATCAATTCTAGAAAGTTTTTGTCACATTTCAAACAATATATGAATGCTCTGGCTGAAACAAACCTAATGATGAGCAGAACTTAGAGAAGTGACCCCTTTGGACTATAACACCCAGAATCCCCCAACTAGCATGGCCAGGGCTGGACCAAACATCTGCAATTGATGTAACAGCTGCAGTTATTTAGTAGGAAGCAGAGCTGGGAAATGTTACTTTTTCACTACAAATTCCCATAATTATGGGATATAGCACCCAGACTGGTCATGCAGGCAGGAAGCTTCTAGGTGTTGTAGTTCAAATAAGTAACTTTCCCAGGAAACACCCATGCAAATAAAACAGCAGATTTTTAAAGAATGGGTTAGAGAGTGCTGTGTTGTTTTGTTTTAACTGAACTATTCTTCATAGCTTTTTATCTTTTATAAATTGCATTTTATTCTTTCAACTTGAATTTTGAATTGTTATAATACTGTGAATAATTTAATTCTGTTTTAATGTTCATCTTTTGTATATTGTTAATTGTACTGTTCCTTTAAATTGTGAGTCTCTGGTAGCATGAGGGCAGTAGCTTGGAACTTAGTGCAGTGGGAAGTGGGTAACAGTACTCACCATTTTGCCAACAGAACATTGAAATGTTCCAAGCATTTGTAATATAACTGAGTCCTTATAACAAGTTGTTCCCATCGACAATGCTGTATAGAGATGATGGGGCTTGTAATTCAGCACATCTGGAGGGCACAGGATTGAGGAAGGCTACCTTAAAACTACTCCACAAACCTGTGGTTCTCCATCTGTTGTTGGACTACCACTGTCATCATCCTTGACTACTAGCCATGCTATCTAGAGATGGGCATAGCTGGAATCCACCAATATTTAGAACAGGGTAGAAATGATGCAGCTCTCCAGATGTTTTTGCACTATAACTCCTAGCATTCAATACGACTGACTATGTTGGTTAGGGATGCTGGGATTTACAATCCAGCAAATAATTCCCATGCCGAACTAGAGGATCTGCTACTAAGGTAAATTGGCACTATCACTTCTCACAACACTGATGGGGTGCCTGAAGCTGATGGGAAAGTGCCTCTTCTCAGCAAGGGCTCTGATGTATATGGAGTTCCATTAGGGAGGATCTCCTTGTAATCCCAACTATGGATAGCAATTAACTGGTGGGAGAAAGAAGAAAGGGCTTAATTGCACTGCTTAGAATCTCTAAAACCCCAGTGGGGTTCCTCAAATATTCAAAAGAGAATATAAAGGTCTGAATCCAACTGCTAATCTGAAACAGAGTAGACCCACTGACCCAATGCAACTGATGAAAGTGTTGCCTTATCATGTAATAACTGATTCCACCAATCTACTCTACCTGAGATTAGCAGTTGGATTTAGCCCCAAAGTTCCCTTTTATGAAGTTCTCCATCAGGGAAACAGCAAAATGCCCATCAGTATGATATGCAAGCTGTTGATGGAACAAGAATATGCAGCAAATGTTATCTTTCTATGAGAAACAAGAAAGCTCTGGAGGACACAATTTCTCTGAAGCTAGTCTGGCCGTTTCAAGCCTGGTGCCCTCTAGATGACCATGGTAGCAGAAATGCTGTTCATGGAGGTGCAGTCCAAGAAGGCACTAGGTTGGTGAAGGCAGGGCTAGTGCGTACCACTACCTGATTATCCCATCCACTGAAATTCAGTATGTCATGCTCCGTCCCAGGACCCAGACAGGACCCTGCCCAACAGCCACACCCTAGAGACATAAGAGGAACAGTACATGGCAGCCAGTGTAGGTGGAAAAGGGAGAGCCCAGCATTCCGGCAGCATTTATATAAGAAAGACTTGTTAATTAGGCCACAGCTGGGTAGGACTCTGAGCCTATATAACAAGAGGCCAGAATGGGAGGCAGTTGTTATAGCTAACCCATCCTCTCAGTAGACACAGCTCAGCTTACTCTTGAATTCCTTGCTCGTGCTTCTAGAACACTTGACCTTTGCCTGGACTATAGATTTTGCCACTGGACACTCTCTTTCGATTTACAGTAAACTCAGACTCTGTCTCTCTAAACCTACTGAGAACTCAGACTGACTAAGACAAATTTTGCATGCTAGTTTCTGTTAATAGCCTGATTAGAATAGCTGGAAGCCTTGGCGGGCTGCCAGCACAGGACTCAATATTTCTCTATGTGCAATTCTGCCATCCCATGTTCTTCTGTTTCTTGGTCCCACTAGAGTACAACAGAAGAAAGAATTGGCTTTTCCACATATATAGAGAGACGTTAGATTCATCTGTCTCACCTGTAGGCTCCTAGGTTGATGCAGCTTATTCCTAAATTGTACCTGGACCTGATGAAACCAGGCTGGATTTCCAATGCTCTTGTGTAGGCTTCAACGGCTTCTTCACTTCGATCCCCATTTGCTAAGGTTGCACCTAGACGGTTCCACAATGAATAATCCTGACAACACAATGACAGTTTTCTAGTACTGGTGCAATCCTTGTACAGATAATTCTTTTTTTTTTTGGCTTGCTGTTTCAAATTAATGACTAGCACAGAACGAAGGTAATTGTCTTTTCCATTAACTGGCACCGAACATGAGATCATGACTTAGAATGATGGATAACTTCCTATAAAACTGCTTTCTCTTCATTTGCAGGCACATCAAAAATGAAACAGGAATAAAATTATTTAAAAATGGGACTCTCCTTGCAATTAACATTTCTATTTCAGGCAGTAAAGTATTAATGGCTGGAGTGACAGCTTGTTAATGCAGACCAGCTCGTTAAAAATGAGAGTGGACAGCTGAGCAAAGTGTGAAAGTTTTTATGCAAAAGTGTCAAATTTACCTCTGGCCGAACAGTGAGGGCTGCGCTGAATGCGTCTATTGCTCTGTTGAATTCCCCATTCAGGTGGAAAAGCACGCCGAGTCCTGTTTGTAAGTCTGGATCTATCATCTCACCATTTTGATGAGCTCCTTCCAGGTACAGCTCCTTCACTTCTTCAAGCAATGAACTAGAAAGGAACACCATGTAGAGATGTAATTTTTTAAAAATTAATTTTTTGTTGGAATTTTAAAAGGTGTATGTTGTAATAAGAGTAATAATGATTATCACACTATATACAGTGATAGATCTAGCTCAAGAGATGTAATATTTTAAGGGCTGATGGGAGGTGGGGGTTCTAAAAACATCTGGACCAACCACACCTGCTGATTCTCCACTGTTTCTTTATACCAAAATGAACATGCTGCAGAGCCCAGAAGGCTACACTGTCCAGTTACTGGCTTCTCTGGAGCTTCAGAGAGCCATAGGCCATTCTCACAGTTGCCATTTTGAGTGACCAGAAGTGATGGTGCATTACTTCCAAACTGAGCTGTTTTCTTCTGGTTGCTTTGGACATGAAAACCCCTACCATTCTTATATATATATATATCACACACACACACACTGACATATATATACACACCAAAATGACTTTCTTGGCTGAATTGGGAGTGGGAGGAGCAATAGGATCATTGGGTATTTGGTGTGGTTCTTCATCCCTATCTCTTTAGACTGCAGATGGGAATCTTTTGCCAGTCATCAGCTAACCTGGGCTCTGTCTCTGATTCCACTGTCACTTTCTGGCCACTTAAGTGCCCACTTCATGATACTGGTTAAATCAGACAGGCAGAATTAACATCATCATTAACTTAAACATTTTTAATCAATCCTTGGAATTTCAGGATGCTTATATGGGAAATGAGCAGGCTTTTTGATAATCTTTTAGGCTAGTTACTGTATGCATTCATAAATATACAGACATATACAGTTAGGGAGAAACACAGAAGTGTCAATTTCTGGGTACTTGCTGTCATCTCATTAGATTATATTGCATGAAGGCATCATATATTCCATTCCATTACAGCATATGGCCATCAAAACGTCACACCTTCATAAGGACTGAGCCTTTATCTCTCTGCATCTCTTTAACTGGCTTTGTAATAGTTAACATATAGAGGAACTTTACTGTCTTAAACCAAATAACTTAGCCGTCAATCCATCATCATCATGATCAGGTTCTTTCACACCTTCCATAGAGTCTGTTAAGGCATTATACAGACACTTCAAAAAGGCTTTCACATGTACAAAATTATTTCCTTTGTATTATATCCGTAACTATCTATCCACCAAAGAATACAATCTCATTTGTTGAGGCAATGCATATCTCTAAACAGGCATCCCTGAACATACAGACATCCAAGGTTTAATCTCTTGAACCTTGTTAAATTTAAAGAGCATCTGCTATATTCATAATGGGGCATATTTCGGCATGGCCTAATTAGTTCTTATCAATGCTATTTTTCTCTTATCAGCACAGTCTATCTTTACCAGTACATCTGAGCAGTTTATCAATGATCAGGAACAGCACAGCTGTCACAAACAGTGTTCTTCTTATCTTGCAACTACTAAAGGCAGTCCAAGCTATGGGCTCTGTCTGGCTCTTTTTATTGTCTCCCTAGCCTTATCCAGGTTATCAGTTGTCCAATCAAAATTCATCAAAAACAAAGGTGCTAACAGTTCCCACATTTATGATAGCCAAACAAAACAGAGGTCTTAAAATATGATTCCATATTTGCTTCACTTGGAGTATTTGGCTGCCAGCCATCCTAACTGCATCAGCCATGCATTGGTGAGGAGGGCTATTCTCAGTCAAATCTGCTCACATCTCACAATGCTAGGAGGTTATTACCAGACCCATCTCTTATCTTATTTACATTCTAGTATGCATTTTTCCCAACTTAAGCTGCTGCCAAGTTCTCACTGATACACACCATTCTAATATATCCAAATTCCTGTACTATAGCTTACCCTATGTATGCTATACATTCTGTACTTCACAGGTTTATTCTCAAGCCACAAAGTTGGTGACCAAATAAATCTGGTTTGTAACTGGAGTCCCAAGGGCTGTACTAGACCCTGACCCTACCACAAAGGGCACATATAGATATGGTAGCATGCAAGATATGTGTCCAAGGCTGTTGGCATTCTGGAAATTGAACACTACAGGCATTTATCCATCCCATAAGATATGCTAGTCTTTATTCTTCAAAGAACAGTGATTTAGGTTCTTGTCCTGGCATTTTAACATCTGAGAGGTAACTCATAATAACCCCAACTAACTGAGTGATTAATGGTTACCTTTCATTGCCTGTCTTGGACATTCTCCTGGTCAATGCTGGAGACCCTTTTTTGCTTCTGACTATGTATTTATATTTAGGATTTTGCTTGATCCAGCTTCTCAGTGCTTCATAGGCCTCCTGCTGGTGGCCAGTATTTGTAAAGCTTACAGCCAAGGCCATCAGTGCTTTCAAGTTGTTTGGCTGAAGCTCTAAGCACCTGAAAGGAAAAATATATTAACTCAATACCTCTTGGCATAAAGCTTGTTAATTAAAATGCAGTGCTTTGAGACTTGAGCTAAGGCTATAAAGGAATGTATTTTTTTTAGGGAAAAAAAATAGATCAGCTGTATTTATTTGGTTGTAATTAACAGCACATTCCTTTGTGGAATGTGTAAGTCAGTCAGTCAGTCCAACAGCTTTTAAGGAAACCTAGTTCCAAAGAAATGTGTGCAGGATTTAAGTCTTAGCTTCTAACCAAGATGAGCAGCTTCAAAAGTTATCCTTTTACCCAAAGACAGCCTAGATGGACATGTAGATGGACATGTGGCCACAGGAATCAGAAAATGCATCCAGGCAGCTCACCGGGACTCCCACACAAGAGTCTTCCCTGAAAGCTACATTATATCTGCTTGAAACTGTCCATAAAGCCCAGTATTTTCAACAATGACTGATAAGATCACTGACTGGGAGACTTTTCAAGGTACATTCCTTTTAACTGGTACCATAAGGGAATGAACATTGCCTTTCCAGAGGGAAAGCATGTGCTCTTCTATTAAGCTATTGTTCTCCCCTAAAATGTATAAAACACACATTTGAAAAGCTGCTGAGTGGAATAATTTTGTGACCACCCCATGGTATCCTGTTTCATAAAAAAGATGTAAAACAAAATAGATGGTAACTGATGCAAGAAGAGACAGGAAGCTGCAAAATCTCTGTCCAACTATGGATAAAATCACTTCTTTCAGGAGGGAGGTAAAAGGTAGACACACAATTAGTCTCATGGAGGGCCAACAGAACACATTTCCTGGCATAGCTGGCTCATGGACCTTCTGTAATGATTCCAGGGTTCTGATCCATTCAGTTCCCAGGACAACTAAACCTTGATGGTCTATGAAAATGAGAAAAAAGTCACAGCTGTACCAAAAAAATGGTTTACTGATTACACAAATATGTTAACCAGGATGTGGCAATAAAACCTAAAGGCAAAGGCAAAATTAGCTTATGTCCCTTCAGTTGATCGAAACATTCCTTCATCACAGATGCTTTTCACCAGGGTCACCATGATAAACTAGACACCACCCCAACAGATCAGGTCCCTCGGCTGCACCCCCTCAGCCTGAGACTGAACAATCTGATTTATATTAATCTTTAAATATTCCTTCTCTGAAAAGGGGAAGAGGAGCATCTCATCCTAACCAAGGAACAGTTCCCAAGACATCCATATACTCCTGCAGAGTGAGCTGACCTTGCAGAAGCTCTCAGATAAATTGCAACTGCTGAAAACCACATAATTGTTCTTATTTGCTACAGGTCTACTTGGTTAACTAATAAACACCCAGCTGCTATGTGGTGCATCTCTTAAACATATAAAACATGTATATAGGGTGAATGTGAGAACTGTCACTCCTTGCCAATGCTTTCAGAAATTCCTGATTCCCATGTCTTCATGTCAGAGATCAGGAACAGAGCCAACTGGATATGGTAGTATGGGTTACTGTGTTTATCTTGTTCAAGGAAGGAATGTGTGGGAGGGATTATAGTAAATGAAATATTCTTAGAGAAAGGGATGGAGTGTTTCGTACATGCCCAGTATGAGGGGTAAGTGAATATGATATAGCTGACTGCCCATGCATAGGGAATAATAAGTAGTGTTTTGGAAGAAAGTGCAGGGTGATTGCTGACTGCTTCCTATTGCAAAAACAACCGCACCATCCAAGATCACTTCATGTTTAACATGTGGCTGTCAGAATGAGTTTAGCTCAATTAAGGAGCATTTCTAATGAAGAGATAAACCTTTAGAAAGCATACCAGTGCCAGGAATACCAAAGAGTTCTCTTATTTGCAGAGTTCCCTCTTTGTGTTTGCTGGAGACTGTTAGCTTTCCTTTCATGTTTCCATTTGCTTGATTCAATAACATACTAGATTAAGATTTGTGAATAATTTTAAGGATACATGTAAGTCGTTACAAAAAAGTTTTTCGTGACGTAACCAAGGCCATTTCTGCACTAGACTGTTATAGCGCTATGATTCCACTTTCAACATCCAATGGAATCCTGAGGTTTGCAGTTTAGGGAGGGGCCAGGTGGCCCCTCCCGAAACTGCAAACCCCAGGATTCCATAAGATGTTGAAAGTGGAATAATCACGATATAAGAGTATAGTGCGGAAATGTCCTAAGATGGCTCAAATTCTGTGTAAATTATGCAGACTGAAGCATGCACTTTGCATAGCTTATTCTGCTTATGTTAGGGAGGGAGAGGACCAAGGAACTCGACAGCCAACTCAAGCCATATTTTTTTGTCTGAGATCTTTTTTTAACATTGCTGGGGCAGCATAGTTAAGCAGGAGATATGGGAGGGAGGAATATAGGTGGTACAAGATGATGGGTGAAGGCATGACAGAACAATCCTGATACCTCCCCCCTAAAGCCAATCAAAGGCCATTTTGAGTTTGGAGTGGGGCAGAGCTGCTCCAAATGCTAGTTAGCTTCCATGGGGAAAGGAGATACAGAATACCATCCTGTGCAATACCCCCCCCCCAAAATACTTATGCAGAGTAACTGAGAGTTTAACTGACAACATAAGTCAGCAAGAGGGAGCTGACCTCTGACTATTGGATGACCTACTGATCCACACCTACATATAACCAGGCATTGCTGTCAGGCCAAAAGATATTTCTTTGTAGGCATAAGAGCTGTAAATTTTATTTTATCTTTTTTTTAAAAAAAAAAGAAATAAAAATATTCTTCCCCACCTCCAGTTCTGTTCCAGTCTCCTCACTTCTATGAAACTACATGCAGTTCTAATCATATTGTAGTTAGTGGGCTCACTGTGGGCTTATTGCTCCTATGTAAAGCAGCATAAGAACCAGCAGCAGGACTATGTGCAGCTGCCCTGCCCTACCATTGCAACATGACAAGTAACCCTTCCCCTAGTGTCTGCCTGCACAGTGTGAAGATCTCCCAGGCCTTAGCAGGTACAGTTTTATGTGCAGATGTAAGCAGTAAAAGAGTACTGACAAAGCAGTGCTTCCCAGCTTTTCCCTGGTCTGCTCTGTAGGGCTAAGAGATTCAGCGCCCTGGACAGTTCAATTCACAGAGAGTATTGTCTGCTTAAATGTCTAAGCTCAAGAAACTTAACTAAAGGTCTTCCATTTTGAATTCCAATTGACTTTAACAGTTGTTCCTATTGTCAGCCCCTTGTCCTATTTACAATTATGCTGACATTACTTGGCAAAGCCAATTTCTAGGTTCTCAGCATCAGTTCCCAGCGCTCTCTATAACAACATTTCTTATACTGCACTGCTGAACAAATGCAGGTGAGATACAGGGTTCATTGTTGGTTGTTAACCAGAAGTTACTGTATTATCAACCATGTATCAGAGTTTTAGTCCTGGGAAAGCAAATATTCTTGCACATGAGCTGTATGCTTTATGATCACTGTTATCCCAAAATATATAATCCTTCCCTTCTTTCAATAAAGAGTCCTTCTCTTTGCTCATATAAGAAGTGGTTCTTGACTACGTTCTTGCTGGTAGGGGGGAAGTCCATTGCCAAAGTTGGGGATTTTTCCAGGGTGATTTGGAGCTCACTCGCAATCGCATAGACTACCTGAAGTAGTTCATGAGGACCTAATATTTTAGGTCTGACCCACATCTTTTTCTAGGGTTTAGGGGCGACTGCCAATTGTGGGTTCGAGTTCCACTTGGCACCAACAATTTTGGAGGAGGTTCAAGTCCCATCTGCATCGCCAGTAATCCTAACAATTTTTGGAAGGGGTTCAAGTCCACCTCAGGAGTAACTGCCACCAGCTGTGGGTTTGACTCTCACTTGCCATCAACAAGTGGTATCTGCTGACTGTGGGTTCGAGTCCCACTTGGCGCCAACACAGATACTTCTATGAGAAGTGGTATGCTGAGTGTGTAGGATTTCAGATCCTTAAATCCCTATCCAGAAGCCTTCACATGTAAAACTGTACCTGCAAAGTACTCCACTTTGCAGACATTCGTGCTGTTCACATAGAACTGGAAGTCACTAAGTCATACATTGAAGGTATCCGGCATGGTCTCACTCATGTATTATTCTACAAAGGAACAACAGTATCCAGGCAGATGCTGGAAGAGAAAGAACTACATGCAGCCCCTAGTTCACCTCCAGTGCTGGAGGGCTAGGAAACCAATAAGAACTGGGTTTTGGGAGGTAGGCAGCACTGTGGAAGGAAGGGAAAGGAAGTAATTTCTAGAAGTTCCAACAAAACATTGCATTATGTGTTATGAAAGAGACATTCCAAACACAACCATAGTCAATAAACATAATAGTAAGTTCACTAAGATACATCATGCCTCACATTAAATAAAAACATGTCTGCATCTAAAGCAAAAAGTCATGTAGATGATCTTATTCTGGAATGGAATTCATTTTTAATGACAAGTAGAAAATGGCACCTCTCTGTAAAAAGTTATCACGCTACATTATTTTGTGGTATGCCCAGTCTTAGTTGCATCAACGGGTAGTAATGCAACAAGTTTCCAAATTGTACAGTGCAGAACTCCTTCTTGAAGATGATTTTGGGTCCTGTTCAGAGCAATTTGGAAGCTTGTCCCTCTCCCAGTGGTCTAGAAGAAGGTAACAGAATAATTTGTATATCTCTTTTATCTTCTATTGAGACCAACATGGCAATGTCTGTTATTGGTTACACAACACTGAATTGAATCTGCTAAAATTAACACTGTTTACCTTTGCAGGGCGACGATAGCTGCCTGCTCATTTTCATTTTCTGCTTGCGTTATTCCAAGAAACTGCCAAGCCTGCAACACAGATTTTTGTAGGATTATTGCACTGCTAGGTATTTTAACAGATCCTGCCTTTTTGCCAGGAGCTAGAGATCCTACAAAAGTCCTTTTACCCAAGAGAAACATGCAAAAAAAGTAAGAAAAGCAAGTGAGAAAAGGTAAAAAAAATTCATTTCTGGGATTATCACTATGTTCTACATACACCCAATGTGCTAGTAGATAGACAGGGCTTAGCATTACCTCAGTGTCATACCAACCACTGAACTCATGCTGCTTTTTAATCAACCTGGCTCAGATCTTTGTTTTTTGTCACCCACAACCTCTCTTTCAGATCTTAGGAAAGTTACTTCCCGGATTACAGCTCCCAGAATGCCAGTTGCCATTTTTGCTGGGAGACACTAGGGACTGTAGCCCAAATATAACTTTTCCATGCTCTGCCCCTGCAGCCCTACTACCTAATCCCACAGATGGGTCCAAGACACAACTTCACAAAAGTACAGCTTGAATTGTATTGGCTCATCCCACTGAATGGAGAGCCAGACATGTGGACTCTCTGGATTACTGTTGTTTCCAATTTATGGCAACCCTAAATCTATTATGTAATGGTGAGTAAATATTGCTAATTGTTGTGCTCTGTGTGTGTGTGTGTATGTGTGTGTCTGTCTGTCTGTCTGTCTGTGTGTTTAATGATACATTTTATAATCTGGTTTTAATTTTTTCATTGTTTAATATTGTTTTAACTTTTGTGTCTTGTGGATTTTTAATGATAGGTTTTTTAATTTGTTGTAAGCTGCTTTGAGTCCTGACATGAGAAAAAGGCAGGATAGAAATAATAATCCTAATACTAATACTGATAATAATAACAATATAAGTCCCATTGACTCAGTAGAGTTATTTTAACTGAGACCTATGTCAACAAAAAAAACAAAAACAAAACAAAACAAAACAAAAAAACGCAGATGCAATTGCATATCTACTGCAAATTCTGTTCCATCTACAAAGTGTGGGTTCATCCTGTACTGTGAGCTTCTCCCTTTCACTATAATGGTACAATCTCCTTCAGTTTTAATTGATTGGGAACATCATGCCTCTGTATGCCATTAAACCTTACTGCTTAAAAGTTCCTTCTCCATCACTGACAAAACAAACTCAAGTTCCAGAATATTAATCAGGGTGGATACCTCAGCGTCATGAGGATCTTGGAGAATTGCAGCCTCCAGGTATAAAATGGTGAGGGGCAAATCTCCCTCCCTCAGCTTTTTCAGTCCTTCCTCAAAAGCACCAGGCCAGTCTTTGAAAGGGTTTTCTGTATGAAAATAATAGCCCTGGAACAAAGAATTGATATGAGGAAAATGAGACACAGAACCAAAAAAGGTTTGTAGTGCAATCCTATGCATTATAAAGTCTCATCTACTTCAGAAGGGCTTACTCCTAAGTAACTGTACATGAAATTATGGTTTAAATGATCTGCAGTTAAGTATCTCATAGTCTCTTATCGATATGTGGAATGTCAATGCTTTTGGAGTGTGTATGTGAATATAATATAATTTGATGCAGGTGTGGGAATCCTGTGGCCTAAGAGATGTTCTTGGATGACACCCCTCATCATCCATGACTATGGGCAATGCTGGTTGAGCCTGAAGGCAGGCGAAGTTCAACAGCATCTGAAGGGCCACAAACTCTCCATCCCAAATAAGATGGCTTATTCTCAACAGCAATGCTAGGATTTCTGACTGAAAATGATGGGCTTTCATTTTGTCCAAAATGTTGCATGCTTTAGAGATGCTCATATATGCACTAAGTGAACATGGCTGGAGCTATGTGTTATGAAAATGAAGCCCCTTCATCATAATCAAACCCTATCACCACCAATCTCTTCCCCATCCTCTTCCATCTCACCTGTTGAGGGCTCTATCACACACTGTTACAGCACTTTTATTCCACTTTAATTGCTATGGCAACATTCTGTGGAATTCTGGAGTTTGCAGTCTGGGGAGGTTAGCTGAGAATTCTAAATGTTCTTTCCTAAACTGCAAATCCCAGGATTCCATATGATGTTGTCCTGCCAATTAAAGTGAAATAATAGTGCTGTAACAGTACAGGGTGATAGAGCCCTTAGTCTCTTCACTTATACAATTGACAGACACTGAAATGTGTAGAGAGAAAGTGTGGAACCTCACATCATAGTAGTGGGACATTGTCCTAACATTACACTGAAAACAGGTTTAAGCACCATGATACCATTTTTTGTAGCAGCTATTTCCTACATTCTAGGGCTTAGAATGAACATGACTGTAGTAAAATGATGCCAGTAAATTTAGGGGCTCAAATAAACTGCAAATTAAAACAAATTCAAAAGGCATTTGTGAAATTTGTTTCCCTTTGGCTAAAGATTAAGAAGGGCAATGTTCTAATCAAGCTTCCACAGCTGCCCACAGCAACTCCATGGGCCTACAAAAGCCTTCAACATTGTGTGTATGTATGTTCCTTCAAGTCACCTGTTAACTTGAATTTCATAGGTATTTCTTAGGTAAGGGAAACTCAAATATGGTTTTGCCAGTTCCTTCCTTTGAAATATAGCCTACAGCACCTGCTATCTGCTATTTGCCAGTCTTCCATCCAAGTACTAACTATGGCTGACCCTGCTTAGCTTCCAAGATCAGATGGGACCAGGCTGGTGCCTTCAGCATTACCTTCTCATTAATGGAGACAGTTGCTTGGCCTTGTGCTTCTTGGCCTTCTGAAATCCAGTTTCTGCGAGCCATTTCTTCCCATTCTGCTTGCATCTTATCCCAAAATTCTGTGTCTGACTGGAAGAAAGACGAAAAAGTGGGGAAAATTAAGAAGCATTTTTAAAAAGCAAGAAGAAAGAAAGATAATCATCCTTTGTGGTATCTTCTGGTGACCATTGTTATAATGCAAATCATATTTAGAATTATGGTATTTTCTACAATCAATCAATCAATCAATCATAATTATCAATCATAATTAAGCAATTAATAAAACTCTGCAAACTGTAAACATTAAATACCTCTAGCTGATAATGATACGTATAGAGTCCAGACTGCAAGTTTAAAGTTGACCGATCCTTGCCCAGAGATTCTGTGCTTTTCTTCTACAGTACAGTTGTATTGAGTAGTACATATCTATTGAGTTCTTTAAGTACTATTTGGTTGAAAGCCTATAATCTAATTCTGCCAGGTTATGCGGGGTCACAGCTCCTTGGGCCACTGACTACCAGTAGTAGAACAATGGGATGCAAAGTTCCAAATGAATAAGCAAATCTGTCCATATATTTCACTGCACTCAGAGTAAGCTAAGTAATCTTTCCATTTCTGAAATCCATGATTACAACAGTGGGGACTATGTGGTCCCCAGCTGCTTGCAGTCTTCAACTCTTACCTATGTGGTCTTCAAACTTTTCACCTAAAGAGAACTAAACTTGGAGGTATAATTCTGGTCTAAAACACATGGCATCCCCCCTCCCTGACCAAACAAACAAATAAATCAATGGCCAGAAAACTGGAAGAGATAATAGAATCTTAGGCCCTTGCCACACCTTACCTTTTTTCGGCGCTGGGGTGTGGGGATCACGCAAGCAGCATCCAGCAATAGGCTCTCGTGTCCCCGTTGCTTCAGCTCCACATGAGCTGCCTGCTCCCGAGCAGGTAGCACAAGAGCCCCGCCTCTTCCTTCCGCAGCGCAGCCTGGGAGTTTCTCAGGCTGCGCTGGGGCAGGAAGCACGACCGCCACAGCTCTGGAGGTTCCACATGCACGGCAAGTGCACGTGGGGCTCTGGAGCAATGCGTGATCATGCACCATTTTCGGCTGAAAGCCGAAAATGAAAAAGTGCACGAACCACGCCTGCCAGATCCTGGAGCGTCGTGCAATTGTGAATGCGTGTGCAGATCGCTCCTCACAATCATGCGACACTCCAGGTGCCCTTTCGCATGGCAAATGCCGTGCGAAAAGGGCCACAGAGTTGGAAGGGGTCACAAGAGCCTCTAGTTCAACCTCCTGCCATGCAGGAATACACAACTAAAGCATTGCTGAAAGATGCCCATCCAACTTCCTTCAAAGAAGGTCATTTCCAGGTGATGACCTCTGTGTGGTGTTGGTGGGGGGGAACGGAATAGGCCCTAGACCTTCCACAGGAACCCAACTCAGATTATAACAACAACAAGGACATGAAGATGAAGGAGCAGCATCACTGTACACGATACAGTATCACATAACAAAGTTGTCTTTGTTGTGTGCCTTCAAGCCATTTCTGACTTATGGTGACTCTAAGGCAAACCTATCATGGGGGTTTCTGGGGCTGAGAGTGTGTGATACATCCAAAGCCACCCAATGGGTTTTCATGTCCAAGTGGGGAACTGAGCCCAGGTCTCCAGAGTTGTAGTCCAATACTCAAACTACTGGCTCTCATAACGTGGGCCCTTTTTGCATGGCATCTGCCATACAAAAGAGGACCTGGAGCCTTGTGCGATTGCGAGGAGTGATCTGCATGACACCCTCGCAATCGTGCAAGGCTCCAGGGGCCGGCAGGCAACAATCGCACACCTTTGCATTTTTGGTTTTCAGCTGAAAATGCTGTGCAATCCCGAATTGCTCCCAGGCCCCGAGCACACTTAACTGATGTGCAGAGCCTCGGGAGCCAGGCCAGTCACGCTTCCTGTCTCAGTGCAGCCTGGGAAGGTCCCAGGCTGCACTGTGAAAGGAAGAGTCAGGGCTCTCGTGCGACCAGGAAGCTCGTGTGGAGCTGAAGAAGCAGAGAAGCGAGAGCCTCTCACAAGAGGCTGCTCGTGCGATCACCGCACCCCAGTGCCGAGAAAAGGTAGGATGTGGAAAGGGCCATAAAAACAGCTTTCTAATTCCTGTCTGGAGAATCTGAGTGCAAACAAGCTGACATTATCCAGTCAGAAGTTTCTGTCCAACAAGAACCCTCCCAGGAATTTATCACAGTCCCTGTTTAAATAAAACTGGTATGTGCCCCTTGTACTTTAATAAAATCTAAGCAATAGAGTTTTATGTGCGCACTTTGGGGGACAATGTGAGATTATTGTGTCTCATCTGTTGTGCCTTGCTTCCCTTGGACACAAAATCGAAAAACCCAGATCATAAATCTTCATTTGAAGCCTCAGCAGAATAATCCAGTAGTACTGTGGATATATAAAATGAGTGACTTGATAATTAAAGGGTAGCATTCACAATCAGCGTGGTATAGTGATTGTAAGGCAAAGGCAAACCCCCTCTGAGCAAATCTTTCCTAGCAAATGCTGTGACAGGTTTGACTAAGGGTTGCCATCAGTCAGAAACAACACGAAGGCATACAACAACAACAATTCACAACCAAAAACATTTGTGACAGAGAGAGTTTGCTGGTTCAGCTAAGTTCTGAGTCTTCTTAAAGATCCACTATGCTATGTTTAGAGGAAGAAAGGAGACCTGCAAGAGGAGGGTAATGGCAGGATCTTTTCACCTATGTATACCAGTACTAATTTTAGAGAGGACTCCAGTTAAAGTTAACAAAGTATTTTGTTTGAATTGACAAACATATGAGAAATCAGACACTCTTAAGGATCATACAAGGCTATTGGAAATTGAGGCAAGAAAGGTTGGACAGAGAGGGACTGAGCAGAAAGGGTGATAGTTACCAGTCCTGAAGAAGGGGTCCTAGCAGAGTGACTCAGACAGCATCTGAGGGTAGTATGGAGGAACGACAGTTTGGGGCACCATGTACAACATATTACATCCGAGACACTACAGATAGCTGGGGTTGAAACTAGAGTTTTATACTCTATTCCACATCCTGAAGGGGTGCACTGACAAAACCACAAAACCAGAACTGACCAAAGGGTCCAGAATGGGCTGATTGTTTTACTCCACAGTGACTAAACATTGATGGAACTCACAATGATCTTTTAATGTTTGGTCAGGTAGTGTGTATGGGGATGATCTCTGTAGGATAAGATTGAGAGATGGCCTCTAATTGCTCACCGATCTGGACAGTTTGTCTTTCCTTGTATTCAAAAATGCAAAGAAAGATTGTAGGAAGAACCCTGAAGAAAACTAACAGCCACAGTTCTGGATACTTTTCACATAGGAGATGTAGTATGTAACCACCCTCTTGATTCCATGCAGCACCTCAGGAGTCCCCTCAAAACCTGAACTTGCCAAGATGAATTCATTTAAAGGTGCATATCCCTCCTCATACTCATTCACAGGGCACTTTGATTTAATTACAGGGATACTTCCATTCAAGCTGAATTTCTGAGTCAGCTTCAGTTCTTTGCTCCCAGAAGGAACCTAGTCAAATATCCTTAGCATAAGGGCGGACTGGTTTGAGCTTCCGATAATTAATGTTTCTTCTCACATACAGTAGTGGGCATCTTTAACCAAAAGCCCTTTATCTCACAGGCAACATCTGTTTTTAGCAATGCAGGCTTTGCTTTAGTGCCGCCTGCTTTCTGCTGACAACAAAAGTTAACTGTATGGAGAATTCCAAAGATGGGTGTGTAGGACAAGCTGTTGCCTTATGAAAGCCTATGCCCTGGCATATGAATAGACAAATTAGTCAGGAAAGAGTCTGCAAAACTGACTTTCTTGGGGAGGAATCCAACTTCTGTTCTTAACTAGATCAGCCCAACTTACATAAGTGCTGAATCATCAATTGATTTAGTGCAATTCAACTGAAATGCAACTTCCTTTGCTGGTGACATTCTCAGTGGTTCTGTCAAATAGCTCATTACAGTGCTTCTTTTAGATCTTCCCCTTCCAATCAGAAAAATACAAATTTCAGACTATTTCCCATAGTTTCTTTGAGTTATATGTGGAGTGAAAGAAACATCCCAATAACAACTGGAGTGCATCACACCACACAAACCAATGGACCACAGGTTCACTTTTCTATTCCCTCTTCCCTTTATTATTTGTTCTTTTGCCCCTCTTCTGTCTCTCTACCTTTCCCCTTTTGTGTCTTGCTCTCCCCTCTTCTCTTACCCTTTGCCACAAAATCAAACTATAATAAGGGATTTGTCCAAAACGAAGGGTCACAATATACATATGAAACTGCAAAACCTTGAGCTGGGAGCTGGTTTGGCTCAGGGTGAAGAAACAAAACGGGCTACTTGTGGTTTCAAAAAACCCCTAGAAAACCAGAAGCTCTTCTTATTACAAATATTTAGAACAAAAATACACAGAGGGTTTTTTGTTCATCTATGAAGAGCATCTATGTGTGTATGTGTGAATCCACATTTGAGCTGGGAGAGGATGAACTTAGATCTCTCACCTCAACCCATCACAAGTACAGAGGCTGGCATGACAGCACTGCATAACCTAAACAAAGTCAGAACAAGGTAAAAACTATGGCTGACTCTAAAGATAAAAGATTAAAGCTGGTGCCATATTGAACTGCCAACAGTCAGACCAGACCAGTGCTGTCTACTCCACTGGTAGCAGATCAGCAAGGCCACAAAAAGATTCCCTGACAGTGGGAGTGAGTAGAGTGAGCAAGCAGAATAAGGCACGAAGCTTCTATCCCTTTTATAGCTGTGTAGAAGACTGACTTTCAGCAGGTGTTGCTTGCATGATAAGCAATTCCCTCTTCCCCAAAGGTGCAGAACCATTCAAAATAACTGCAACATCCAGCTTTTTTTGACTGCCCATACTCAAAAGTCTGAATATGCTTTGCAACCTGCCAGAAAACAGCCAAATATAAAACTGGAAATTATATCACATTGCTTTTGTTTCTTGACAGCCGTATGTTCCACACAGGAGAACAAAAGCCCTTCTCCTGGTGCTGTTGCCCATTCCTGCTCCACAACTAGAGTTGCCAGGTGTCCAGGGAGGGCCAGAAAGCTCATCCCTTACAAGACTGTCAGGCATCCCTTTGTATAAGTGGTGTTTCCTATTTGAGGGTTGGAAAGCTTTCTCTTCTATATATAGATGGAACAAGAGGCCAAAATCCTGTACTTTTGAGTATGGGTCCTTCATAAAGACAGAAATGTGTGCGTCAAGTAATTTATGAATGTGAACAGTGCATTAGTTTTACAGAGAAACATGTGGCTAAGTTAACTGAAATCAATACTTTTGTTTGGTACTGAAGCAGAGCGCAAACTTTTTAATAGCAGTTTCCTTGCATGAATTTCAGTCGTTTCTCATTTCTATTCTGAGAACCCAGCAGCACTTGTGACAACTGAAAATTGCATTTTAAAAATTCTCCATCAATTTTTCAGGCAATGGTGCTGCAGGAATTTTGCTGACTGTTCTCAGTGCGTGTGGGGAATAATTTAACAGTTTTTTTGAGGGGAGGCGAGGCACTATTAAAATTCATAGCAACAAAAGTTTCTGTGGATCCATTTGTTTGCTACCACCACAAAGTGGCAACAGGAGAATTCATATATTGACAGTCCAGCAACCTGATTATATCATTGCATTGTTCAGGGTTATTGTGGGGGGAAAAATAGCTTCCATAACAAAAAAATGGGCAAGGAATGTTTGGAGAATATTCTGCAAAACTGATCTCTTTTTCAGATAAAAAGAACTTCCACAAGAGAAAAAAAATCTGAGAAATATCAGCTCAGCTATAGTTTCTGCCCCACTGAAAAACTTCTAGAACTACCAGAGATTTTACTTGGGATATTATACATACTACTAACCACGGACTTGGAAATCCCTTCTCATGTTGACTGAGCAGTCATCACTGAAATATGTCAAGTATTTCAAAGAGTAATCGTTATCTTCTGTTATCTAGAAATTACTCACTGGCATTATGTTCTGCAGTTGTGTGCCTTAAGTTATTTCCGACTATTTGTTACTACGGTTATGATATGTCTGGTGAGAGCACTAGATATCCTTTTGATATCAAATAATTTGGCCTTTGCTTGGCCTTTCTCTGCCACCCTACTCCATGTGTTTGCAGAGGTCCACCGGACAAGCACGTATTGAGCGTGGCCGTTAATGGTTGTACATTCCAAAGCCCATTCAGGCAGGCAACTTAAGCCTCCCTGATGCTTCAGGGAAAAACCCTCTTGCAAACCGGCCTTGCTCAGTGCGAATCCTTACAAAGACGCATGGCCAAGGGCCGAGCCATTCCTTTATGTCGGGCCATGTGCATACTGGCCATACTATTGTCATCCAGTGCTAAGCTCATCATGTACAATCTGACCTTTTTCCAACTCCTTTGTCCAGCTTCAAAATTCCTTTGTTCTCACCGAGCATGGCATAGCCTGTAGGTAAAATCCACCCTATAAAAAGTCCCCATTTTCGGGACTACCTCGGACTACCTTGGACTTCCATCCCACCTTGCTGTCGGTTTGTCCAGTGAGCTCCCCTCAGAGAACCGTGCTGAGCTTTCTTCCCTGCAACCTCCTCTTCTCTCCAGGACTACGAGACCAGGTGTCATAGTACCCATTCCCCAAAACTCTCCATTTCTATTTCTCAGTTAGTTGGCGTATGTTGTGTCCTTCATGTTGCTTGTCTTCAATAAAATATTATTTGTTAGTTTAAAACCTTGTCTAGCCGCTCTCTGACCTGATGCTGTATACATAGGGTTAAAGATCCTAGCTAGAGTTACCCTGCCTCTTGTTAGCTTAAGAGAGTGCTCGAGCTTAATTTCCCCATCTTGTGCTTTTATTTGGTTGCTTGGGCGCCCCTCCCGGGACCCCCAACATACAGGGTAACATATTGACCTAAATTGCACTAAAGCAGAACCACCTGACCAATGGAATTTGGCTAGATGTGGATTCACAATTCAAGAATTGATTTAATAGCTTTACATTAGTTGTTACTAGCCAGTAAGATTCACGCCACTATATACTTTCATGTATTCTTAACAATCCCAACGCCTTTGTTTCCTTATTAACCCTAGGTGACGATTTAACAGAGCCATATTCTCTTCTTCAGGCAGGTTTTTAAAGAAATCCCTGAAAAAACATAATCAATTAAATTTAACAGGGTTTCTGTTCACTTTTTAGTCCAATTCAAATTTCAGCGAAGCAGTCTTTTAATTAATTCCTCACTAATGGCTGCTTCCTTCTCTCCATCTTTGCCTACTATAACATGAAGCTATTTTAATTATTTCTTTAGGCAAAGTATTTTAGAGCAAGAGGCTATTAAAAAAAGAGTCTCTTTATTTTTGCCTTAATGTTTCATATTTTAATTGCAAAGCTGCAAGTGCTTTGAGCATATCTGGAGCCTGGGTTTTATTCAAAGGTATAAGTACTTCCTTACTCCCAATCACAAAGCAATCAAGAAAGCAAAAACCCTAAAATCCATAAAGTCCAAAATCTGTTGCAGAAAACAAACTGTGGGTTTATAGAATTACAAAGCACTTTAATATAATAAATACTTTACATTACGTGTATACATAATGCATTTCAAGAATTCAGAGCACTTTGCACAAATTATCTCAGTAACACATTATTATTTTATTTATAATATTCCTGAAATGCCATTAGTCTACATTACTTTACTGAGAAATTACCATCTAAATTATCCATATTTTGGCTTAAAGAGCAGCCAAAATATAATCATCCCCAGTAATGGGCCTGATCTGGATCTAGACCTGCCTACTGGATCTGGAGAGAAGTGTATGTTAATATCACTCCCACTCCTCTCAAATTTCAGTCTATGGAAAAGAAAAGGGGGCAGGGAGTAGTTCCAAGTGAGGATGAGAAAGTACACTTTGTGTTTTGGAAGTATCATTGTTCTTGAAACCACACTGAGGCTTCAGGGTTGCCACACCACTAAGGAAACAGGTGTGGCTCTCCCTGGTATCCAAGCCTCTGAATCTGTGTAAATTGTATTGGGCAATGACCAGAGCCTAGGGGCATGGTTAGCCCTACCACTGGGCAGAGTGAGATGTATTTGAAGGACCGTATTCTCCCTTACAAACCAGACTGGGCTTTGAGATCTGCTGGAGATGGCCTTCTCTCTGTCCCACCACCTTCGCAGGTTCATCTGGTGGGAACACGGGAGAGGACCTTTTCACTGGTTGCGCCCAGGCTCTGGAATTCCCTTCCCAGAAAAGGCAGACTGGCACCCTCCCTTCCTTCCGTACACAAGCAAATACATTTTTATTTCAGTAGGCATTCAATTTGTGATCCTTGCCTGCTGACAAAAGGTGCTGGCTAATATTAATTTATGTAGTATTTGTGATTTGTTTGTGCTTTTAAATATGTATTTTAACTTTGTTTTAATTATTATTTGTTTAATTTGCATCTTAACTTTTGTATGCTATGATTTTTTTAAACTATGTTTTCATTTTTGTAAGTAGTGTAAGCTGCTTTGAGTCCTTCCAAGGAGAAAGTGGGATATAGAGGTGGTGATGATGATGATGATGATGATGGTAACAACAACAACAACAAGAATAATAATAATATTGCAAGCCGCTTTCAGTCCTTACTAGGAAAAAAGTGAAATAATAATAATAATAATAATAATAATAATAATAATAATAATAATAATAATAATAATAAAAAAATTTTAAACCACCACGACCACCACCACCCTTTAGGAGCTGAAAAGGATAAGAAATTGTTACTTTTTCATTACTGCATGTTTACTACCATGAATGGGGAGAGTTGTTTTGGGATTTTCTGCTGTTTTGTGAACTGCACTACAGCTCCCCTCTGATCATCTCCTGGACTCACTGTTCTGCTGCGATAGCCCCGCTCCACAGTCATTCTGAGGCTGGCAGATAGCACAGGGATTGAAGGAACATCTGGCCATGTCCCCATAGCCAGATATAGAACAATGACATCATCCACCAAGATCCACTAGGGGCCACTGGACATCTCAGTTCATGATGTAATCATTCTGCATCTGTCTACAGGGACGTAGCCAGATGCTTCCCCAGTCCCACCACTGTACACCAGGCATTGAATGGCCATGGAACATGGGGCTCTCACAGAAGAACAGTGGTACATGGAGAGTTCTTTAATCACTGCAAAGGCAGAAAGAGAATGCTAACCTCTGCAACAACCAAAAAGAGCTGTACCCAGGCATACGCTCAATTTATGCTTGTGTATAGTAGGATGCTGGGCCAGAGTTTGCATTTACTCTCTCTCTTTTTAGTCTTTTTGTGAGCCAGCTTGAGTCCCATTGATGGGAGAAAAGCAAGAAATAAGTCTATAAAAACCCAAATGAACTAACTGATAGGTATTGTTCTGCTTTGCAAGGAGTTCTGGCATATCCTTAAATGTTCCACATAAGCTGTTAGTGTAATCTCAGGTATGGCTCCCCGGGTGGGGGCTCCCAGATATCACTTTGATATCATCTAATTCGGCCTTAGCTGGACCTGCTCTCAGTCACCACACTCCACATGTTTGTAAGTTCTCCGGACAAGCACGGACATGAGTGCGGCCGCTAATTGCTCTCACATTCCAGTCTCTTTTTAGGCCAGCAACTTAAGCTTTACTTCAGGGAACTTCCCACATGCACATTTCACAATAGCTGCGCAGCTCTCAGCAGAGCCAGCCCAGTAAACAAGTCATTTACATATTGGCTATACTATTGTCATCAAGTGTTAAGCTCATCATGTTAAATTTGACCTTTCTAAATCCTTTGTCCAGCGCCAAAACTCCTTTTGTTCTTACTTGGTTTGCCATAGCCGAGAGCTACAAACACCCTTATAAAAACCCCTGACTTTCAAGCAGTCTTCAGACTACCTTGGATTGCTATCCTGCCCTGCTACTGGCCTTCAAAGGAAACTCCCCTCAGCCAGGCACACTGAGCTTTCTTCTTCTGAACACCATCTCTCCATTTCTCCAGGACAACGAGACCAGGTGTCGTATTACCTACCCTTACGCTCTCCGCTTCCCTTTTCCTAGTTAGCTAGTACGTGTGTGTTATTTATTTTCTGTTTTTTTTCAATAAAACTGTTATTTTTGGTTATTTTGAAACTTGTGTGCCTATTCCCTGACCTGAAGCCGTAGACATTGGGTTTTAAGATCCTTGCAACATTACTCTGCCTCTTGCTGGCCAAAACAGTGTTCAAGCTAATTCTGCCCAATTTGGTATTTTATTTGGCAATCTGGGCGCCCCTCCCAGGACCCCCCAAAACTCAGGGTAACATTAGGAGTATCACAGATTCCCTTCCACTAGCAGGTGAAAATTCAGTCAAACACAAGCTTGAATTCTGAACACAAATCTTCCAGGAGTGGAGATCAGTCCCCTAGAACTGGACTTATTGCTAGGACCCACAGTCATTAGCAAGGTTCCAACTAGGCCAGTTAGATTTTGCCTTACACTTCTTCAAAGATGATTCCAAATGCCTAGATAGATACTTTTAGAGTCTAGGTCAGCCTTATCATAACATACAATGGAAGATTCCCACTGAGACCTCTGAAGATATGATGGGCTGATTCACCCCAAGCCAGATATAAGCTGCTATAATTGTTTGTCACTCTGCTAAAGAAAGCAAAGCAAGAGGATTGTGAACGGAATGACAAAGATCTCAAAGAAAAGGTCTGAGGCAGATTAGCAGCAGAAAAAAAATACAGGCATAGTCACCAGCCTTCACTGGCTCTTTTGGACTCCAGCCAGCTAGAAATAAGCAAACACAATTGCACAGAAATGAGAGAAAAACAAATCTTCCTCACCTTGATCTGCAATCATGGATTTGAATAAATTTACTGTGTGTTGTAGATACAAGCTACTTCTGGCTGAGCTTCTGACACTACATTCTGGCACGCACAGATGATCCCAAATAAACTAATTCTTCAAGGCTCATTCCCAAATTTAGTTTCAGTTCTCAGTAGATTTGGAGTCAGAATGTTATTGTCAGAAGAGAGGGGAGGGAGGGACTAGTACAGAGGGAAGGATGCTCAAAGTAGATGCAAGCAAGCAAAAGTCAAAATTCAAGCATCCTGACCTGGAAATCTGCATAGACAAAGAGACTTCTGATCAAATATCTGAGGTTTTCTGTATTTGCATCTACTTTGTGATGGCCAGCTGGAATTGCTAAACTGACAACACCTCTTGAATGCACACACAAATTTAATGTAAAGTTTTGTCACCTTCCAAGACCAATGAGGCAGTTGCCTCAGACAGCAGTGCCTGGAGGTGGTAGCAAAGAAGAACTCTATGTGCTTCACACTTTGGTCAGTGCTAAGTTGATACACTGTCCTGTTATTACAATTATTATTACTACTATTATAACTAAATTTATATTCTGCCCTATCCCCAAGACTGGTTTGCCCATGAAAAAGATGACAATTAAAAACATACAAAAAGTCAACATAAAATCAAATTTAACTATTAGACATATTAAAAACACACACTTAATAAAGTTGAACAATACAGTTTAAAATAATACAGCTTTCACAGCCCTTTCCTTAAAAGCCTTCAATTTTAAAAGCCTCTGTGAATAAAATGTCTTCACTTGCCAAAACAAGGATAGTAAGCTGGGGACCATTCTAGCCTCCTTAGGGTGGGAATTCCAAAGACCTAACAACTATGTGTTGGTATGAATACCTCTGTTTTATGGTCTGAATTATAACTTTATATTTCTGTTTTACAAATTATTTTATATACAACTGATGGCCAGTAAGGTAAGTTTGGGTGTGGAGAGTCAGGTCAGGAGATGCCACCAGAGATGTACCTAGGCTCAGCAGCACCTGGGGCAAGTGTTGAAGTTGTGCCCCCTAGGCGCTGCTGCCACCGCCACCCCCCAGTGGGCCAGGAAGGATAGGGCAGGCAATGATGAGCAGGCACAGAAGAACATGTGGGGGGTGGCAGGGGGGCGTAGAAGGGTTTGGGGAGATGGCAGCCAGGCAAGAAAGTGTGCGGGGAGGTGGCTAGTGAGCAAGAAAAGGTGTGGAAATGGCCGGGGGGGGATGGTAGGAGGGCGTGGAAGAGCGCAGAGAGGTGGTGGGCAGGCACAGAAATGTGCAGGAAGGTGGCAGGTGGGCGTAGAAAGGCATGGGGAGGTGACGGGTGGGCGCGGAAGTGCATGGGGAGGTGGTGGGCGGCTGTGGAATGGTGCAGAAGTGCACAGGGAAGTGGTGGGCAGGTGCAAAAGGGCACAGAAATGCATGGGAAGGTGGCTGGTGGGTGCAGAAGGGTGCAGAGAGGTGGTGGGCGGGCATGAAAGGGCACGGAAATGTGTGGGGGGATGGCAGGACAGCGTGCAAGGGTGCAGAGAGGTGGTGGGTGGGCACAGAAATGCATGGGGAGGTGATGGGCGGGTGCGGAAGTGCATGGGGGGTGGCAGGTGCACACAGAAGGGTGTGAGGAGGTGGCGGGTGGGTGCAAAAGGGTGAGAAATGTGTGGGGAGGTGACTAACAGGTGTGGAAGTGCATGGGGAAATAGCAGAAGGGCTTGGAAATGTGCTGAGGCATGAGGGGAGGGTGTAGAAGAGCATGAGGGGCAGCCAGCAGGTGTGGAGGAATGGCGGCTTTGCACCTCCCCACGAATGGCG
Source organism: Ctenosaura bakeri (assembly GCA_948474755.1). Taxonomy (NCBI): domain Eukaryota; kingdom Metazoa; phylum Chordata; class Lepidosauria; order Squamata; family Iguanidae; genus Ctenosaura; species Ctenosaura bakeri. The sequence goes on along the minus strand of CAOLHI010000602.1, from coordinate 341,854 downwards.
CCCAAAGCACACGTCCCAGTTGCCCTACCCTAGATCTGTCTCTGGATGGTACTTAGCTGTGCAACTAAGATAATTACATAACCAAGGCAATTTCTGCACTAGACTGTTATAGCACTATTATTCTACTTTCAACATCCTGTGGAATCCTGGGGCTTGCAATTCAGAGATAGATATTGCAAACGCCAGGATTCCATAGGATGTTGAAAGTGGAATAATAGTGCTATAACAGTCTAGTGCAGAAATGGTCCAAGTAGCACATGTAGAATTCAGGCCAACACTGTGATCTTGCTTGGGCACATGTGTCCTGGTTTTCCTCTGTGAAACATTGGATGGTAATGTATATGAAGCCAGTGTGGTATAGTGGTTTGAGCACTGGACTATGGTAATTTCTGCACTATACTGTTATAGTGCTATTATTCCATTTTCAACATCCTGTGGAATTCTGGGGTTTGCAATTTACTGAGGCCAAAGAGCCCTCTGGCTGAGAATTCTAAATGTCCCTCCCTAAACTGCAAACCCAGGATTCCATAGGATGTTGACAGTGGAATAATAACTCTATCACAGTGTTTTGTGGAAATGGCCTCTGACCCTGGAGACCAGAGTTTTATTCCACACTCAGTCATGGAAACCCACTGGGCGACTTTGGGCATGTCACACACTCTCACCCATGGAAAACCCTGTGACGGGTTTGCCTTAGGGTCACCATAAATTGGAAACAACCTGAAGACACACAACAACAACAATGTATAAGCAGAAAATATTTTTCACACATGAATGAATGAGTAGCAAAGCACTCTTGTGTCTTTAACATATTCATGTTAGAAATACTCTTAGGCAACACTTTCCACTGATATTAACATGGGTTACTTCCAACCAGGACATGCTTAGGATCATGTTGTGAAACAATGGATTCAGCATTTCTTCTTTCGCTTTAGTCTAATTCTGGGTTGCATTTTTAATTGGTACACAGAGTTTACTTTGAAAGCTAGTGCTCGCTACGTTAGAAGATTGCTTTCCTAGATGGGTTTCTAGTAGGACACTTATCAATCACTTACCTCAACAGCAGCTTTGGCTCTTTCAAATTCTTCTTCCAAGGAATGGTTTCGTGACAGGAAGGCACCTCCCCAACGTTGCTCTTTGGTAGATCGTACCTAAAATAAAGAATAAAAAAAATTACAAAATGCTGGTAACAATGTTCATTAGAAGACGTTATGGTAAAGGAAGAACCAGTGTTTTTGAGTGGTTAGTGTTGAACTAAGGAGATTGTCCACTAAGGAAAAAATCCAGTATCCATACTTACCAGTACCATCAGTGGGACCAAGAGTGGGCAAATTTGGAGCACTTTTCAAGTCCCAGCACCACACCAGGCCTTCTGCATGAACCCCAAAGTAGCCAGAATGTCACTCCTGGTTTGAACAACAGAACACCTGTGTCTAGTTTAAAATATATGCACACTTTTTTAAGGACTAGGACAAGGTGTGTATACCTTTGTGTGTGCAAAACTTTGGTCTAGAGCAGTGTTCTTAAACTTTAGTTCTCTAGATGTTTGGGACTTTCAGTCCCAGAATTCCTGAGCATTGGCCATAGTGGTTGAGACTTCTAGGATTTGAAGGACCAGGGTTCTCCGAATCATGAGGCTAGAGGAGAATAGCTTCTCATGGGGGGCATTTGAGGGCAAAAAAGGATTGATTTTTTTTCAGGGGGAGGGAAGATGCAGTGGTGTGTGTGTGCGTGTCCCTCCAAGGTGTCCTGGTTGGACTACTACAGTCTCCTAGCCTTTCACAGTTGCTCATTCCTACTGTAGAACCTAGTGTCATTGTCATTTTCCTCTTCCTCTTCTTTTAAGGAAACAGGAATGAAGGGGAAACAGATTCTGGCCCAAATCCTACTGTTATTCTTGACTAGAGTAAACTCATGGAATCAATGGAATTTTCTTACGTGTTGAATCACCATGCAACAATGACCCTACTTTAGTTGGAACTGGCCAACAAGATGCCAGACCCTCTCTTTGTATGGGGACTTTAGCATGTAAACAGAAAATAGATGAGATTTTAACAATATTACCTTTTACTCTCTATAGTTAGGACTGGACATTATGCTACTTCCCTCTACTTCTTACTGTAAAGCAGGGGTGAGTAACCTGAGGGCCACATGCAGTACCAAGCCCAGAGGCTGCACTTTTAAGTATCATGCCCACACATGATCCTGTTCCATCCTGTCCCTATCATAATGGAAAGTTGTTGAGATGGAGGCAAATTCAAGCTTACCCACTCCTAGTATCTTGCTCAAGACTGTTGAATATAGATCACAGCTTGGAATTAACACATCCAGTTTAACACATTAGTTCTAATCTGTTGTGTCTTATGCTGATGACTGTGATATGCCATCAGCTTTACATAATATAACAAAGCCTCTCTCAACTGGATAAAAGGCATAACATTATGTACGTTTGCATCATTTCCATCACGTGTGCTCACTGCATGATGGTGCAGAAGAAGTAAATGGAAGGACTGGGTGGTTCAAGTGCTGGCACACTGCAGAACAGTAAGGTTGCAATCCTTTGGGTGATGAATGCACATGTAACTTCCCTTACACAAGTGGTTGCTCTCTTTGGCCATTGCACATTGACTGTATTTAGTTCACAGTTGTGTAAGCAGACTTCCATTAGCATAACTGTTACTCATGCAGCTGTGCATTCTCAGAAGATGCATAACTATTTGTTAGTGCCTTCTATGCACCTTGATTCACTAGGTCTGTGGAGTTAGCTATTGCTCATTTCCCATTGCACTGTTGTTGTTGTGTGTCTTCAAGTTGCTTCTGATTTAGGCAACCCTAACGTGAACCTATCAAAGGGTTTTCTGGAGCTGAGACTGTGGCCCTTTCCGCACCTTACCTTTTTCTGGCACTGGGGTCCGGGGATTGCGTGAGCAGCCTCTGGCGAGAGGCTCTCACGTTGCTGCTGCTTCAGCTCTGCACGAGCTGCCTGCTCGCACAAGAGCCCTGCCTCTTCCTTCTGCAGTGCAGCCTGGGAGTTTCCCAGGCTGCACTGAGTCAGGAAGTGTGCCCGGCATGGCTCTGGAGGCTCCGCATGCCAGGTAAGTGCACATGGGGCCCGGGAGCAATGTGTGATTGTGGACCATTTTTGGTTTCCAGCTGAAAATGAAAAGGTGCGCAATTGGTGCCTGCCGGCCCCTGGAACATCGCACGATTGTGAGTGCGTCATGCAGATCGCTCCTCACAATTGCGCAACGCTCCAGGTGCCCTTTCGCATGGTAAATGTCGTGTGGAAAGGGCATGTGTGATGCACTCAAGATCACCCAGTGGGTTTCCATGGCCAAGCGGGGAATCAAACCCTGATCTCCAGGGTTGTAGTCGAATGCTCAAACAATCAGCCCCCAGAAAACCCCTTGATATAGCTTCTCCTTAGGGTCACCATAAGTCAGAAACAACTTGGAGGCACACAACAATGATGGACCAAGCTCTCTTTCAAATACTTTACATTACAAGACAACTCACAGCAACATAGTGCTGTCAGGAAAATTCATCCTCCTGTGTCCAACTTTAGCTACTGTGAGCGAACTAAGCTAACAGTGAAGGCTGATAGGGTATTAGATAATGCTATTGTCCTGCTGCTAATCAAAACCTCCCAGGTTTTTTTGACATGGGAGCCATGGCTTGCCTATACAACTGATCTGGAGTTGGTTCAAAGAGGAAGCCTGTCTTTGCTTTCATTTTGCATTTTACTAAACTACAGCCGGTTCTCTGTTTGACACTCCTGCCTTTGTTCCCCATATTTCTCTCATCCTCACTGTGAAGTTTATGAGTACCTCTGATTTATATATTTCACAAAAAAAAAAAAAAAAAAAAAGCTCTCCCCTGAAAACAAAAACTCAGCCACATTCACAAACATACTGAAATGTCCCTTTTCAAATGAGAGGAAAAACAGTGCAATGACCTAAAAATGTTGTTTCCTCTGAGCTCTTGACCTCATACTTGTTTGAGGTTAAACTCATTAGCCAGATGTCCACCCCAGAGTGGATTGAAACAACATCTACTTTACATTATTATATTTTGAACTGTTATTATCCTCGGGGTCATTCTGTCGCAATGAGTCATTTTCATATTGGATAGAATTTCTATCACATAAAAATTCAGGGCTGAATCCAGCCTGTGTAGAGTTGCATTTCTCAGTCTACAAGCACTGCAGTCTTGTTCAACAGGACAGAATTATGCCAGAAGTGATTCCCTCCTCCATCTCCACTTTGGGTAGCTGAAGCATAACAGCATAAGCAAGTACGCAGCAGTGACCAGGCTATTCATAACCGTAAATCCCAGTATTTAAAAGCTGAGGCTTTTAGCTATCTGAAATCCATCCTATTTTCATTTTGCTGCAGATTACAGATATAATCCAAATAACTTGGACAGGCATGTCACTGACACCTTCTGTTTGCAAACAGGGGGCATAAGTCAACTTTTTGGGCATTTAACATAGTCACTCAATCATCTCCTCCTCGGTGCACAGATTACTTGGAATATGGATAACCTGCACCCACAACCCTGTAGAAAATAAAAGCATCAAATAGGCTGTGGCCTGCCTTGTTTGGAGAGAAACAGGCCAGAGCACCAGCTGCCTCATCCGGATAACAAAATAAACCAAATAACAAAGCTTCCTCGGTTCAACCTACAGTGACCTGAAAATGCAGCATCCTCTTGATTTCTAACCCCTGCACGGAACATGACATAATCTCTCTCCTGGAGCATTCCTTGGTTGTTTCATTGCATGATGGTTGTAACTGGGGACAAATCTAACACAATTTTAATTCTAGTTTTTAGAAGTAATCCAGACTTTCCTTTAACTTTTATTCATATCCTTTGTTGCATCATCCAGCAGGAGGGAGCAAATCAGGGGTGGCTTTTGGGATTAACCATCATATTTAGTAGTTCCTCTCAGGGAGGATCCTCACACACACACACACGCTAAATGAGAGCAGATGATTTTTGCATTTTTAACTCCATTTGTGCCAATTGAACTAAGATGAAGGTGAAGGGGCATAGTCAGGGAAGGAAAGAAACTGGGACATTTTAAAAGCAGCTGAAAAAGTGGACTATCAGAGGATTAATCAGGACTGTCTCTGCCAAACTGGAACATTTGGAAGCTATCTTCCACCTGAACCAAAATGGCATATCCTTTGAACCCTAATCTAGTCTTGATCACAGAGCTGCTATGACTTTCAATCCCAGTAATAAAACAGGTTGGAAAAAGGGAAAACCAGCTTATTGTAGTGAATTGAGAGTTGAACTATGACTCTATGAGAACTATGACTCTTGAACTATGAACTATGATCAGGGTTCAATTCCCCATTCAGCCATGGAAACCCACTGGGTGCTTCACCTTAGGGTCACTGTAAGTGAGAGACAACTTGAAGGCACACAAGAGCAACAACAAATGCCCCAAGAGGAGCAAAAAATGGATCAAAACTATTCCAGGATAGCCCTTTTCTTGTTTTTCTTTGGAAAACAGCAATATTGTAATGCTATAACACTTAAAATGTATTTTAAAAAATAAAAAGTTATAACACAAAAGAGAATTTTAAAATAAACACAGAGAGATTCCAAACTTGCAACACCATGGGAGCCATGGAGGAAGGGACAAGCTGGGCGCACCCACAGCCTGCCCACTGCATGGATCCTCCATAACAGGAAGCTGCATCAAGCACTATAATGGCTGATGGGATGGAAGTATAAATGGAGGTGCTTAATGGATTTTTTTGTGGAAATAGAATAGGGCAGTTTGGCAATGCTTGGGGGTGGGATAGCAGCTCAGCAGCGATGACGTTGTGCACAGCTCCTGCCCCAGAAACAACCTGCTGCTATAGGGTTATAGCGATGTTGTGCAGAAATGGCCTAAGTCTGTAATGCAGTCTTCCTGTTTTCCTACCACTTTACCAGGCATTATAGTCTTTTCTAGTGAGTCATGTCTTCTCATGATATGGCCAAAGTACAACAGTCTCAGCTGGATTCTAGGGATTGTTGAGGCTTGATTTGCTCTAGGGCCCATGGATTTGTCTTTAGAAGTCTACAGTATCTGCAGAACCTTCTCCTGTACACATTTTGAACAAGTTGATTGTCTTCTTATCACCTTTCTTAACTATCCAGCTTTCATAGCCATACGTAGAAAATAGAAATACAGTGGTATGGATAATCCTGGCTTTGGTATTCAATGATATATCTTTACACTTGAGGATCTCATCTAGTTCCTTCATAGATGTCCTTCTACAAAACCAAATATGGTTTTGGCTTTTTTAAATCTTTCACTGATTTAAATTTTATATTATTTTATATTATGTAAAAGGAATTTACTTGTACACCACCATGAGATCTTACAATGAAGGGTGGCAGATAAACATTTAAGTAAGTAAGCTGTTGTTGTGTGCCTTCAGGTTGTTTCTGATTTTCTGAATCTATTATGGGGTTTTCTGCAGGTAAGAGTGTTTCATGTACCCAGTGGATTTCCATGGCCGAGTAGGGAACTGGGTCTCCAAGGCCGTAGTCTGATGCTCAAACCATTATACCATTACACTGGGTGTAAGTAAGTAAGTAGGTACACTTAAATATCCTGAAGGCACCAAGTCCTGTCTGATCTTGGAAACTAAGCAAAGTCAGGCTCAGTTAGGGCTTAGAGGGGAAGGCCACCAAGGAATACCAGGTGTACTTTAGAGTAGCTTGTATACCATGCTGTATTTTAGAGAAAGGCTATGGTAAACCACCTTGAAATCCCTTGCCTGAGAAACCCTATAAAATTCATGGGGGTTGTTGTAAGTTGACAGGCAATGAAAGCACACACACACAAAAAAAGAAAGTAAGTAAATGTAAATAATGGCCAAATATTCCACACAGAATGACAAATCATGTCTTCTTTTTGGAAAAGAAAAGAGGGAAAAAAATCTATACCACCAACATTTTTCCATCACACTTCCACAGGGCTGTGGAGATGGAGTTGTAATCATGGAGTTGGAGTTGGAAGCAAGTTGGGTAGAGAAATGTACTAACTCTGACTCTAGCCCAAAATAAAAACTTACAACATTATAACAATATATGGTAAATATATCATTTTATACTCAATCAAATAAACATATAGTCAGCCCTCCACATTTGACTTTGACTTTCACAGATTTGATTATTTGTGAGTTTATTCAACCCCTGCTCCCCCACCTCTGGCTCTTCTTTTCTAGGGGAACCTTTCCTCTTGGTGGTTCCTATTAGGCCACCAGCCCTTCAAAAACTCACCACTAGTCCTGCTCTTTTTCCATTAGCCACCACCTAGCCTAGTAAAGATGGCTTGCAGCCCAATTTCTCAGTACCACAAACCCTCTCCTGATGCCCCACACACCCAAGGAAGGAGACAGGCACAAGAGAGGAAGTATAGGGCCACCATGCCAATCCACCCCTTTCCTCTCCTTTCCCTCACCTGATTTGGACCCTGGGTGCGTGTTCTCCCCACCATACCTCCATCCTGTTCCCACAGGCACACAGACACATTTTTACATTTGTGATTTTTCCCAATTTTGTGAGGATCCTGCACCCCTAACCCTAGTGAATGTGGAGAGCCAACTGTATTTTATGCTTTATCAACCTAAATAGCATGATGATTCATGTGGAGATGATAAAATGCCTTGTGCTACCATTTTACTACAGTAAATTTGTTATACTAATTAATAGATCTTTGTCATTTATGAAGGAGTTGGAGTTGGAGTCAGACTATAGAAAAACAGAGGAGCTAGAGTCAGAGTTGAAGGTTTGGTGTGCTGACTCCACAGCTGTGCACTTTGAAGCCCCTCTTGCTTAGCAGATAAAGAGGGAAAAAGCATTGTGCTCATAGATCTTGCTCCCAGGATCTGAGTAACACATAGTGTGTCTCGGCATTGCCAAAAATAGATAGCAGAAATTATCTCTATAGAAGCACAGATGATGAACTGAAACATTTTTGAAACATTCTCAAGGTAAACCCTCTACTGCTTAACCAGACTATGAGGTCTTTATGCCAGAGGGAGTGGGGTTGCAAGGGCATGATTTGATTTGCATATGCAAATGAACAGGAAAACAATAGAACAGTCTGATCATACGTGAGGTTATTGAGGAGTAAATCCCACTGAGTTAAGTGGAGCCAGCTCCCAATTATATGCGTGCAGGATTGCATACTCACAGTGTGATACATATGAAGAAGTAAGACTCACTGAGTTCTATGGAAATGACTCCAAGGACATACAGGATTTGTCTTTTTAGCAATCAATGAACTTTCAATCTGTTAATGGGCTGGATTAATAAAATTTCAAAAGCAATATAGTGAGTGGGAATGAAGTGAATTCGTTTGTGCAATAAGCAAGTTACTTTTAAAATTAATTTCAAAGTTACATTTAATGGGCATTTTTTGAGGCATTTGTCATTCCCTTGTCAGTCCCGAATTTTTTTCCCAAAGTAATGAAATGTAACACATAAAGAAACAACTAACATGGCAAGTGGTTACTGTCTGTTCCAGCAGCGAGGATTCTGGAAATTATATTCTAAAACAGTAATTTTCTGAAGTTTGGATGAAGAGTAACATGTGCACCCCATGGGACAGAAATAATTGCCTCTGTCTTCTTCTGGCCTCCTCAGAAATGTGACTTTGCTACACTGATGGGAAGACTTTATCCAACATCCTTGCAAAGCAGTGCAGAGATGAAGAGCAGGGTGGAATAGAAAGTCATTCTTTCCACTCCTTAATGTGATGGCAGCGGTCCAACTGACAGTGTCTAGCATTGCTCTTTCACACTGCTGTGGGGCATACTGAACTATGAGCAAGCTTTGATAAGCAGGTTGCTAATAATAGCAACCAAGTCCCATGGAAGCATTGACAATGAATTTCAACACAAGACATTAAAACTGTATCACTGAAGTGTGCCAATGTTTAGTTTGGCTGGTTTGGGGTTTTGTTAGTTTTTTTAGTGTCACATTTTTTATTGTAGTATTGATTTTCTAGCATGTCTTCAAAAGCTTGGTAGGACCGTCTGATTTATGTCTGGAGGAATATTTATGGCGAGGAAGTGTTGTGTCAGAGTAACTCATATATTTCATATATTTCCAGCAACCACAGTGCAATTGCCTATTCTTTTGGCATGTTTTCCTCCCCTTGACAGGCCAGTGAGTTCCCTGCATGATTGTCCTTGAAGAAACAGAAATTGTGAAAGCAACAGCAGGCAGCAAATCCCAGTCAACCAGAGTGTACATTTGGCAGGGAAACAGTCCTCCTCCCAAGGAACTGTGCAGCAGTGTTCCTCCAGAAGTTGTTGAATTGCAACCTCTACTATCCCTAGCCAGTATAACGGTATTTGTTCATGGGATCTACAGTCCAGGAACATCTGGAAGGTGACAGTTGCCACAGCTGTCCACACTTGATTTAAGGACTTAATATTAACTTAATATAAAATACTATGGTTGGAAATCTTTCGGTGTCTTACACATGCATAAATTTCCCAATGGAACCAGATGGACATTTTTTAATCTGATATGGAATGTCCTTAATCAGTTCAAGCTTTGGGAGCAGCTTTGTGCATGCAGATCCATACGTGATGCACATCCACACTTGTGTGTATTTGCATTAGGTTGCACATTCAAGAGTCTGTTCAGTTGCACATCATTACCACCCAACACAAGGGTTGCATAGCACAATCAATATATAACTCTATACTATGCAAACTTAATATTTTGCTGATTAGGTCGGAATTCCAACAAGGCACTTTTCCTTTGGCTTTAAAGCACAACTTCTCCATATAATGATGATCTCTTACCTTTGGTGCAGGTGCTAATTCTAAATCTGAGGCTGAATCAGATTCCAACGCAGTTTTGACGTTGGTCAGCTCCGATGAAGACCTGTTCTCTGTAGACCTATGAAAAAAGCATTTGTGCATCTCATTATTGTCACAACAACACAATATATAGTGAAACCCATGTTCTTTGTGGCATAAGCATACAGACTCACACCCACATTATAAGATGTTTAAATGACCCTAAACACATTTGCACAACACCACTTTACATATCTCAAGAAAACACCATACAGTGGAGACAAGATTGTCTTTGTGGCTCTGGTTTCCACTAGTTGTAGCAATGTACAAAAGATGATTTTGTACATTTCTTGTGACCTGCAATGGGAACTCTAAGTGTCTGTAAGGCTCTTGCATTATCCCGTGGAAGAGAGGCACAAGACCCAAGAAGCAGCAGTAAACAGAAGTGTGAGTGTACCTGCCCAGCTACAAGGTGCAAAGCAGTGGACAGGAAATAAAGGCCAGTTCATTCAATGTCTTCAGTGCAAGAGTCATGTTACAGGAGCATGCATCCAATTCTGAGTCTCAACTACAGTTAACCATTTGAATCAATGAAACTTAATTAACTGTTGACTTACTAAGTTCTTATTGGTTTTATGGGTCTAATCTAGATAAGACTAAGAATTGTATTTTGGCCTTGGTTTGTGCTCATGGTGAAACGGTTCTCTTTGCATAGATGGGCAGCAGTAGTAATGACTGTGCATGTGTGAACTTCCATTACAGAACTAGCCCACAACATAACAGTGCTGCATTTCAATCTATTTTAAAATTATCAGTGATATTTCACTCAGTGGAGCAAGTGAGGGAACTATTCTACCCTGTATGTGGCAGCCCCCAGTGCAGTAAGATGATTGAGTTCTGTTTCTGCTTTGCATGCATGGACCTATCCTTGGCATTGATTCTGATGGGGAAATCTGGAGGCAAAAGAGCATCATTTGCCCACTGGAGTGAGCCCAGAACTCTGAGGGTTAAAACAGGAGCTTGGGTCATGAAGGAAAAGCAGAATGATTATTTCTTTATTCATTTCCTGATTTATATACAGCTGGTCCTCCACATCCATAGATTCAAACAACCACAGCTTGAAAATATTCCTCCCTCCCAATAAAAAAAACAATTCAAAAAGCAAACTTTGGCCATTTCTGCACTACACTGTTATAGTGCTATTACCGTATTCCACTTTCAACACCCTGTGGAATCCTGGGGTTTGTTGTTCAAGGAGGCCAAAGAGCTCTCTGGCTGAGAATTCTAAATGCTCCTCCTTAAACTGCAAACCCCAGGATTCCACAGGATGTTAGAAGTGGAATAATAGCACTATAACAGTCTAGTGTTGAAATGGCCCCTGCTTTTGCCATTTGATATAAGAGATACCATTTTACTATACCACTGTACATAATGGGACTTGAACATCTACAAATATTGTATCCATGGGTGTCCTGGAACCAAACCGTGCAGGATACCAAGGGCCACAGTATTACCTTTTATGACAAAATTGCCTTTTCAAGACAATATATAAAATTTCATATTCATATAAAATTTCAAATTTCATAACATCAGCAGCAGTAGCAGCCTGCATAATTTAAAAATCATCCCATGAACACTACATTATGGCTTCTTGAAACAGTGAGTGTATTTTTGTGCACATAGGCTGCAAGCTAACATCCCCTCCATGCAGCATAAACATCAGCACACAGAAATATGCTATTTGAGCACTACACAACCCCATGCAGAATAGCAACATTCAACAACACAAGTCAGTTACTAGGTGCAATGCATGATGCTCAACCAAAATGCACAATAGAGGATGTACAACTGCAACACGTAATGCACAATGTGCAAAGACATAGCACAGATGAACATGCTGTCTGTGCAGTTCAGCTTCCACTGGTATCAGCAGATATGTCTACTCCCAGAATCCTAGTGTCCATGCTGGCTAGGAGATTACAGGACCGGTGGTTCAAAACAGGTAATGTGGGTGGTGGTCAGTGATGTGTGTATTGGCCATTCTTGTCACAGATTCTTGCCATTAGGGCTAGTCCCATTGGAAAACTTAAGAAATGTGTTTTACCACAAAAATTCTTTTGATGGTGCTCGAGAAGATGATTTTTTCTCAGGTGCTGCGAAGCCTTTGCTTGGTCTGTCTCCATGAAACTTCATGTCATCCCATTTCTCTAGTTGTGTTTGAATATTGACTGAGAAGAAGAAAAAGAAAAGGAGTTGTTCTTTGCATGTCATCTGCACATCAGAAATAGATTTCTTACCTTCTGGAAAATTCAGGGAGGAAATTCTCACTTACACTCATTATAAACTCCATCCACTCTACACTATGTGCTGTTGTTGTTAGTGTGTTGTTACCACTGAGGACAGGAAAAAGTGTTTGACAGCTGTCCGTGTGTGAGTTCAAATGGTCACATTTCGCACCATTGCAACACTTTGTGAACTCATTAAACTTTTCTACAAAACCATTCAATTAAAAGGCCTTTGGTGTAGACGGCTTTTATGAACAATGGGGAACAGAGAGAAAAGATTTATAGTATCAATGTCCTTCTGGAAATATTGAACACCTGTGTGTGTTCTACAGCATCTGCTTCTTTTACCAAAATTAGGTCTGAGCCAAAATGCTTCCCTCACCTTCACTGTGACAGTCCTAAAGCAGCATTAACTCCAAGCCTGGACCCTGGAAATTACTTTTTTGAGCTACTTTTCAAAAGAGATGGCAGAGTTCCAGCATTCAGATAGAGTCTTGTGGCATCTTTAAAGCTAACAGCTTTATTTTGGCACACTTTACTTCATGAGATATGAAAAATCTTGCCTCAGGGGAAGTAGAGTACACTTCATAAAAGCTCATGTCAGAAAAAAATCTGTTTGGCTCAAAGGTACCACATGATGCCTCTGTTAATTTCTTGTACTACACCACCCAGAATGCTATATCTAGCCTTTCCTCCTCAACGCAATATTGGTTAAAAGCCATTCCCAGCTTAGCTCCCAAGCACAGGAGTGTTTCTTTGTCTCTACTTCAAGTAGAATTGCTGTATCTTTCAGACATCAACACATGATAATATGCTCTGCTGGCTGGACAGCTGAAGACTGGCCAATACATCTTGGGCAGGCCTATATAATCCTATCTAACCCTCGGGTATTCTTAGAGTTGTAGCTCAAAAAATAACTTCTCCTTGTCTGGGAGAGAAGGTGCGCAAATGAGAAACACAGAGGCAAGTTATTAGGGCAAATAGGACAGAAAGATGCCCACAAGCATCTTTCCCTATACTTGAAGTAAAATTACTTTTATTTATTTATTTAATAAATAAATATCCCACCTTTTTTACCAATATGTGATCCAAAGTGGCTTACAATATAAAGTAATAACAAATTACAAACAATTCACTGACTTCTCATGACTGTCAAGATATGCTGGATAACCGGTGCTGTGATGGCTCAAAAGCTTATATTCAGTTGTAAGGAAATGATAAGTACCTAAATCCAAGGATGACTTTTCAGGACCTTTGAGAGGCTGTATCTTCTGCTCGGCATCCACACTGATAAGGTCTGGATTGTCTGCCTTCTTTCTGTGGATTGAGGCTTTTAAGCCTTCCCCTCTGGAGGAGTTCTCCAGCTTTTTTCCTTTGCTTTGGGTTTGGGAGACAGGTTCACTCAGGTCCAAGAGATCCAATCCTGCTGACAAAACTTATCACAGACCAAACACGAAACTTAAATTTAACAATGTGTTGTTGCAATTCTACTGTTGTAAGAAGAAACAGGTTTGCACCTCTGTTGTAACAAGACTTAATTCAAACTCTCAAGCTTTGGCAAAGAAAAGAATAAATGAGGTATGTGAATGATGGAGTGGGGTAGTTGCGTATTTTTGGTCTTTGGTGGCATTCAATTGGAAGGGGTGTCATACGGTTAGGAAGAGGGTTTTATCATTCCCTCAGCACTTTGACTCTGGCTGTGACCACCGAGCAATCTCCCTTATATTTTCTGAGATTAGCAGGTTGAGTGAATTAATTTAAAAAAATAAAGCACAGTAAAAAACGTTACCTTGTCACAATGAGATTCAAGGGTTCATTAAAAATCATTTATTCTATTTTAAGCGAAAACAAAACAAAAAACAGTGAATATGATTATTAATTAGATTTCTCATTTTGCATATATTGTTTTAGAGGGGTACATTAATTAGGTAGGGAGGAAGACATAGATGTTCAGCTGACACTAATAACAGAATTAGTGAGTCTAGGAATTCAAATTTATGCACGTTTAAAACTCAGGATGTCTGATATCTGTTTTGGAATTCTTTTATCTGTTTGTAATAAAAACAGACACATTCCTCTTTGGGCAAAACCCAAAGCCAAATGTAGGTTCTCTAAAGCTATGATTCTTAATGATTTGGTCCTTAGGTATTTTTAACTTCATCTTCCAGAAGCCTTGGCTAATGGTCAGGGATTCTGGGAGCTGAAGTCTAAAACATCTGGAGGAATAAAATTCAGAAACCACTGCTCCAAAATCCCAATTATTTCCACAAGAGTTTTAAAGTATTTACTTAACTTTGCCACTGAAATAATTATAATCCACAAGTGCTGAATTTCCTTTCATTTGACCTCCAGTTGCCTCAGTTTCAGCAGCAGTTGTAAAACTATGTCATTTAAATACGGTCACAGAGAAGTTATCTTCTGGGCTGAGATCCTAGTCAATGCTGGTGGAGCGTAAAGTCTTCACCCTCCCAAACAAACTACGGGTTGGTATTAAAAGAAGACAGCAGGGTTGGAAAAAGTTATGCAATCAGACTACAACTCACAGAATAGCCAGGATCATGCTGGCTGGGGGTTCCGAGAGTTGTTACTCAAAAAGTAACTTCTCTAAGCTCTGGGAGAAGATCTGCCAGTAAATTTATGTTGTAGATCTGGGAGGACAATAGCTGCATGTTGCGTAACACAGTAGCTCTCCTACTGTGCCTCTGGGGCCAATCTGTGGCCATTTAAGTTTAGGGGGCATGGAAAGGACCTGCTCCCAGGCACTGTTTATTTACTGTTGCAACACCTAGGAGAAAGCTGGAAAGGCACTAGATGCCTCTCTGCATAATGTCCCCAAAAGGTACCTACACATAGGCCATTTCCGCACTACACTGCTTTAGTGCTATTATTCCACTTTGAACATCCTGTGGCATTCTGGGGTTTACGGAGGCCAAAGAGCTCTCTCACTGAGAATTCTAAATGCCCCTCCCTAAACTGCTAACTCCAGGGTTCTGTAGGATGTTGAAAGTGGAATAATAGCACTATAACATTCTAGTGTGGAAATGACCTCAGATAAATGGAGGTTATGTCACAGAAAGTCACAAAGAGGATTCAATCCATAACTACAAATTCCAGAATTCTCCAGCCTGTGCAGCCACTTCCAAGCTCTCATTTGAAAGGCACAAATGCCATCACACAACTTTCATTTTATTCATGAGCTTCCACAAAGACACATTCATTGTACAAAAAATCCTGAACGAAGCTTTGAAACTGATACCAGCACATAACGCCAGCACTGCAATCCTTAAGTTACATTGTGACAGGGTAATGTTCTTTACAATGCTTTCCTTTAATTTTTAAATTAATTCAATCATCAGCTCAGATGGACTTTGCCTGAGCTGGGCCAGATCAAAGCATTTTGCTGCCCAAAGGGGTCAAGATGGTATCCCGTCATATTCTCAAGCATTTCACAGATCAAAATGGACACATCTGTGTGGCCAGGCAACATTAGAGGGTGGTCAAAATGGCAAAAATTAATGAAGACAAATACATAAGCTAGGAGATGCTACACCAGTTTGCTTTTGCCCAAGCCTACTGGGAAGGGGCAAGATTCTACTATCCCTTCTCCTCTCTCTCTGAAAATTGTCTTTGTATTCTTTTCGCTGACATTCAGAGATTGCTGTCCTACCAGCTTTTGCTGATGCTATGCGTTCATTTTCCCTCAGTCAACTTTAAAGTGTCTGAAACATCTGTGTCAGGATGGCTTAGCCAACTTGGCATATGCACGGTTCACAAGAGGATTTCAACAAGCTCATGAAAGGCATCAGTGGTGATTAAGCAGAAAAGAGGATATAAAAGTCACATTCAAGATGTCCCCCAAACCTTTGGGATTGTTGAAAATCTTTGGGTGACTGACAGAGGAGAAAGAAGCTATAACGTCTTATGTCACCTCCCTGCTTTTTGTCAAAAACCAGAAACAGGGCGAGATGGATGTGTGGTATGACAGAGGAATCCCTAGATTTCAGAGTAGATTTGACATTGGCTGTGTACCAACAATATGAATGTCTATTTCTTCACTTAGCCGGCATGAAAGCCAGGTTAATTAGTCATACTTTAACTTCATGCAAATAAGCTTCTGCTACCAAAGCTGCCCAAATACCTCTGTTTGTTTAGATGAATAAATATCTAACAAAAAGGGAGGTGCAATGGCTTAGTAGCAAAAGGTCCCAAACTCATTTCCTGACCACTTTAGTTAAAAAGTCTGAGCAGTTGGTGATGTGAAAGATCTCTGTCAGAATGCTGGGGAGGGGTAGGCGAGAGGACAGTGCCAATCAGAGCAGAAAATAGTTTGCTAGTGTCCTTTTCTGCTGCATCTAATTATACTGCTGTGATTCCATTTTAACAGCCATGGCAACACCCTACGGAATCCTGGACTTGCAGTTTAAGCAGGAGTGTTTATCACTCTCAGCCAGAGAAAGCGAAAGTCTCACTAGACTAAAAACACCAAGATTGCCATGACAATTGAAGTGGAATCACTGTGCTGTAACTGTGTAGTATAAAAGGGCCCTTAGTATGAAACATTTTTACCAGGCTAAGTAAGAATTACAGGATTTATTGGGAACTGTCTCAAGAAAATGCGAAAGCTTTTCTTCGACTGAATCAAGCACTGAACTTGACTTATGCCTATTATCAGGAAAATTACTTTTAGACTAAAACTCCCAGTGTAGTAGCCGAACCTGTGTTATTAGAAATTTTCTGTGTAGATTAAGAAATATAATACTCCACTATAATTAATAAAAGGAATAGAAATGAGAGACGGGAAAGTATGTAGATGAAAGGTCAATATTCTGCTGAGCTAGCCAAGGTTACTTGAAGCGGAGGATGTTTTTAACAGAGAAGGTCACAAAGTACTGAGCAGAATTTCCGGAAGTATCAACAAGGGTCCTAATAAGGAGACAGGCTTATGCTGAAACGAAAGTTTGCTGACTTGCAAGTTTGCTGGAGGTGTGCCTAAAAGTCAAGGGATGTGTCAAAGTGTCAAAGGGGAGAGGCTTTTGTGAACCGAACCTATAAGAATCTATGTAACCTTTGATCGGGGCTTTTTGGCTTTTTGGGATGACCCAGCCAGAGCCCGCGCGTTAAATAAATTTACTCTTTTTCCAACTCTCTGGTCTCCTTATCTTTGAGTGCCTGCAACACCAGGATCCCTGAGCCCACATGACCATTGGGAGAATTCTGGGATTTTGAAGAATTCTGGAGTTTGGAGTCTAAAATTTTTTTCACGCTGAGGACTTACAGAAGCTTCTAAAGATTTGAGTCAGGAGTTTTTTCCAGCCCAGCCCTACCTAGAGATAATCATGATTAAAACCTTCTCCATGCCAACTATATGCTTCACCATTGAGCTATTGCCCTTCTCACTTTGAGTATAGACCTTGCTGGTCAAGATTAAGGTTATCTTTCTTCATCTGGGTCCAGATGCATTGACTGTGAGTAGGAGTCAAGTAACCTTATTATGTACATGTTCCGCTTGTACAGTCCTCAAGGTTGTGCTGCTCTGATTTTGACCTTTCACCATGCCTATTTTGAATTCTTGGAAGCAGCCGTGAATTTTACTTAGCATCAGAACTGTCTTCCTATGTTGGACAAAGCATGTATGCAGCTCAGAATCTTGGCTCTAAGAATAGCCACAAAAGGTCCTTCCAGGGGAAATGATCAGAAAAATAAAGCAAACTTCTAGTGCTATAGGCATCCAAAGAATTCTAAACTTTCCTTCAACTCATGTGTTTTGATCACTGAAATTCCTATTTGTTACACATTTATTTCCAGTCTTTTTTCTTTTCAGCACCAAGACAATTAACATAATAGTGACTTTTCAAACTCTCTGTCTAAAAACAAACCAGCTGGCATCCTGTGTATTGCATGTATAGATTCTTAAGCTAGAGTTACATATCCATAACTGCTCCATATTCAGTAAGACTATGTAGTCACAATCATGAGACTACTGGCATAATCATAAATGCCCTCCCAATCCACCTTCACAGCCAGCAGCCACATTGAGTGGAAGAGGTCCATTCAGCTGCCAATCGGGGCACAAGGAGAAGGATGTTTCCAGTCCCCTCCTACCAGTGAGTGAGGCTGCAACAATCAGAGGCAAGACCTCATCACAGCCTTGCTCCTTGGCAGGAGAGGGCTGGAAGCATCCTTCTCTTTGCACTCCAATTAGCAGCTGAACAGATCCCCTCCACTAGATGAAGCTGCTGGTTGTCAATGTGCACTAGGCCAGGAGATGCTACTTACATATGGAACTAAATAGCCAGTGTAGGAGATCAGCAAACATTTTTGATATGAAGACAAGACTCCCCTGGAAGATGGGAAGGCAAAACTATCCCTTGCCCTGAGTCTGACCACTGGTCCATCTAGCCTAGCACTGTTGACAATCCAAAGTTTCAGTCCTGAATTTTGCTGGTTCCTACCTGGAACCATGTTTAAATATTTGAAGGGATGCCATGTAGAGGAGGGAGAGGGTTTGTTTTCTTCTGCTCCAGAGACCAGGACAAGGAGCAATGGATTCAAGCTGCAGGAAAAGAGATTCCACCTGAACTTCAGGAAGAACTTCCTGACAGTCAGGGCTGTCCGGCAGTGGAATATGCTGCCTCGGAGTGTAGTGGAGTCTCCTTCTTTGGAGGATTTTAAGGAGAGGCTGGATGCCCATCTGTCGGGAGTGCTTTGAGGGTGTTCCTGCATGACAGGGGTTGGACTGGATGGCCCCTGTGGTCTCTTCCAACTCTACATTTCTATGATTCTATGATATGTCAAGAGCTGAACTTGGGACTTTCTGTACACAAAGATAAGTACTCTCCTACTGAACTAGGGAAGCAGGACTTGAGAAGGTAACTCATAAATGGTTTGGGAAATGCAGAATGAACCAATAAGTATGAGAATGCTGGTAGAACAAGATATTAAGGCAAAAGCTGAGACACCTGAGAATTAGAAAATTAGGTACAAAGATAAAAACAAAGTGAAGATACAGATTAAAAGATATTAGGCTGGATTAAGCAGAATCAAGGAAAAGCTTCAAAGAACTCAGAGTAGGAGATCTCGAAGTAGATTAAACAGAAGAGGGGACAAAGTAGGAGTGCTGCATACTCCCTTAATTTTAATTCTTCAAGGGCAAAGTTTGACCAGCAGTTACTGAATATACTCATGTATAAGTCTAAACATTTTAATCAAAACATTGACCCTAAAAACCTCGGTCAACTTATCCACAGGTCAGTGCAAGTATTGTACCTTGACTTTTACCAAAAAATGAACCATCTCCTTCTCTGAGTAGAATGGTGAAAGGTGAGAACTTAGTATGTCCTGGAAGAACCTAAAAGAAGCACCGACCCCCTCTAATCTCTCTGCTGCAGTGCTGCTTCTGGCCTTTTGAATGCCTGGGTGAGAAAATGGCACTCCTTCTCAAAGGAGTGCCGAGGGAGTAGAGTAGGTTGGTGGTTTTTTTAGGTTCTCCTGGGATGGACTAAGCTCTCACCTTTTGCCACTTTACTCAGAGAAGGGAATAGTTCCTTTTTTTTTTTTTTAACAGTTAATATTGAACCATAACTTTTATCAAAAAAAAAAAAAAAAGGAATCATCTTCTTTGAGTAGGGAAAGGCCTTTTTGAATGCCTGGGCAGGAAAATGGTGGCACTGGTGGCCAGGGGCAGCTGGCCCACTGAGGTGGTAATTTTCCATCTCCACGGAATGACTCTTGACTTATTCATAAGTCAAATAGCAATCCATAATTTTGGCCCCCAAACCTGCCCTTGACTTATATAAGAGGTCAACATATACATGAGTATATATGGTAACCCACGATAGCCACATCAACCTCTGCCCCCCCACCCATACTCTTCTGCCTTCATTATTACAATTTTTCTATGTAATTATGCTTTATGCTGGCTGGAGGATCTTAGGAGTTGAAGTTAAAAAAAACAACAACTTTTTCTAGATTTGCACTGAGTTGGTTTCTGAAGGGTGGTAAGGCACAGAAAGAGCTGAATGTTGGACGAGACTCAAAAATTCCTCTCAGCGTGAATGAAAGAGGTAGAAAATTCAGTTACCTGCTGTATTTGACGTCACAGGTCTTGCAATAGCTTCAGATTTGGTTTCGCAAAGAAAGTCATCAATTGAAGGGCTCAGGAGGGGTCTGCTTTCTTGTTGTTCATTCACCAGCTAGCGACAGAAAAGCAAAAGGGGATGTGTGTAGGCTGATAGGTGTATTGGTCAAATGGCTTGAACATGGACATGATTTCATTTTAAAGCACAAAACAAAAATGGAGATAACAATTGGACATGAGGCTGCAAATACAAACAAGATGCTATTAGGCAACGCCTACAATCAAATTCAGATGTAAACATCGCATGATGCTTTTCCTTCATGAGAATGTAAAATTATAGCCAGATTTCAGAAGGCTAGTGGCAGCTGGTGTTTCCCCATGCTGGTGTGGCAGGAAATCTGCTCCAGGTTTTAGTCTAAACTTTAAAGGAAGTATCCAAGGCACTGTACTTATTTTGGGGATAGGTTTCAGCAACACAGACAGCTCCGTTACAGTTCAAACTAAAACCTGAAATGGATTCACAGCCCCCCTGATATGGAAGCCAGCAACTGCCACTACAAAAAGCACAGTTTACATGATTTGGTGGACACAATGAAGTCATGCTTAGTATCTTATTCTGGTAGCCACTGGACACATCTTTATGTATGTATGTATGTATGTATGTATGTACGTATAGTTTTCTCCTGGTCCATAATCAGTCCTCCAACTCAGACTACAAAATTGAGACATGGGACAATGCAAGAAATGTTCCAGTAGCTTTTTCTTCCACTCCCGTGATTTAGCTGTACAACTCACAAGTCAAAAGTCTCCAGTCTGGATTTTGGGAACATTGGGGTAGGACTATAAAATCAACTCAGGAACAGCGATCTGGCAGCACAGATGGGTACGGTCAAACTCAAACAGTGACTGGAGTAAGGGTTGGCAAAAATTTCATTTGTTTGGCTTTTGATCAAAAAATATCAATGTCAGTGAAATAGGAGGTTGGTAAAAAGCAAAACAGACCGCTATCTTTGCTTCTCATAAGGAAAGGTTGTGGAACCAACTGAGCCCCTGGCAAAAAAGTGAACCCTGATTCTTCGTTAAAAACCTGTATTTTGAGATCTGCTGGGGAGGCCCTTCAGTCTGTCCCACAACCGTCACAAGTACATCTGGTGACTGACCATATAAGGCCTTCCTGCTTAAACAATGTGCTGGATTTTCTATTTGCTGTTTTTGCTGTGCCAGATTTTAAAAATGGTTTATGTTTTTAACAGTTTTAATTTTTTTGAGAATGTAATCATTTTTTAACTTTTGTATTTTGTGAATTTTTAACTGTGTGTTTTAAAAACTTGTGCAAGCCGCCTTCAGTCCTAAACAGGAAACAGGCAGGAAACAAGCAAGCAAGCAAAACACATACATACATATAACAGCATAATCTATCAGAGTGCTGTGGATAACATTTGCATGTACAAAGAGTCCTGCTGGATGAAAACTCCATTGTGCATGCAACCTGAAAAACCGACAACTGGTGATATTAAATCTGAGATGGCACTCCCTCTAAATTTGGTGGGTGACTGCTTTGCTTCTTCCAACCTTACGATCATTGCTCAGAAACCCCTTTCTGAGGTTTTTGGGGTCTGTATGATTAGCACACTCAGTTTCTTGCATACGAGTTGTATACATATGCTGACATGAACATTAAAACATTCTGAACAAAATGAGGACATTCCCATAAGAACGTTCCTAAAGGTACATGTGCAGGCTGCATGCAAGCAGCCAACAACTGGTGGCATATCAACGCCAAATGTTCCTTCTTAGGCCATTTCTGCAGTAGACTGTTGTAGTGCTATCATTCCACTTTCAACATCGTATGGAACCCCAGGATTCCATACAATGTTGAAAGTGGAATGATAGTGCTATAAGAGTCTATTGTGGAAATGGCATTAGTTTCTCCCTGCTGTCTCCTTTTCTCCTGTTCTTTCCTTCCCTCTTCAGTTACTTCAAGCACTTCAAGTACTGAAACAAGTAAGTAAATACATACCTAAATGTCATGCATATCCAGCCATCTTGGACATATTATCCATAAATAGAAGTAAGCAGTCCAATTGTAATGAAGTATTACACTTCCAGATGATAACCCCATTATACACCTAGATGATAAGCCTATTATACCCAGATAATAACTCTAAATTTATCTGGGGTGACATAGTTTTTGGGTTTTTTTAAATGGGAGGCTATACTTAAGTGGAGATTTAAGACACATTAGCTCTCATTTACCAGAGTCTTCTGGCATCTTAAAGACTTACAAGTTTTGCATAAGTTGCTTAGATCTACCTGAGAAAAGCTGGAGCAGTTTTATGGACAGTATGTGGGTGGGAGGAGTTATGTTAAACTGCTGCAATGAAAACAACAAAGGGACTTGAGAAGGGAACGGGCATGCTCCAGAGTCTGGAGGGCTGCACCCAACAATTAAGTAATTACCCACCAGTTATGTAATCTGGACTATTCTGAAGTGGTTTTCGGCTGGAAAGTGGGGGTGTGCTGGGCTTGAGGGAATCAGTGGAGGTTCCAAGAGGCGCACTAGACCGATAGGTTGCAGTTTTTATCCCTGGTTTTGAGGCATCTTAAAGTAGGGATATAAAGAAATGGACACATTTTATGGTGAAAAAACATATTGGTCAGAATCCTGCTGGGGCATTGCATCTTTGTAAGCAGACTTATGACTGTGGGAATTAGAATTGTGCAGTTGTGCAACTTCCATATCCAATAAAGAACTGCTATTATACTACTACATAGCAAAGCCAGCAAAGTGCCCAATGCATATTGATGCCCAATGCCCAATGGAACTGATGCATGTAAGTTCCAATGTACATTCCATTGATCCTCATGAGCATCAGGAACCAATGTGCTCCAGACACTCTTGCCAGTGTTCCGGTATGGATCTTCACAATTCAGTAACCAAGTTTCTTAGCACCTTAGCTAGGTATATCCAAAGTTATGTTATGTAAAAGATCATATAAGATTCTGGCCAATGTCAACTGCCATGAGAGGTTTCATTCTTCAGCAACAACAAAAAGATCCATGCAAAAAGATCCATGTTTTTGGTGGGCGGCCCAAGGGGAAAAAAAGGGAGGGGGTTGCTGCCAATACTTTTTATGCAAAAGCTTTAGTTCACAAGAAATACCTTCTTTTTTTGTGCAGAAATCTTCTTTGTGCACAACAGTGCAATGCAAAAAAATTTGCAGAAAGGCAAACCCACCATGGGGTTTTCTGGGGCTGAGAGTGTATGACGTGCTCAAGGTCACTCAGTGGGTTTCCATGGCCGAATGGGGAACTGAACCCTAGCCTCCTGGGTTGTAATCCAATGCTCAGACCACTACACCAGACTTTGTTAAAATGCAGCATTATAGGAACAAATTAATTGGAGGGCTTTACAATGAGTTGCAAAATTAATTGCTAAAAAAATACAAAAACAAAAAACCACTTTCCAGGCTCTGGACACAGACACTTCAATTGCATATTGAAGGCAGTGGGCTAAATTAAGAGACTCAGGGCAGGTTACTCCAACATTTGGAGACTGCTTCTGCCTGAGGCAGCTACATCACACTGCCTAATGGCAGAGCCAGCACTGCTAGTCTTCGTTAAAAGAAGCTAGGAGAACCTGGTGGGGTGGGAGGGTAAACAGTAAGATTTTGGCCTTTGAGTTAGGAGAGGTAATGTTATGTCATATGCTTACATCACTTCCCTTAACCAAGTCACAGGACATAATGAAGACAAACCTGTTTAAAGATTTGCACTGACTGGTTGTCTTGCTTCTCAATTTATTATGCAACTTGTTAATTGACTAAAATCAATTCATGGTATGTTGTGAAATTTATTTAATTAAGACGGCAGTTCCTCTTCATGAAATAATGCAACCAGATGTTTTGTCTGGAGAGATTGTCTTAAACAGATTTGCTGCTCTGAGGGTGGGGGTTATGGACAACAAGGTGATAAGAATGAAACATTTAATCATGATTAAAGCATGAAACATTTAATCATGATAGATTTCAATATTTTAAAATTTTTGGCTGACTTCATGTTGGGAAGTTACAGCAGCATAAACTGATTTACGATCTAATAAAATTGAATTGCATCATTGCACATTCTCAGGAGGGGAGCAGAGATGTAGCTATGGGACCATTGTGCAAGCAAAGCATGGCCATTGTGCAATGGGTCCCAGTGTACAACATGTCCCATTGCACATGGGAACTTCCTAACTGTGGAATGGAAATTTTGCACTGTGCCCCATTGTGCATTATTGCCATTCACTAGCAGATTTGTGGATCATGTTAGTGATTTAGCTTTGTAAGTGTAAAGTTATGTGTCATAGTCTCCAATGCAAGACCTTGGCCATTAACTTTTAAAAAAAACACACTCTGCAACTAATTGATCATGCTGATGGGCATGGGCACACTTTCTGCCTCAACTTTCATGGAAGCCTATTTAGAATTCTGAATTATGGTGGAGGGGGGAGGAGAAAAGAAAAAAGAACCCAATAAGTTGGCATCCTGTTAGTCAAACTTAGAACATTGTAACTGCTTCCTATTCTCATTTGTGATTGTGGTGCTATTGTCACAACTGTAAATGACCCTGAAACCTACCTTAAAAGCAAGTCAGCTGTGTGAAGCAATGGAAGTTTGTGTGACTGCTTCAAGGGGCATTGAGGACATGACCATCCCCCGCTTCCTGTGAGCGATATTGTAGGGAGCAAGCAGAGTCCCCTGCAGACATCCATCACAACTATTTACTGCAGCATCACTCAATGGTGGGAGGGGGCTGATCACATCATCCTGCAGCGCCTCACTTGGCAGCAGCATAGATTTTGTTGCTCTCAATGGCTGACTGGATTTTAAGGTGGGTTTGGGGGCTGGGTGGGGAGTTTTATCATAGCTATGACGTTATGGTTATATGTTTGATGCAGGAATATCAGCCACAGTCATATTTCAAGAATGGGGATGGTGGGAGCCTCACTGTTTAGCTTTACTGAGGAACTCATTGGACAAAATACGTTTGGGTTAGGAAATGAAAGGTCAGAAGATGCCTGGATAAAGACACTCAAGAGAAGTTCTAGAACTAGAGTAGGCAAAGTGTGGCCCCGGGGCCACATATGACCCCAAGATTTTTTTATGGTCCTTAACACCTCTAGAATCCCCAAACCAAGCTTCTCTGGCCAAAGAATGAGAATGGACTGCTGCTACTGGAAGTTCACAGTGGTAACAATTTGCTTTTTAAATAGGTTGCAAGGTCTTCCTATGTTGTTTGATATCAAATAATTCCCATTGTAAAGAATGGCAAGTGGACCTCCAACCACTTTAGAGGTTTTTATTTTTCAGTAGTCCATGAAGCCAGTGGAATGCCCACAGCAGTCTTATACTGGCCCCTAGACCAGCAGCCCTTGCTCATCCCTGCTCTAAAATCCTGGAGCTGGAAGGGACTTTGGTGATTACCTTGTCCAAACTGGACTCAAGAAAGGATCAGTGATGTAAGATGGTATTACAGCACATGAAGGAATCTAGAGGCCACAGGCAGCCCATGTAGATTTTTAATGGCCAATTACACAGTGCACAACACAGAGAAGTCATGAACAGATTCTCTGCTGAGCACATTCTACAGTCAGCCCTTTCTCAGTGATGTCTGAGCAAATTCTAGCCAAGTATCCATCTAGTAAACCTTCTGGCAGCCACACTTAGGCCCTTTTCGCATGGTATTTGCCATGCGAACAGGTGCCTGGACTGTTGCGCAATTGTGAGGAGTGATCTGCACAACGCACTCACAATCGCGTGATGCTCCAGGGGCCGGCAGGCGCAATCGTGCACCTTTTCATTTTCAGCTGGAAGTCAAAAGAGGTGTGCGATTGCGCATTGCTCCTGGGCCCTGCATGCACTTACCTAGCGTGCAGAGCCTCCAGAGCTGTGCCGGTCGCGCTTCCTGCCCCAGCGCAGCCTGGGAAACTCCCACGCTGTGCTGCGGAAGGAAGAGGCGGGGCTCTCACATGAGCAGGCAGCTTGTGCAGAGCTGAAACAGCAGGGACACAAGAGCCTCTCACCAGAAGCTGCTTGCACAATCCCCGCACCCCAGCACTGGAAAAAGGTAAGGTGTGGAAAGGGCCTTAGACAGCTAACCACAGCATCTGCTCAAACCTATGCCTGGCATACCTTATGGTCCAGCACCTAAGTTTTTCCCAGAAGAATGTACTCTCCAATGCTACCAGCCTCCCCAATCCCAATGGCTCTTTGTCAGGACAAGGTGTCAGAATACATAACCGTAATAAAGAGAATGGTTTATTGGTTAGCCTTGCACACTGTCCTTCCCTCATCCTTACCACACAGCTGTTTGTTGGTATGGAAAGAGGGAAATGCATTTGTGGTGTGTGTTTGAGGGAGAAGGCAGATGGGTGGGTATAGGGGGAAGAGAATTAGGTTTGTATGAGTTGGGGAAAGGTTGTGTGTTGGTGGGTCAGGAGACTGTGTGCCCATATAGGTATCTCTGTGTATGTGTATGACTGAAAAGTGTATCTGTCACTGTGTATAAGAGCTCTGTGTATGTAAAGAGTATGTTATCTGTGGGTGTGAAGAAGTGTGCATGAAGGAGGAAGATTGAATTTGTGTTTATGACCCCACAAGTTAGCAATTTTACCATGTCTGTAGATGCTAGTTTACATGTCTTTCTAAGAGTTTGGACACAAATAGCATGTAGCATGTATTTGTCTCATTTGTTTGTTGGTCTTAGCCATATCCTCTCTCCTTCTGAACCAGTCAGTCTGTACTTGAGGCTCTTTCCCACTACATAATTATAGCACTGACTACAATTTAAGTACTATAACAACATCCTATGGAATCCTGGGGTTTGTAATTTGGTAAGACAGTAGAACTCACTGGCTGAGAATTTTAAAGACTCTTCTCTAATCTGTAAATAGTAGGATTCTATAGGATGGAAAGATTGTTAAAGTGGAATCACAGCACTACAATTGTGTAGTGTGAAAGGGCCCTTAGAGTTTGTTCACCCTCCATTTTGTAGCCTGCAGTTTTCTCTCTGTCCTCCATGTTTAAAAAGTACATGATACAGAGCCCCTCATTGCAAGATGTTTTGAAACCTTTAATATTTGTAAGTAAATTCATGTCATATGTTTTTACAAAGAAGACAAATCCTGCTTTAGTTCTCTGCCAGACTCTGTGGCTGTGGCAGCAGTGTGGGACTGGTTGTTGCTCACCTTCTGTTGGTTAATACTAACTAATCTGTTAGTGAGATACACAGCTCTCTCTCACATTCTCCAACACATACTGCTGACCCAGACACCACTAGCTGTTATCTACTGATGTGTCCCCCAAAGAATTGCCCTCTACCCATAAAGGCTGCCCACACTTTAACTTCAGTATCCATGACAGATGGATATCCAATGAAGAAGAATCCACCATTAGGGCAGTCTTCTCCATTGTCAGTGCTCTAGCCCACTGAGGTGTTTTCCCTCCCTAAAATATAGTCAAAATCTGCTTTCTTGCAGTTTTTCCCTCTTGGTTCCAGTCATGACCTCTAAAACATGAGAGAGCAACTCTGCTCCATCTTTGCCATCAAAACCCTTTGGATATTTGAAGACAGCAGTCATATCCCTCCTTAATCTTCTCCAGGCACAACAAACCCAGCTGAGTGTGGATGGCTCTGTGGCAGTCAGTTCCATCCAGTACTCCAGAGCATCCCAGAGTGCGTCACTGGTGCACAACTTATTTTCAGCACTCTGATCCTTTAACCTGCATTGGTTGGTGGAAGGAAGGAAATGGCAAAGCAATTCCAACACAAATGTGCTTCCCTAAATATCTGCTTGAGATAAACCTTTGGTCAGCAATTAGTCTTGCCAATAGACTAGCCCCCATAAGCCAAAGTGGCCAAGTCCAGTTCTAACCGTTGAAATGCCTTCAAATAAGCCAATCCACTGTGTCTTCTCTTTCTAACCTTCCTGATATTTTAAAAAAGTTAGGTGACATGCTGGGAGAGGATCAGATTTAGTCTGGGGTTCTGAAAATTAAGCCTAATGGCAAACCAGGTCAAAAGGTGAGAGGATGAGCTCTTACCCACTCCAAAGTTTCTCAGCAGAACCTTTGCTTTTCAGCCAAACTCTAGGTTTACAAACAATAAAGCCCTTCATCTTTTCACACTACACAGTTATAGTACTGTGATTCTACTTTAATTGCCATGGCAACATCCTATGGAATCCTGGGATTAGAAAGGTTTATTTAGAGAGCTATAAACAGAGAACTCTAGTGCATAGCCAACCAATAAATCCAGAGTTCCACAGGATGTAGCCACAACAATTAAGTTCAGTTCAGTTCATAGTCCTATAAAGTTGTATAAAGTTCAGGTATGGTGAAAGGGCCTCAGGTCCAAGATCAAGACATCCACTGCTGGAGCACTCTGTGCCTTCCTCCATAGGGAAGAATATGGGGTGGATTAAGCTGCCTTTGAGAACCAAGCATTGCCTACAGAAATGTTCTGACAGCTGGCATGTAGGTTTGGGAGGCTTTGCCCACATTGCACCTACCTTCTTGGAAGGCAGGGTTCTCTGCTGTCATCTCTGATAATTGATCAGAAATAACAGGGAGATTCCCCCATTCAAATTCCCAAATGGGGAATCCCTTGGGATTGGGCTCTGGAGCAGGGTGAGTTGTGCATCCCTTACAGGCCAAATTGGAATTGCATGTGGACAAAATTACACTCTCAAATTGAAGGTTTTCCTCTTTATTAGAGGATTATCATTTATTCATCCTTTAGTTGGCACTCCCACCAGGTAAGACCACAAGTGGGAAGGAGAAGACATTGACTTTGGAAAAGATGAAGAGAGGAAGTTTGCAGAATACTCCCTAAGATTTAGAGGCAGCCCTGGTTTGCCCCGGCAGTATTCTTTCTTCTCTCTAATCTTTAGAGGAATTCCTGCTTATACGGAAAGGTAACTCAGTGACTTGTGTGATGCACTGGATAGATTGACTCTTAGAAATGCACAGTGCTCTATCCTGCTCTTCTAAATCCATTTCCATTTTTTCCCCACTCAGTCTTCTCATGCACTTGGTTACAAAAGCAGTTCTCTTCTCCCCAAAGCTAATGGGATTGTAAAAGCTGGAATCGTATTTACTTGCAAAGACAACTGATATGTCTGTAACAATATCACCAGAAGTGCAGTTTGCTAGCTGGTATAATTTTATAAAAGCAGTTCAAAAAAACCCATTCAGGCAACAAAACAATCAGAATGAAAACACAGCTATAAAAAGTTATGCAGTACATAGAAAGAAAATGTTTGAGTTCAGGGTATGTCTGGAAAGCCTTGGATAGATATAATTTTTGACAGATATTTTGAAACCAACAACACTATAAAACCTTAATTTGAGCCACAGTCTGTGAGGATTAGTATTGGTTTCTTAGCAGCCATCAGGAAGCTGGAGATAATAGGTGTTTAATCCATATAATTGGCCCCTAGTCCAGCATTAGTGCTCCTTTCTTTGCTCTCTTTCCAAAGTAAAACAAAATCACATGTGAAAGCAAGCACGGCCAGCATTAACACAGTCCTAAATCATAATTTGGTGTTAAATGTTTGGTTCTATATTTCATTATTTGCTCTAGTGAGTGTGTGTGTAATTCCAACTCCTCTCCTCTTTTACAGAAAGCACATATAATTCACCACAGAAGCCACTGGAAATCCATATTGTAACAAAGAGAGCATTTTCAAGTGTATCATAACGCTTAGCTTTATGCCATTCAGACCTTGGAAGTTACAAATTCTCCGTAACTTCTTAGTTTTGGGAGGTTAACAAGGGTAATGATGGCATATTCTTTGGAACATTGTTCTTTAAAATAACACATGACATGGCATGACCTTTTTTCGTGGTATTGAGTAATATTTAGTTGTTGCTCCTAGAAGAACATTATTCCTAAAATGAGTAACTTTCTGCATTATTTTTGGCCATGTTTACATTTCAAAGAATATTCCTTCAAAATTAAAAAGCAAGAGAAAAGTAATGCATTACCCTTGAAATAACAAGTAATATTAAAGAGTAACTAATATAAAAAAATCCAAATGAAACAAGTGATTATATACTATTTAAAAATGTACCGGTACAGCTCTCATTGATTTGAATTAGACATCTTTCTGATGCATTTTGTGCTGAATGCACCCAAAGATAATGCTTATTTATGACCCCATTGTGGCTATGTTGTTGCATTCCTTCAAGCCATTTCTGATTTATGGTAACCTTAAGGTGAACCTGTCATGTTTTTTTCTGGTCAAGATTTGTTCAGAGGGGATTTGCCACTGCCTTCCTCTGAGGCTGAGAGAATGTGACTTGCCTACAGTCATCCAGCGGGTTTCCATGGCTAAATGGGGATTTGATCTGTCATCTCCCAGAATCTTAGTGCAACACTCAAACCACTATGCTCTGCTGGTTCTCATTATAGCTATGAAGATGGGCTGAATCTTCCCTGTCATGTTTGCTGTAGTGCTAAGTAAGTATCAGCTCCCTAAACTGACATGATGTCCATTTCAATAACCTTGTATATTAAATGCAAAGGCACACTTAAAGGCACATGTTGTCTGGGCTTGAATCTTTTGCTTTCTATCATTAGATGAGTTCTTGTTTCATTCTACTAATTATGCACTTTACTGGACCTGGTTGGTATCCTATTAGAAACTCAACTTGATGTATGTATGTCAATTGCAGTTTGAGCTGCTTGCAAAAAGGTCAAACAAAAGTTATTTCCTCCACATCTTATTCTAAAATGCAGCACAGAAATGCATTCCTGTTGAGCTAACTTTTAAAACTAAATAAGGCCTATGCTTCCAAAAAGTATATGAAGTATCTTATTCCATTGTAACATTCTAACGAAATCATTTACTCAACAAAGAAATCTGTTTCATTTATATAGAAAGAAGACAGCTTAACTATTAGGCAGTCAGCCAATTCTTTTAGGTCTGTTTCTTCCAGGCAATTTTTTTTAAAAAGAGATTCTCATGGGGATATTCAGACTGAAATTAAATGCATCCTGCTAAAAATAAATAGAAGATTAAACAATACTTAACTTACAAATTGTCCCTGATTATCTAATAATTATTATTACAGTGTAATAGCTCCTAACATTAATAAAAGCTTGCTGGCAGCAGCTCAGAGATGATTCTGCATGCTACTTAGAAAATCTAGGCTTCCTGAGCAGACAAAGGACATCACAAGGGTCAGTTATGCCTTCAGAGATATGCAGTTCCTTTACTTGTGAGAATGAACAGGAAGGTCCCAACCTCAGCAAGCCTGGCTTACAACATTTCAAGGTAATGTACATTAACATCTTAAGACAGGGGTCTCTACAAGACCATGGCATTCAGATGACTTTTCCCAGAAAAGCTTTTAAACTTACTGCAACATGGATCAACAGCCTTATTGCCAGCTGATTCTTCTTCATCTAGAACCTAATGAACTACTAGATCATATCCCTGTAAACATGTAGGACCTGACTGTTGGCTCTCTTGCTTATTGCAGATCTATCCTAATAATATTTCTGTCTTATGGGTTGGCTTCAAATGTAAGCAGTAACAGGAGCCCCATATCAATGGAGCTTTAAAGGAGCTATCCAAAGTGCTGAACATCCTCCCCAAAGAGTTTCAGCATCTTGGAGAGCTCCTCTGTAGTCCAGACTTAAACCAGATCAGATCTGCCATTCCACTAACATGGAAGACACCAGTTGCCACAGATTCATGTACACGTGTAATGTGGATCAGAGTGAATGCCCTCTCTCTTGCTTTTCTTTAAAAAAAATCCAGAGAGAGGGCAGCAACTATTTCAAATTTCTAAAGAACAAGATGCTCTCAGGGCTAATTCACAAATATTATTGATTACTATGTACTTGATGACTAATGTGATGACTGAGATTACAAATAGTGTTGGCCCAAGATATTTTGCTGCCCAAGAAAAAAGATAAAATGGCACCTGCTCGATTAATTGCTGATAGGATGGTAGCTGAGCTTTTTTTCATCACAGGGGTTGTGATTTCCCAAAATACCTTAGTTTGGCAGGTGAATTTAGGAGGTGCAGAAGAGGCTGTGTGGCACTCACAGCTCAGTCCTCTGAGACAGTAGAACTGATGGGGGGGGGGCTTAGGAAGAACAGCTGGGAGGTTGCCACTGCTTCCCCTCAGCACCTGCTTTATGAAGTGATTGCTTCACTCTTGCCTCATGACTAGGACCAGGCCTGCATATGAATCTGTAAACTTAACTGCACTGAAAACCATTCTATTTGAGGTGAGTTGAGGAGATGGGAAACTATGTATTTTTACAGCAATTGGGCCTGGATGTATTGACTGCTTCTTGCCAGTCTAAAAATTACTATTTTGTCTGCAAATTTGTTTCCAGAGATGGTTATAACCTTTAAAAAATAACCAAGGAAGAAAATAAGGCCTCAAATGGTATTGAGAAGTATAGACTTTTTAATTATAAGGACATCAAGTGCTCAATGCATTTGGAGAGCTAATCTCATCATGTCAGAAATCATAATCTAGAAACTAATGAAGTTGACAGAGCAGCCTACCCTTGGCACCCTGAAGATGTGTGGAGAATACATCCAGGCTATCTGAGGATGATGGGATTTGTAATTTAAACATTTGGAAGACATCAGGTCATAGAAGACTATGGCAAATAATACACAGAGGCCTAGATCCAATTAGGGTAGAACTAATGAATCAATGAATCAATGGATTTAATGTAAGTATTGTCTTAGTTGGTTAGGACCAACAACTTAGTTAGGACTACTGACTAGACTGAGGCCTCCAAGAGTCTTTTTTTAATTTCTATTACACTAATTTTCAAGGTATGCAATTCTTCTATAGCACAGTAGTCATTGAGAAAAACATTCTCATGGGCAGACTCCACTGCAAAGGTACAGGGTCAAGGTATAATGGTTCGTTATCCCCTATGTTATCACCATCATCACCACTGAAAAGCCCATGTTAACACAGGAAATAGTCACCTGATCAAAGCAACCTATCTAGTGAATGGCTGGCACTCTACATTGCAGTTATGGATCCATAACTTTGTTTTATATACCCATAACTGTGTTATATTCAGCTATGTACTCATGATTGTTGCCATGATCACAAACGCTACACTCACAACACTATCTTAACAGCCAGTAGCCTCACTTAATGATGGAAGTCTTGTCTTTTGGCACCTGAGTAGCAGCAGGATGATGTTTCCAACCTATGGATGCCAGCAATCTCCAATTCAGCGATCAGAAGCAGGTCCCCCATCGTAACTCCTTGTTGTGCTGGAGATTGCTGGCAGGAAGGGGTCAGAAATGTCATCCTGCTGTGCCCTGTTCATTGGCAGAACAGAATTCTGGTGCCTGATGTGGTTTTTGGCTGTTAAGGTAGGTTTTGGGAATCAGATTGGGAGACAAGACATAATTACACCTTTCTAAGTAGGTCTGTGATGTACGATCTCCATGATTATTTGTGCATATTATCAGTGCAAAGAAGGAATCAAATAAAGGA
Source organism: Ctenosaura bakeri (assembly GCA_948474755.1). Taxonomy (NCBI): domain Eukaryota; kingdom Metazoa; phylum Chordata; class Lepidosauria; order Squamata; family Iguanidae; genus Ctenosaura; species Ctenosaura bakeri. The sequence continues at coordinate 308,132 of CAOLHI010000602.1, read as the reverse complement.
ATGCATTTTTATTGGTTGGTTTCTCTTCTGGAGAGGGAATGAATAAATCTGGCTCAGATATTTCTGTTTTCTCCTGCCATGGCAGACAAATGTTCTCAACAGAATGTGTCCACAGACAAGGTAAGGACAAAAGCATTATAAAACAACAAGACATTCACATAACAGGTAGGAAAGTGAGAAAGGGAGCATAATCAGATACTCTGAAAAATGTCCATGGAAGGCAGAGACAATTACCAAAAGTACTCACTTATCCACTTGATTTTGCCTCCTCTTGGCTTTGTGTAGCCAACTGGTGCATAACAACGACAAAGTTTACTTATAGACATTTAGGGAAAAAATATACATAGACTAACACAGGTAACATTTTGCTTTGAAAAGGGGCATCACAAATGACTTCTGGTGAATTGTTACAGCCAACCAATACAAATGGCACAAAACTTATTATGAATCAGGTGTCTCCACATGTATGATTCATAAAGTGGTTTATGTAATATCCAGATAGGATGTTCCAAAGGAAAACATCCTATTCCTTAATCCAATCACATCTCAGCAAACAGCTGTTTCACACAGGATGTTTTTCCTACACGGATACATCCATGCGTATCTTTGCATAAGAAGACTAAGCACATGACTATTTCATATGCATGTTGAGGAGCTGTGATTGGCATTGAGATTTCCAAGGCACACACAGAGAAAAATCTAGACAAAGGCCAAGATCCTGTTCAACATGTGCAAAGCATAAATATATGCTCACGCAATTGTGCAAGATTGCACCATTTCACAACTGAGTGTGAAACAGGAACCTCTAACTGAAAATCCCTGTTGAATGATTATTTACAATTAGAGACACATCCCAATTAGTAAGTGCACATAAGCATGCTTGGGGAAATGACAAGTGTTTTGTACAAGTGGTGGATGAGCTAGCACAAATGGGTTCTGGATCCTGCCCTTCCACTGGGACAGAGAAAGTACAACCACTGGCATAATTATAATAGCATAAGTACACAACAGGATTCTGGCCATGGTCTCCCTTCTGCACACGTGATGATACACACACAGATATACTTTTCAGACTAACCCATGTAGGGGAGCTGTCAGATGTGATGCTACCCAAACACAAGACTTTTTGAATTTTCATATATATATAATGCAGCATTGGAAAAGTGTAAGGAGAAACTTGAGAGATGGTATTTTCAAGATATAGGGCAGTGTTGGTAATTTTTAATTATTTGAACTACCTTAATTATTCACATACATTTTGGATAATTCGTAGGGAAACCTTTAGCTGGCCTTTTGATTATACAGACTATTTTTAAATTAATCAATATTTATAGAACAAGGCAACTGTAAAAATAAGAAGAAAATATTTTTAGAAATTTAATGCAGATATGTTTTTAAACAATTCATAACCACAGAGCATCAGTCATCCAGACCACTATGTAGTTATGCACAATCCTATCACTGAGCTGGGATTAAGCCCCATTGAAGACAATGGGCCTACTGGTGAGTAGACAAATATAGGATTGCACTGCATTCACTGTGCAAGCTTATTACAAATGTGCTCCAAACTAGTGATCAGCTCAGAATGCATCTAACTTCTGCTATGACACATGTGGAAAGATAAAACATCACTAACTTGCATGTGTAACCTTAATTTACTTACTGTAAATCCGATTGTTTTAGCGGAGCTTATTTTCAACTGAATGTGCTAAGCATTGCAGGATTGTTGATTACGGCAATTAATTTCTGCTTTTTTAAAACTGCCCCTTCATTTCCCTTAGTAATATATTAATAATTAATTATTTTATTATTATCCAATTCATGCTTAATAGTGTCACTTACACTATTTATAATGTGTTATCTGCACCAGAGCCAAAGGACTGGTTCGAATGAAATGCTACGCTATGGTCTAGTGTTGTATGCATAAAATACAGGCTCACACACCCCTTCCTTGCTTCTCTTCCTCTGGTGTTGTTATGAATAAAGCAGACATATTTACTTCCTTTTTCTGTTAACTTCAGTTTAGCATGATATCAGTATCTTAAATGGTGGTCAACCTTAACCATGGTTTATTGCAACAAGCCAACTTCAGAAACTACATTTTGAAGCTGATTTGTTTCACTAAGTAACCCACAACCTCAGTTTATCCAGCTGTGGGCGAAACACTAAACTGGACAAATTAAGAACAGAAGTGAAAGTATTTGATTTCCTCTTTGTCACGATAACAAAGAGAAGTGAGCAGATGAAGCTGAGTTGCATTCACATCAGAAACCAGTTGAATGTTACTCCTGAACCAATAGGTCACACATAACAGATTTTTGTTGTTGTTGTTGTACATAGAAAATCCAATCTCTTTCTCTCTCTCTCTCTTTTTGCCTACAGTGGCCAAAATCCAATATCTAGTTCCAACTAGAGTAAATTAATTTAATCAGTGGACTTTGCATAAGTATTGGCATATCAAGTTCCTACTGATTCATTGAGTTTACTTCAATTTGGGCTAAAAAAAACCTCCTGGGTTTTTCAAGTAGGGGTGTGCATCATGACATTTATCAACTTAACAAAGATGACAATTTCCACAGTTATATCATCTGAGGCCCCGGCTCATACACAGCTACAGCAATATGGGAGCCATCATGCCACCTGGGCCCCAGGAGGAAACATTCTACTTATAGCCATGGAGGGCCATTCAAATTTTGTGAGCACAGGGACGTGCGCTGCAACATTGTCCACTCCACAAACAAGGACATTTACAAGTTTACTTCCTTGTTTACAAGGAAGTTCTGAAATAGAAAGGTAACTGTGTTTGGCTGCAGTGCACGTCCTCATTTCTCTCCATGTTTGTCAATATTAATGCTCAAAGAAGCGTATATGTGGGTGTGTTCCTCACATCCAGCCCATACCCACTTTGAATCTTGCTGCAGAGGACGAGATCAGACTCTGCAGAAGTCACCTGAGAAGGGAACTGGAAGGAAATAAGAGAACTGGTGTTTTAGAGCCACAGAACATATTCATAAAATGACACATGCTTTCAACAAGGAGTGTTGCGTACACTTTTTACCAACACTTGGTTATGAATGTGCATTTATATATACTGCGTTATGTTAATTAAGGACAACATGAATCACAGCTGACAGTTTCAATCAGTTTGAGATACTGTACTGGTAACTGACATATGCACACTGTAGTTCCACAAATCAATTGATTCTGAACATCTGCCATATAATTTGCTTTTTTTCTTTTCCACCTCCCAAGCTAGTGCACAAGATGTTGAGTGCATGATGCATATGTGATCTTTCTTTCTCTCTCTTTTACAACATCACATATCACGTAATGTGTCTTACATATTACAATCTCATCCGCTGCATTGTCTGGGAAGGTAGCACGTAAATACATTTATAAATAAATGTATTTTTTTTTAATTTCAATGAATATTCTCTAAGGAACAGAGTTGAACATGGTCTTCTAAAGCTAAAAATCCATCACTGGCAGTACGAACAGCTTAAAAACAACAGTTATTTTTCAAAAAACACACACTGTGTGTAATTTGGGATGGGGAGTAGCTGTACACAAATAGCTTCTACCCTGTGTTGTTGTTGTTTTTTTAGATGTGTGGGGGGTTGTTAACACTACAAACAAAAAAATATCTTATTGAAAATTTGTCTCCAAGAATAGAGATCTTCCTAGGGAGTTGTTGTTCTCCACAATAAAAAAATAAAAATAAAAATCAACATATGTCAGCTTCCTCCTTTGAGTCCTACCATTCTGCCCACCTGTGATTTCATAGTAAGGAGGGGTTTTTCCTCGGCAGACTCCTCCCTCGGTATCTCCTTCATCACCATGGCAACAGCCTTATCTGCCGCCCTAGAGCCTTTCCCCTATAACAGTGAAATCAACAATGGCTTTTGTCAGGAGGAAACTTAGTACACCAGTACAGATACAGATATATTTTAATAGTCTTCTTATTATTAGTACAAATCCCCCCTCCAAAAACCCAACCCAAACAACAACAAAAAAACTAATCCAGAAATCAAACTAAGGTGTTAAGCAGCAGGAGTAATAGTTCTGTTAGTGAAAAGAAAACTACAAATTCGTATATACAAAATAAATTTATTTGCAAAGCTGCGACTTAGGCATAGTAAATATCCATGATGCCCAATGCTAGACTCTTCCTTCATAATTGTCCTTTCAAAGTTATAGATACGTGTGTTGTACAGGCAAAGATGCACATATGTGGTTGTGTATATATGAGCGTATTTGTGTACGTATACATATATCTCCATGTGTGTGTGTGTGTGTGTGTGTGTGTGTATACACATACATATATATACATACAGATAGATGGACAGATAGATAGATAGATAGATAGATAGATAGATAGATAGATATAGATATACACATACACATACCCATACACACACTCATCTAAAATGCATGTGGACAAATCTGTGTGATATCCATTCTGACAATGTGGCCCTTTCCACATGCGGAGGAAGAAATGGGCAAAAACACACTGAAACGGAGCTTACCTGAAACCCAGTAAGTCTGTCGCCACATGGAGCAGCGCGTTTTCGCTGCTCCACACTCCTCGGCATCATGTGGCGCCCAAAATGGCGGCTTACAACTGGCGGAGGCTCTCCACCAACCGGAGAAGCTCGCCAGCCGGAAAGCCCGCCCCTGGCAGATCTGCAGGCACGCCCTTGCGCGCGCCTGCAAATCCACACCGGGCGCTGCAACGGGGCTGCACAATCGTGCTTTTTAAAAACCTCCAGAAAAGTGGTTTTTAAAAAGCACGCAGCGGCGCCACTTCCGGTCACCCTAGCACGGATTGGGGTGTGGAACTACACAAAAGTAGTCCGCCCCAATCCACTTTACGGTGTAGACGACCTCCGTCAGAGGTTGCGCTACACCGTTTTTTAACCCCCGTGTGGAAAGGGCCTGTGATTTCCGATGAACAGAAAGAACATATCTTTATATGTTTAGACAGAAGTACAAGAACAAAAGCTACTAGTACACATTACTATTGAATCTAAAAAAGGTTCCAGGAAGGACTGAAGGAATCTTTTTTTTTAAAAATGACACGATGTACATAGACTGGTTGAATTTTATTTATTTATTTATTTATTTGCGTCACACTGTTATTCTGGTTGGTGGGTGGGGAGGATGGGGTACATTTTAATGTTTTAATGTATTTATATATTTCTGTAATGCCGCCTCGATCCACTGGGAGAGGCGGGAAAAATAATAATAATAATAATAATAATAATAATAATAATAATAATTATTATTATTATTATTATATCTGTGTTTAATGGAATATCACTACACGACTGAAATACGTAGATATAATACCATCTTTGTATTTGCATACCCTTGTCTCTTCCCCCCCTTTTTCTTCTGCTTTTTTTCTTTGACTCAATAAAAAAATATATTTAAAAAAATTAATTATCCTTCGAGGCTGCAGGAATAGCAACATGATTTTGTGGGACTTACGGTTTTCTCTCAGTCTTCCATACACAATTCTGTGGATTATGATGCAATTATTCACATACTGTGTACTGTAGTGAACAGAAGCTTCAGATAATGCTCTCTTTCTTGGAATTAGCTACTGGATTACTTAGCACAATATAATGACTAAGAGGAAACTATAAATCAGAAAAGTGCATCTCAGTCTCATCTTGGCCATAGGTAGCTTTATGGATGCTGTGCCATTTATTTTAAGCCACTGACTAACCTACTTACAGGATGGTAATATTGAACTACAGTACAAAATTGCGATTATACTAATACTGATCTATTGTACAGGGTAGAGACTTACAAAAAGATAGTGTGTATGAAGTGCTTTGAGTGTGCGCGCGCGCACACACGCGCACACACACAGATATATATAATCAATGCAAAATAATACGTCTCATTCATATATATATATGTGAATGAGACGTATTATTTTGCATTGATTAGTTAACAAGACTGATTCTAATGTCATAGGATTGGGCACCAAATGTGATATTAATTATACCAGAAATTAAATTAATATCCAGCTTTTCTAGTCATCATTGGCAAGAGACATTAAGCCAAACTCTTTCATTGTTTGTAGTCTTGGGAGTGAATTCAGTCAGTCTGTAACAATTCATTAGCATGGTTATGAATTTCATCAGGCAGCTGCTTTACTCCCACTGTCTCCTGTTCTTGGGAGAAAAAAATAATTCAGTCTCATGCAAAATCATCTTAAGAGGAAAGCTTCAAACAGTCAGGTTATCAAACATCAAGAGAATGGCCTAGTGAACCAAAAACTCCATTAATTTCCAATTATGGCAGAAGCTGCCCGTTGGAACATTGGTGTACTTCCAATTTTTCCTTTGAACTCAAATTCTTAAAAAGGAAATATACCTGTTGATGGGAAATTAAGGGTGTTGAAATAAATGCCAAGAAAAACTCTTAAGTGAAAAGAAAATGAAATAAAATCCTATTTGAGGAGAAGTTGATCATCTCCAGAGAATTTAATACACAAACAAAATACATTAACAATGTAAGCTCCCTGAGCAAAAAAGTAACTAAAAAATAGACATTTCAAAGTTAGGGACACAGCATGCTGAAGAACTGATTTGGAAAGATAACAGATTCCCAAGATAAAAGGTGTCTATAAATTCCCAATGCAAGAAGAAGTCATGGCATGGACACAGCATTTTGAAAAGCATTTCTTTTAAAGAATGAATCACTTCTCTTTAAAAGCTAAAGAAAAAAAAGAAAGAAAATTTTTGGTAAATTTTGAGAACAACGTCTCTGATTCTGTTATCTGTACTTTTGCAGACACATTATCAGAGCATCTAAGAGTACACAGAGCTTAATCTATGTATTTTGAGTCAGTTCTGATGTAACATTCTTAAGCTTTCTATCTCTTTTGGTGTAAACTAAGGCCATTTCCACACTAGTGCTATTATTCCACTTTTGACATCCTATGGAATCCTGGGGTTTGCAGTTTAGGGAGAGGCCTTAGAGGCGCCTCCTTAAACTGCAAATTCCAGAATTCCACAGGACGTTGAAAGTGGAATAATAGCACTATAACAGTGGAGTGTGGAAATGGCCAGCACTCAGCCAAAGTCAATTTGTGCATATGAATCCTGCCAAATAATTTGGTGATGTAGTGGTGTTTTCCTAACTGACTTCATAACATTCACATCACTGAAGACTGATTCTGCATCAGCCTGATCTTCTGGGATACCCATTTCATAGACAAAACAAGGCCCAGGCCCAGCCTACTACAGTTGAATATCCATGGCACTGTGCCATATATCTTTCACCTGAAGGCATTCTGGGCAAGCATCCAAAGATTCAGAGTTGCGTCATATCCAGCTGATGCGACCTTGGGGTGAAAGCAGACTGTACATTATTAATAATGGCAGTCACAAGAGGGTTCTTCACCCATAGCAAACATTATGGTTTGCAGTTTGCCTTACTTCTGTACACATATGCGGAAGTCCAGTTCTGGATCAGTTCTCTGTCTTATCCTGCCCCTTGTGTTGCAGATGGAGTATGGGCATTCTTATCCATATTTTAAAATGACTTGCTGTTGTTTTTCACATCACAAAAAACATGAATATTTTAAAACAGTTGCAAAATTGCTTCAGGGACCTGAGAAAAAGGTACCTTTGTGATATCATGGGTAATGGCTCGCTGACTTCTATGACAGTTGACTTTCCCCCCAAATGCTGGAAAATTTCAGAACTGTTTCCCCGTCTAGTACTTGCTCCAGGATATTAAAAGGCATATGTGTTTTCAAGGCAGGGAAGGAATCCTCAAATAATCTCTGCCTCATCTAAAACAGTGCATCCATCCTGTAGACTACAGGTGTGGAAAGTATGAAATAGCTGCTCAGATCATACAGGATCTAAAATGGATATATGTGGAAGGCAAGAAGACTACCCTCTGTTCATGCCATCATTTTCTTTCAGAGTGGAATGACAAATGATACATCAGAACTGAACATCAATATGACTGCGCAGCTGTGTGCTTCTTAATGGTTCATCTGGGGATAGGGTGGATCGGCATGAAAGGTCTCATGGGAATATGTATGTCAGAATATTACAACTTATTGGCTCTCCCATCACATAGGAATCTTGCCTGCAAGAACATCAATGGGAACAAGTGACAGGAATCAAAACCAAAAGGACAGTAGATCCAGATTAGATCTGAAATATGTGGAGAGAGCAAAATGTATATATGGGTAAAAAGGCAGCTCTCTCTCTCATTGAGGTAACACACAGGTTCACGTATTGTCCTTGGATTGTGCTCCAGTAGAATCAAAGATATTTCAGTGGACATTATAACTTTACATAAAATCTGCAGGTTCTGACTTCACATGAACAGAATGTTGTCCTCATTTACTATTTTTTCACTAAATAAAATGTCTTTTTCAATAAGATCCTTCCCCATGAAAAGAATATATATTAAAGGAAAATAACCATTATCAGAAGTGGGCAAAAATAAGACTCAGTTAAGGGGTTAAATAATCAGCACTGGAACTAGTGGTATCTACAACTTTCATGCTGGTACCGAAATAAAGGTTATAGATATACAACTGTTTCAATCTAACAATAAGTTGATACTAACACAATACTGTATTGATCATACACAAAATGCACCTGCAGAGTTGTGAGTTCCAGCAAAAGATTGGCAACCAAAGCAACATTTTGACATATTCATTCAGTGCCCTGAGGTCATCCTACAGTACATGCTCATACCAAGTATCATAAAATGTAGGCATGCTCATTCTTTTCCACCCCCGTGATGTCTGAAGAACTGCAAAATGCACTGGAGTGAACGAGATTACTATTAGCCTTGAGATGTGGTGTTCCATCTGATGAGAAGCACATTCAGTTTTTGCTAAGCATAACAAAAGGTCTCAGGCCAAGTATGCACTATTCCATCTATGATTTGGTCAATAAATTTGTGGCAATCCTCAGAAGTGACAAGTGGGGCTATCGTTGCGCTAGCAATCAATATCATGCGGTTTTGGCAAAAAGAATTTAGTCTCTTCCGTGCTGAATGTTGGGATGATGCAAGTTCCATTATCTAGAAAAGGATGCATTGGAAAAAACAAACATGCAATGCTTTTTAACTTCTTGCACAGGAGGAAAAAATAAAACCCACCAAAGCAAAGATGAGCTCACATTTTTGAAGCCAGAGCCACTTTTTCTTCAAGGTCTCACCTACTGCCTGAAAAGAGTCATGATACTCACATTAGTGTGTGATATCAGCTTCTTAAATAGTCAGTCTGTTGGATGGTTGTGAACAACAAACCACAAAAACTCCATTACTTTCTCAAGTGCAGGACACAAATCCCACCCTATTTTCTGCACCAGGAGATGTACGGGCTTATTCCACAGAGGGATGTTGAAAGAGAAGTTGTAGAGTTCCATAAATCCCTGACAAAGGTTACTTTTAAATTTAGGAGGGCTTGGAGAAAAGATCATATTAAAAACAGAACTGTGCAGCTTGAATAGCCTCTCTAGAAATGATGGAATTGCTAGTTGCTTCCACCCAGCCCCACTATGAAAGAGAACTGCTGGTTATATATAAAAGATGAACATGTGTTCACCCAGATGCTGTTAGACTGCAACTTCAACCAGTCTTCATTGGTGGACATATCAATACTAAAATTCCAAAATAACGTTTTGACTATGAAATCCAGAACTGAATTACTTACTGAGGGGATGAGTTGCTCTTGGTTTTTATATATGCAACTTTATTATAGATACAAACAGGATATGAACGAAAATATAAAGAACCTCCCTACAAAGTTAGATGTCATCTTAGAGGTGGGTAAAAAACATCTGATAGCTAAATTTTATGAACTTCTGCTAAAGTGGGAATTAGAGCAAGAAACGGTTAAAAACACTATGGTTAAATGTGCTCAGGATATTGGTTATCCTCTTCAATTTGATGAATGGACTCAAACTTGGAAAGACTTAAATTTTACAGCATGTCAAGTGCTTAAAGAAAACTATTACAAGATGCTCTATAGGTGGCACCTAACTCCAGCTAAAATTGCAAAAATTTACAAGGGAGGCAATGAAAAACGCTGAAAGTGTAAATCAGAAAGAGGCTCGTATTACCACTGTTGGTGGAATTGTAAAAAGGCAAGAAAATACTGGAAGAGTATACATTTAGACATTACTAAGATTATTAAGAAAAAATTCCCTATGAGACCAGAATTGCACTTATTAGTTCGATGGGAAACTACATAGAAAAACAGCACAAAAAATGATACTTAATCTAATAAACAATATGCCAAAAATTGGAAAAAGGAAGAATTCCTAATATAGATATGTGGCTTATGGACATTCATGAAATAATGGAACTGGATAAATTAACAAAGTTATTAAATGATAAATCTTTACATAAATTTAGGAAATCATGGGAGGATTTAATTACATATTTGGGTCAAAAATGGGGAGATTCTTTGGTTATACTTTATAAAGAGTGATTTAGCTTGTAGTCTATAAAGACTGATTTAGATCAATGTTATAGCTGCTGTACTGCTCTATTTATCTATTTTATGTTTGTCTCTGATATATATGGATATTTTTTCTTCAATTGTTAATATAGCAACAACTGTAAACCAAGGAGAATTTGTATATAATTTAAAATTTAATAAAGGAATATGCAAAGTAAAACAAAAGCAAAAACAGCCTTCATCAGTACAGGTGCTGATTAGAGATGATAGATTCATTCAAAAACATCTAGAGGGTTACACATCCACCATCACTTTAATAAAGGTTGTGGGACCCTCCAACCTGAATATGAATTTTTCTATATTTGCATTCCATGGAGACAAGAGTTTTCCAACACCATGTCCAAACATCACTGATAATGGGGACAGGTAAAAAGGAATATATAGAAGTTTCAAACATTTTCTCAAACTATGAATTCAAAGAATCTTTGTAGCTTTCTGATCACAGCTGTTTTCTTTTATATGACAAACTTACTAAAAATCCCTAAATCCAGTGATTTACTGCAGCAAAAAAGTGGCAAAAAAGGGATGCTACAGACATTTATAAAATTATGAAAGCACAAAAATGATGGAGAGACATCACAGAGAGAATGTAGAAGGGGATGGAGAAGAGCCTGCAGTACACCACAGAGCTGTAAGTATATTCCATCCTAACTGCACATGCACCAATCACAGTATCTCCAGAATTATATGAATAACTGCAAGTCTACTTCCTAGTTGCTGCGACCGCTTCACTTTTCTTTTCACCTCTGTAATGACAAAGCTAAGGCAACCCAACAAAATTTAACAGCAGTAGGCGCAAGGCAGACTAAAGAAAGCATATGTTTGCACCACACATAATTGACTTAAGGAATTTATTCATGACAGCTACTAGATGAGGAAAGCAGATGGGATGATTTCACAGAAAATCTGAGCTACTCCGGCTATAAGCCATAAAAAGGGAAAATCCCATGTTTGGGGTAGTTTACCTCTCAATAGCAGAAGCTGAGAGAGGGCGAGTCTTCCTTGTGAGCTTCCTACTAGTTGGTCATTGTTTGAAACAGAACACTGAGCAAGCTGGGCCTGGAAGGACTCTTATGTTATTAGGACTCAAAGTGTGTATGTACATTGTTGGACAATTTCACAAAAAAATTTACGATTGTAACCCACAGAGAAGTAGTTTTGCAAAATGGTCCCTCCTGCAAAATTGTTTCTTCAAATTATTTTGTTAATTATTAGTTCCTTTACTTGGATGGAAGTTCTGTTGAGCTCCACAAGGCTTCTTTCCTATTAGATCAGGGCCTGGAAACATTACTGTTTTGGATTTCAACTTACAGAGTACTCCAGCTATCACTGCCACTGACTAGGTTGGTTGGGAAATTTAGGGTACTGTGAAATAGGAAACTGCATATAACCAGCTTTAGACTACACATGCAAAGAATTGCACTGTTCATCTCAGATTCCCACTAAAGGGCACAGTTTGTCTTTTAAATTTTTGGATCTGCTTTCAGATACCTCAGCCCACAGTTCAGCTGTTCTGTTCTGTGTGCATAAGTCATGTAGAAGATGGAGCAAACTTGTTTTCTGTTTCTCCAGAGACTTGAACATGAACCAATGGATTCAAATTACAAGAAAAGACATTCCACCTAAACATTAGGCAGAACATCATAACTGTAAGAGCTGTTCGACAGTGGAACAGTTTGCTTCAGATACTAATGTATTCTCCTTCTTTGGGGGGTATTAAACAGAGGTTGAATGGGCATCTTCAGGGAGTGGTTTAACCGTATACTCTTGCATGGCAGGGGATTGTACTGGATGACCCTTGAGGTCCCTGGCAGCTCTGTAATTCTTTCAAAAGCACCAAAAATACATCTCTCCAGTCTTAAGGAAATGTAATCTGAAGGGCTTTTGTGGTACTTTTGAAAATAAAAATAATTAGTCAATGATTGCTAGATTGATAATAATGGAAGGATGCTGTTGACACGGTTTGCTACCTGCTCTGGTTGCCTCCAAATGTTAAATTTATTGCTGAGAGTTGCCTTCCAACCTGTTGCCACAGTTTAGCACTCACAAAGGGTGCCTCTGATTTTGGAACAGCTAATTTTACACTTACCAGGTTCTTGTAGTGAATAGCTCATCACTGCCTGGAAAAGCTAGGGACATTATTATTAATCCCCTGGCTTCCCTTTCCCTGTAAATGCAGCACCCTGGGAAACTTTGTAGAACAGCTTGACAAACACAAATTCGGTCTGCAATATGGAGATTTTAAAATCAACATGCAGCACACACAGAGTAACGTATAAAGATAGTGGGCAACATTTTTTTTAATACACTGAGGTAGAGCAAAGGTTAACTCTGCTTCCAGAGAATACATTTTAAAACTGAGAGCCATTTCTGATGTTCCAGTTTTCATCCAGTGGAATGCACAAGAAAGGTCACTCCTGTGAATAAAATTGCAATTTTGGAAAGAAACCCAGAAATACCATGGAATGCTAGTGTGGGATTTACAAGCAAATGCTGATAAAAGTTTTTCTGAATTCCGATGGTGTATTTTGTGTTATGCAAGTGACTTCTGGGTGAACTTTGAATCAAAATTGTAATGCCCAATGTACAATGACATAAAGTGAATATTTTGAAAGCACTGAAAGCCTAACACACATAACCAAGATACTGGGAGTAGAGGCTTGTTCCAATGTTCCACTTGAGAGGAAAGCAAGGTAGGAAGACAGAAATTTCAAATTTGAAAAATGCTTTCCTGAAAAGCACTACAGGAGTATTGGAACACCTTCCTGGAGTTATTTGATTACAACAAAACAGTCACTGTTTTGGCCTAATAAACTGGCTCCTTGCTGAGAGATGTAAATGGCCTCTTGTCTCCTGACTACTTCTTTGCCCAGTCATATTTCTCTTTTATGTTCCTCTATCCTGTTCTTTATTTTCCTGTTGAATAATAATAATAATAGAAAGATTGTCTAGATTTTGAAGACTACAAGGAAGGATATTCCTTACTAAGTTGAAACTTCCTTTGTCTCCAAATGTTTTCTGTCATCCAAAGGGGTATAGCTGTATAGAGACAGTTCTTCTTCTTCTTTTTGCTTAGGTTCAATTAGGTCCCCCCCACCATCATCATCATCACTATTACCACCACCTTCCCTGAAGGACAGCTATGGGCCAAGGAGTATCCTTAAGTCTAAAAGCCAGAGCTTCTGCCTGTCCATTCATCCTGGGCCAGGAGACTCCTAAACCTTACAAACAAAAATGTGCTTTCCTTCTGCCACCAGGTGTGGAGTGAGAAGCTGGCCACACTTGGTTAGAGGCAGCCAAACACAGTCTATGGAATGCTAAGAAGTGTATGGGGGCACTAAAGGGGAAAGGATATAAACTTGAGGCTGGAACACTAAAGAGATAAATAGGTCAGGATGAAATACAGTGAAGGCTACCAGAGACAGAGTGAAGGTCAGTTAAGAAGAGAGGAACTGTTAAAATCTAAATAGAAGTTTGAGAGCTGGGAACATGGAAAGAGTTCAAGAGTTCATGTTTAACTTAATTGCTCTGTAATATGAATATATTTATCGCTTTTATTTTCTACCACTCTGTCTGTCTGTTTTCATTTAAGAACCGAAAAAGAGAAATAGTCACGTCTTACCACACTGAACCCATTGATCAACACAGCCCACTTACCCAGCATACAAGTCACTTTGGAGTTTGAGTACCAGATCCAAGGAGAGATCCTGAAGGTAACTCACAGGAGCCCAGTGATAGCAACTCAAGAATTGGAACTGTGGGGCCAACCTGGAGGGGGGTTCAACTGACCCAGGCAAAGACTTTTGACTATTAATTTGTTGCTGCAGAAGAGTCTTTTAAAAGAGGATCCTAAATGTTTATTCTTATTTTTATCATTAAAATGATCTTACACTTTTTTCAAATTAGTGTTGCTTTATCTTACTTAATTAGTGTCATTTTATCTTGCTTACTTACTTAATTACTAATTACTTACTTATTCTAATTGTTTGAAAACTGTTTTTAATTACAATTGCTTTTAGCTGTATTTTGTTTCAGACTTTATACGCCACCTTGACTGAGTTCCATTTCTAATTTGGAAGAAGGTTGGTTTAATATTAAAATAAACTAAATAAATTACAAGATACTGGGCTTCAAAAGCAACATGAGGCAAAACTTTGCTCTTACTGGATGAGATCCCACGTCAAAAACTGAAGTTCAAAATTCTTCCCATGGAAAGCTATGCCACATCTCCTCTCTCACCACCACAAAAACATGCCTTTTATATGTTACACCTTGCCAACATAGACATGTACTGGTTGTTGTTGTTGTTGTTGTTGGTGTGTGTGTGTGTGTATGTGTGAGTGTGTAGCAGGACACATTGACGATGATGTGATCCTCTAGGACCTCCAGAGGATCTCTGGGAAACACCAGGAAATGCCTCATCACTGTGCCTCCAGCTACAAACACACAGCTGGATAATTCTCAATGCACTTGTGCAGGTGTTACAGCATGTAAAAGGTAGGTTTGGGGGGAATGTTTTTGAGCCAATGTGATGTAGTTGAGTGTTATCATTTCTGCATGATGGCACTCTCCTGCATCATCCCATCACAATCAGGAATGCTCTCCTTTGCACCTGGCTGACTCCTTGTGGAAGGGAGTGCAAGCAACATGCATCTCCCTTCCATAGTGCAACCAGGCTCTTTCCCATGCTGTACTGGGGAAGGAAGCATCTCCATTGTGTTTCCTGCCCTTCCGCATGGCTGGGAAGGATGGGAGCATTGTGTGATCTCTGGTGCTTAATGGATTTTTTCTGTTAAGCAAATATCCTGCAATTGCAATGTGTGGAGATGTGATGGCTGTGGGACTGTGATGACATTCTATGAAAGCATGACCCATGGATTGCTATCATCGTGTCCCCAATGTGTGATTGAGATGCCATGCAGAAATGGCCTATGAAACCAGGATTCAAAACCCTGCTCAGCCATGGAAAAATACAGTGCGTCCTTGGGCAGGTCACATTCTCTCAGCCACAGGGGAAGACAAAGGCAAAGCCCCTCTGAATAAATCTTGCCAAGAAAACCCAGTGACAGGGTCACCTTAGGGTTGCCATAAGTCAGAAATGACTTGAAGGAACACAACAGCAGCAACTTTGCTCATTGCATGAGAGAGGAAGAGAATTAGAACCTCTGCAACCACCATATCTATTGGTAGACATAAACTGGATTTATCTAACCAGATGCCATCCTCTTTTCCCAGAGTCCCTTGCCAGAAATAGATAAACAGAGGCAATGAATAAAACTGGATTCAGGACTGCAGCTGTTTGAAATAAACACATAAAAATTTATGAGGTGGGTTTATATACAACAGGAATGGTAATGAACATACAAAATACAGAATAACAAGAGTAACAATGGGACTATACTCAAGTAAAAATAAGAAGGCAGATCTAGCCAAATAATGCATTCTTATGGCATGGATCCCACAGGTCAGCACATCTCTTCTCTCTCTGCCACAAAATACTACCTTTTATGTGTTACATTTCCCCAACACAGACATTCACAGGCTATGAAATGAAGAGCAAATCTCAAAACTCAACTTTTATACCCATAAGTTAGCTGCCCGACTTACCGGGCGGCACATTTGTGACTTGGGCTGGCGGTGGCAGCGGCAGTGGGGGTGCTGCTGCCGCCGCCTCCACAGCATCCCCCAGGGCTGTTCAGTTGGCCTGCCATGCCATGTGGCTTCCCCGCCATGTGCTCAGCCCTGCTGGGTACTTCCTCATATCCAGCAGCCTTTGTGCAGCTGGAAAAAAGTTTGCAGCCAATCAGTTCAAACCTGCTGGTTTGAATTGATTGGCTGCTTCTGCCCAGGCCAGAGTTCTAGGAAGTTTTCCCTTTGGTCCAGGTATTTTGTATTTAATTAGGCTCTCCTCTCCCCAGAGCTCAGTTCTTCTCTGCACCTTACCCCTCCCACCCCCACTTCCTTTTCGTTTGTTGTATCCCGTGTACTGTAGTTAGGTTGTGTCTTTGCCTTTTATTGTCACGTTGGCATGGGTCCTGGATCCGGATCTGCTATATCCCCAGGTCACTGGGGCCTGAGGATGGAGGTGGTTGCCAGGAGGGCAAGATTGGCAGCGGACACACGGCATGGATTGGGTGTCTGCATCTCTGCACTACTGGGGGGTCAGGTGGTTTGGACCTGACTCCAGGCTATCCTGGCTTCGGGTTTTTGATCTCATTGGTCAATAGTTGGGTTGGCTGATGCTGGGATCCAGACCCATGTGCAACCCAACCTTGTTTTGCTGTAACCAATAAAGTTGTGGACTATTTTCATCCAGCTTCAGTGTGTGGCCTGGTTTATTCCTTCCACTACACCTCTCAGCCCTGAGCACACAATGCATGGAAATCTGAAAAGTTCCAATAAACCAATCACAGGCCAAAGAAGCAATTGGGGTAAACACTCTCTGATCTCATCCGAATCATCTAAAAACCAATAGTCTAATTGGAAAATGCTACTCAGTTGACTTAGAACTAGTGACAACATAGATATTCAGACCATTACATCAGCTCAGCCTATTAGATACTGAAACTGCTGGAAGCTTCCAGAATCAGAGAGACAGAACAACCCAAAACTATTTTACAACATCATCGAGATCAGTTATTAATTATTTATTGCTATAATGAAAAAAATTGCTCCTGGTAGGTGGGAAGACTTTCTAGGGATGAATTGGTTGAAACCCTCTCTTGTTCCAGAACTGGGTCCAAGGGTTCTTTCTGTGCCAGACACTAACATGTATTACTGCTATAGTATAAGCTTTATCAATAATAAATGATACAGCAGACGGTACACAGTAGAGATGTATTCTAGCCCATTTGCTGATGGAATCCATGACCCCTCACAGCCAATGGTAGAACTGGGCCTCCTAATGAGTTCTGTCCAGACTTATTCCCTTGACCTGGCAATCAAACCCCTATTGCTGGACATATTGGGCACCTGGATTGGAGCGAACTCCTCCTCAGGCCGAAGCAGATAGAAGATGGGCTCCCAAGGGCTATACACAGCAGAAGCAAAGACCCACCTGTGCAAGCATGACTAACCTTCCCCCTAACAGCAATGAGAACTGTGCTAAGCAAGTTAGCAACCAAAAAAAGCTTCACTTCCCTGTCCATTTTTAGCCTTCACATCTTTTCCCAGATCCCAACTGTTCCAAGATGTGTGGCTAGATTTTTGACTGAGTCTGGCAACAGGGAACTTGTAACTTCCCTATTACAACAGCTTTGCCAGCTTTCACAGCTGTTTCCAACACAATTCAAAAAGATGCTGGGGCTTGGGGACCATTCAAAAAAGCACACGGTCCACCAGCCACATTTTCCGCAGCACTGATTTAAAGGTCTTTCACACTTCACAGATATAGTGCTATATTCTCCTTTAACTGCCATGGCAATACCCATTCAATTCCTAGCATTTGCAATTTAGAGAAAGGCCTTTAGAATTCTCAGTCAGAGAGCTCTGGTGCCTCAACAAACTGCAAACTAAAGGATTCCTTAGGATGAACCATGGCAATTAAAGTGGAATGTAGTGTCATAATTCACCAGTGCAAAGGGCCCTTACATCTAACACATGAAGGTTAAGTAAATCCAAGAAATTCAGGAATGAATGTAAATGCATTCCTTCCACCGAGAGTTGATATCAGATTTGTGCAAATATAAATAGGTTTCAAATGGCACTGGGCATTGTCTAAATACTTCAATGCACATGTATTTTCTTGCATGAAAAAAGATCAAATATTGAACACATTCACACATCTTAGGGGTTTCTTCATCCACCCATGTTTCTCATCTAACTAAAACATACAACCATGTCTGGTATGTGTGATATACCATCTCAGGTACAGTGGGCCCTTGGTATCTGCTAGGGGATGATGATGATGATTACTACTACTACTATTATTATTAATTTGTTACCAGCCTCTCCCCAGGCTCAAGGTGGGGCACAACATAGATAAAAACAAATTACAACTAAAATACTAATTTTTTTTAACACAGGGCCCCCATGGATACCAAAATTTATGGATGCTCAAGTCCCACTATGTACAGTGGTATATTAAAATGGCATCCCTTACATAAAATGGCAAAATCAAAATTTGGCTTTTCAGAATTTCTTTTCTTTCCCTTTTTTTAAGGGAGGGGGGAATATTTTCAAGCCATGGTTGGTTCTGTGGATACAGATTCCATCAATATGAAGGGCTGACTGTATAACACCACAGATAGACCTTTCCCGTCCCCAAGCATCATTTGAAATGTAATTCTTTTCTATGGGATACGTTCAAACATTCACCCATAAACTAGTATATGTAGAGTAACCAGGTATGCGCATGTGTAGATCAGTCAAAAAGTTGGCTTCGTCTGTTTACTTTAGAGACAGAAAAAAAAATCACTTTCAGCAGCATTCTGTTCAAAGGGGTTCACTTCAAAACTGGATGTCTCGTCTATTTTTTACTAACACGCAACCATACTTAGCTTGCTGCAAAATATCCTCCCCATGGTGCTGAAAACAGAAACCAGTTGATTAAAAACAGGTATAAATATTCTACCTCATGCCTGCCTATCTGTGCCATGGGAAGTATCACACAAAGGAGCCCTGGTGGTGCAGTGGTTAAATGTCAGTACTGCAAGCTATAAGGTTGTGAGTTCAATCCTGCCGGGCTCCAAGGTTGACTCAGCCTTCCATCCTTCCGCGGGTCGGTAAAATGAGTACCCAGCTTGTTGGGGACATGTATAGAAAATGTATCGAAATACATGCTATTTGTAAGTTGTTCGCCGCCTCGATCCATATGGAGAGGTGGGATACAAATAAATTTAAAAAAAGGCATTTACTCACAGTTTTGTTAAAAAAAACCAAGACATAACACTCAATATTCACAATATTCTTTTCACACATTTTTCTTAGGCCATTTCTGCACTACACTGTTATAGTATATTATTCCACTTTCAACATCCTGTGGAATTCTGGGGTTTGTAGTTTACTGAGGCCAAAGAGCTCTCTAGATGAGAATTCTAAATGCCCCCCTCCCTGAACTGCAAATCCCACGATTCCATAGGATGTTGAAAGTGGAATAACAGCACTATAGCAATGTAGTGCAGAAATGGCCTTATGTATGTCAGAGGCTGTGCATCACAGGCACAATGGTAGAGCAACACAACTGACATGATGTTCAGCCATGTTAAGGAACTGCAACAGTAGGCAACAGGGAAAAGTGCAAGATTTAGCACTGCACAACAGAGACTCCCACTGTGGCAATGAGGCAATGTGAAAGGTGGGGACATTTTTCCCGTCAGGCGCAGGGCACCTACGACTCTCCATGGCTCTCTGTTCTGGATTACCAATCCTCTGTGGCTCTCTTAGGGACCACTGCCTCTCTCTCCTTGTGCTCATGTTGCTCAAGGGCAGCCTGTCCCATAAAGTGGCTTACTGTTGTGCACAACAACCATTGTGCTATGGGCCCACTACAACAATGCTCCCCTCCTGGGAATTTGTCCAAAAATAGGCTCTAAGGATGTTAATTCTAGAGAAGATGAGAGAGACGATGGAAGCCACAATAAAACTCACAGTAGAGTAAAAGATGACAACAAACAATGCTTTAGATGTCTATACACCAGGAGTGACGCAGCTTGGAGTGTGTGGAGGGGGGAGGGAGGGGGAGAGGCTACAGTGCGGGGGGTATAGCCACTGTGCATGGGGGCGTGGCCACGGTGCATGTGGGTGTGGTGTGTGGGGACATGGCCAGGGTGCACAGGGGTGTGGCTATGGGTTCAGCCGCCCCCAAAACATTGCCAGCTGATGTCCCTACGCGACTGTACAGCAGTGAATAGAATTTGGGAAACAAACAAGACAAGTTTGAAGTGCTCATGCAGAAAGGGAAATATGACTTTACAGGTATAACACAGGTGGGATGACTCCCAAGATTGGAATAAAGCAATTGAGGGTCATAACGTATTGAAAAAGGAATAGATGGTGAAGAAAAGGAGAGGGAGTAGCATTACATGTTAAAGACAAATTCACTTGTACAGAAATCCATGTGAGTGATCAAACTGGATCAGTGGAGACCATTTGGGTAAAAATAAACAAATGGAAGAAGAAATAAAAACTGCATTGTGATAGGAATTTATTGTAGGCCACCAAACTGAGATGTTGTGGTCAATGTTGCCTTTTTGAAACAAATCTTAGAAATTTCCAAGAAGCAGGAAATGGTAGTTATGGGGGACTTCAGTTATCTTGATAGCTGCTGGGAGACTCCCTCTGCTTAGCATAGGCTCTCCAACAAATTCCTGATATACCTTCCAGATAATTTCTTCTTTCAAAAGGTGGAGGAAAGAACAAAGGGAACAGTAATCTTCATCTTGATCCTAACCAACAGGGAAGAGCTGGTCATTGGAATTTAAGCAGTTAGTACTTTCGGGGAGAGTAACCAAGTAATGCTAGAACTTATGATTATAGGACAGGCCAAAGAAGAGTGTAGTTAAATATGACCCTTGCATTTCAGGAAAACTGATTTTATTAAGCCCAGGGAAATACTGGGCAGAACCCCATAGTAAGAGATGCTAAAGGAAAAAGACACCCAGCATGGGGTAGTATATTAAGAAGAAGGAATTGCTAAAAGCACAATCACAAAAAAATTGACAGACAAAGAAAAATGAGAAATATCTGAAAAAGCCAATGTGGCTGCACAGTACATTTGAGGAGGAAGGGAAAAGAAAAAAGAGCACGTATAAGGAATGGAAGAAAGGACAAATCAACACGGTGAAAATAGATATGTGGAATAGTGTAAGGAAAGCTATAGCTCAAAATGAGCTGGCAGCTTTCAAAATGAAAGAACAACTCCCAATGAACTCCCAGCTCTGGCCCCCCACCCGAAAAGAAGATGAACAGCTACCTGCTGGGGATGTTCTAGCTGGAGGTTCTGTATTGAGCAAGGGGTTGGACCTGATGGTCCATGAGGCCACTTCCACCTCTATGACTATGTGGTTCTAATAGAACTGTAGCACAATGCTGCAATCCTAATCTGCACAATCATAAAGTGGTTTATAATGTCGTAAATTTATAACAGGATGCCAGCTCCATTTTGTGGAAAAAAACCCACAGTGTACAAAATTTGTACACTTTTATGCATGTAAAACACACCAGATCTGTGTCTGTTTTGATGTCATCAAGCCTATTTGGAAAATTGCCATGTGTGCATTGGCTGTGAACCTCAAATCCAATATGACCACTAGCTTAGATAAAGAACGCTGCAATGTCAGCTCTCCACTTCCATGGGTGTTATAGATGAAAGTCCCCTGTGAAAGTGAAAAAAACACAAATAAAAATTAAAAATCGTGAATGCTATCTGATTTTAACTTGAGAACACTTCTCTAGCAATTTCTAGGTCTTTCAACATAATTCTATGGTTAAGTGGGGTACAGAGTCATGCTGAAGGACCTAGCAATGAGGACACTAGGTAAGTGTCCTCTAAGGAATCTCTAGGTCCTCTATTGCAACTCTGTGGTGCACTTCCAACAGAAGTGGATCATAAAATCACTCTGGAGGACCTGGGGATTCCTAGAGAGAGCATACTTTTTTTTTTCCATGGCAGGGGCAAATATAGTAAGAATTTTTTAAAATTAATTAAACAAATAAAATAACCTAAGAAGAATCAAACCCATGAATGCTGAATCTACAAAAGTGGAGGGTCGACAGTTACTGTTATATGGTTGCGTTTCAGAACCCGACGAGCCAAGCAGTACAGAAATATTTCCAAAAATTCACAAGCCATATAAAACTGAGCAGGGGGGAGGACTGATACCATTTTTTTCTACAGTCTCTTTTATTTGAATTTATTTTTGTAGACTCTCCCTGGGCAACTGTTGTATTTCACATTTACAAATCTGGAGGGCATGCTTAAGTTTCCTGAGCAATTACAGCAAAAGTTTAACTAATCTGTCTTAAGTGCTCCCAGGAATGCGTGAAAACACAAAACACACAGTTTGAATTCAGATGATGGTCTACCTTGCTGAGCATTCTTTGCAAGTGTCCCCTGGAGCTAAACAACACCAAGTATCTTATCTTAAACTGACCAGTACCCAAACAGTGAACCATTATTTGCTTTCTTCTCATTCCTGATCTAATTCCAAACCATTCCTGTAAGATTCAGCTGGAGGTGGTGAGGGGAAGAACACACTACATTTTTAGCAGCTGGTGTTTCTTGTAACAGCTCACAATTAAATTCAGTCCAAGTCACAGTACTTGCAAGAAATATGGTACTACTTAATGAGGGTTTAATTAAGCTACTGCAACAGAATGTTAATTTGAGATTCTGAGACAATATGAGAGTGCTCTTTGCTGAGCAAAAGTAATTCATCACTCAAGAACTTCAATCACAAGAGTATAAAATTACTATCTGGCATTCAGCATTCAAGCAGTGAGCTTTCCTTCTCTTGCATGCTTCTGAAATTTTTAAGAACACAACGGCCTCAAAGGACAACTTTGGCCTAAGCATCTAAGCAAAACATTACAAAACATTAAAATTACGTTCCCTTTCCCTTCCTCCCTGCTGCTCTCCTGCATCTACTGGGCTTAATGTTCTGCTGCATTCTACTGCTGTTACATGCTCTTAAATTAAAGAGGGATTTTGCTGCTACTCTCATCCCATATCACTCAGGGATCCACAAAACAAAAGGAACCTTTGGATAAGGCCTCCTTAAAACCTCTCAACTCTAGAAATTCCTCCATATTTGGGAATAAGATGTTATGCTGTACCACTATCCCATGAAACTCAGCAGTGTTAACTCTGAGCGATACTGGTTTTCTAATGCCCAAGACAAAGCTCTTTCCAGAATTTGGCAAAGTTACTTTTTTGACTACAACTTGCAGACTCCTCCAGCCAGCACGGCCAATAAACATGCTGGCTCAAAGGTTCTGGCAAATGTAGTCTAAAAAAGTCACTTTTCCAAACTCTGCTTCTTTTCCAGCTTCTTCTACCTGAAATTCTTTATCTGGAGGAATGGAACTTGATAAAAGTTCATGGCTTACCACTGTGCCAGAGCACTTTTTTTAGTTATCAACTTGTAGGGTCGAAGATCAAGAGCCCTTGGTGACAACAACTTCAAGAAGAAGACACAACCAGTGCCTAGTCATTTTCAAGTGAGGCTACGACACCTCAGATCTCGCACCTTGTGTATTCAGTCAATGAGAGACACTATTGTCCCATTTTGAAGAACTGGAAGTCAGATGTGCCACTTGAAGGAGTGGAGCTCCCAGTAGGACACTCCTGGTCTGGCTGTTAAACTCTTAACAGCACACAAGTCAGTCCTTAGGTTAACTTGTCTTTAGATTAATTTGTTGTCTAGGTTAATTCGTCTTTAGGCATGATCTCTGTCCATGGTCCATAGGGGCCTGCCTGCAAGGTGCTGAGCCTCTTCTGTCCCAGACCTATTTAATCCTCCTTTGGTCCCTCAATGCCTGAGAGCATTGCTTAGTAGGAATGATTGAATTCCTTTAGGAACAGGAACCCTGTGCATAGAATCTCAGACACTAACAGTGGTGCTATTTTACAATACTAGCTCACAACACAACTAATTCTATACTTAACTTCCTTCTTAACCTGTTTGTTTGCTCATGGCATCAGGCTCTCCAACTTTCCTCTTCTCTTTGCTCTTGTACTACATTCAACACTCAGACGGCAAATTGCCTATCAAGGCCTCCTTGCCTATGCAGAGGGGCACATGGGCTTCCAATGCAAGCAAGACCTTGGCCAAAATCAGTGTTGTGCAGTGTGCAGAGTTAGGCAGTGAATGCACTATGCAACTGTTCTGTTGAATGCAACTGTTATGCAACTGATTGCATATCTCATGTATGCTGTATGTGCATGTGTACCTCATGCACAAAGGCACATGTCAACTGTACTTCCACAACCTTGAAATGAATGTAGACATTCCACATTGGACAAAAATGTCCAACTGCTTCTGTAGAGGAACTTAGGCATGGCAATATCCCAACAAGATTTTTGTCTGTTAAGTTTAATGTCATTTTTGGGTGGGACACAGAGGGCTATTATCTTACCCCTGAGCACTGCCCAAAAACCTCCTACATCAAGCAGCTGTGATAACCTGGGAGGGGCTGCTGTTTCTTCCTACCAGAAGGAAGGGAAAGGACAGGGAGGCAATTCAGAGCATGAAGATCTGGCTGCTCTAAGTTCCTGGGGGAAGGAAAAGGACAGTGCATTCCATCTGGGAGTGCATTCTCATTTCTTCTACCCAACTGAGCTGAAACCAGCTGCCACTCTATGATCTGAATATCCTCCCCACTCCTTTGCTAATCTTTTGGTAAGCAATAGTAGCAGCCCCTTGCTTGGCTGCCTGGTGGTAGAAGGCCACAGAACCGCATGTGTGAAGTTACACACTGATGTCAGATTTTCACCATATTTCATTTACCTCTTCCCCATACACGCATGGACCTGACATTGAAGCTAATAGAGAATACCAGTCACACTTGCAGCTCAGCGTGAACAATGGAGCACATGTGGAGTCGGGCTCAGAGCACAAATGTGTCTTATCTATAATGGCAATAAATATGCACGCCCCGGACTCTGTTGCCATAGACAGCTATCTAGGATGGCTTGACAGTTCTAATCCTCAGAACAAAAATCCATATGTATATTCTAAAACTTTTACTGTTTCTTGACATGTTCAGAAGAAAACCATGAAAACTTTGCATTTCATTGAAATAATTTTATGTACAAAAAGGAAAACTATATAGACAGTTTAACTGCAAATCATTTAGTTGCAAATGCTTCTCAAGTTGACTCCACCATTTGGAGTTTCTAAGCCAGAGCTTTCCAGACTTTTCATGTTGGTGACATACTTTTTAGACATGCATCATTTCAAGACACAGCAATTCAGTAAGTAATTCAGTAAGTGGAGGCAGCCCCTCTACCTGAGCCTGGCCTCCACCCCGTCACCCTCACCAGGGCCTTCCTTGGCTCAGGGCACCAGCTGTGGTGGTGGTGGTGGTGGGGAGGCAGCCTCTCCACCCAGACCTGGCCTGCCACCACTGCCCTCGCCAGGGTCTTCCTCGACCCAGGGCAATAGTCGAGGCAGAAGCAGCCCCTCCAGCCATTATATTCGCACAGCACACCTACACACTAAAGCCAACACACTAATGCATCATGACACACAGTTTGGAAAGCTCTGTTCTAAGCTATGGAGGGGTCACTTATGTCTCATAGTATGGTGGGGAATGTTGTCCATTGTGTGATGCCAAATTTGTTTTTGAAGAACATGAATATTCAGGTATTTGATGTTAAAGATTCACATCTTTATGAATATTCATGCTATTTAGTCATATGTGCTTTAATAAGGAACAAGTTAGGGAGAAGTATAAACACAATCAAATTGGGATTTGCTTTTGAATTAACCAAATATCAGAGAGATGTCAGAAGCACACAGGTTAATTTTGGACCGAGACGCAAAGAAAAAGAAAACAGGTTGTATAGTAGGGGCAGTTTAAGTTAAAATTGTGCATGATGGTTTTGTCTTTGGATGCAATGTTGTAAGAATAAATCTCTCAAATCCTTGAAAATACTTTTTGAAGGCCTGTACAAGGTCTTTTGTTTGTTTCTGGCTGTGTGCTCTCCCTGAGCCCATGGTCTATGTGGGCAGGGTTTCTGCTGAGCCACTGATTTGCTTGGGGTCAGAGCTAGCACTTGCTAGTTCTACATAACTGCTCCCTCAGTCCTTGGAAATTGGTCTCTGAGAAGAGAACAAAAGGTGAGATGGGTTTTGGGGTCATCCTTGACTCTTTTACTGTGTTGTTGTTGTTTCTGAAAATGTGTGTGGGGTTTTTGCAGTGATGTAGACTCAAATTGATGGATTCGGACTCAAGTTGGACTCAAGTGACTCGACTTGGACTTGACTCAAGTGACTCGACTTAGACTCGACTCAATAATACACTTGATACTGACTCGACTCAACTCGTGACTTGCATATTTTTAGTGACTGACTTGCCATCCTTGGTTAAGTAACATAACACATTCATCCAAAAACCTTACAACTTTGAAAAATGCCTCCATTTCTTTTTGCTTACTGGTCATGTGATCTACTTCAAGTCCAAAGCTTGGGCCATTTCTTGGAGGGGAAAAGCAAATGTATTAGGCAATGGGCTTGAGATAGGGTTGAGGTCTGCTAGCTGGGGCTGATGAGAGTTACATCCTAACTTCTTAATGACCACAGGTTTATGGTATTATGGTGGCAGTTATGCAGTTCCTCCAGATCTTGCTGGACTGCTACTTCCAGAATTCCACATGACTAAGCTGGTTAGGGTTGCTGGGATTTACAGTCCAACAACATCTCAGGAGCTGCATAACCCCCATCTCTGCTACAGTAGGGTCAAAATTTGAAATTCCCTTAAAGGAAAGTTGGTTGTACTCATTTTTTGGACTAGAGTGGTCATGAGGGCTGGTATATTCTTACAACTGTAGTCTAAGGCTGAAATCAGGTGTGGGAATCATGCTGCCTTCTGCATGTCAAAGGATTGCAAGTTCAAGTAGCCCCAACCAGCACAGCCAATAGTGAAGAATGCTGCCAACTGCCAACCAACATCTGGAGGACTCAATAATTTTTACTCCTGACCTGAATCCAATCACTAGTCCCAAGTGAAACAGACCCACAAAATTAATGGGAATACAGTAAGTCAACATTTACTCTAATCCTACTGATTCAATGAATGCAGTCTGGCTGGGCCTAACAACTGGATCTTGGCACCTCAAACTTGCTTTCCAAAACTTTAATATGAAAGTAAAAGCAAAAAAACAAACAAACCCTGAACTGTGCACTACAGTGATCTAAATTCGATCAAGAAAAGTTCAATTTATAGGCCTCCATTAGCTGTGCATATTAAACCAGTTTATATGCATGCATTTATATTGCACTATCTCAGTCCTGCCTAACTGTATGTGATTCTTCAGCTTTAGAACAGCAGAAGCCCCTCTCTGCTTTGACATATTATCAGGCACTGTCCTCTCATTTCCATACTTATCACCACAGTCAGCCAGCAAATCTAGGGGAAAATATATGTTTAGAAAGAGAGAAAGAAGAGTTGAGTTTGTCTGCTTATATGTCCAACCATCTCAAAGCATCTTGACTTCAAGGTATTTTGATCTGAAAGTGAAAACTTTAAATTAATTCCATATTACAAAGGTTTTTGCTATGAGCAGTGGCATCTGGTGACTTGAATTGACTCCAATTGTTTTGTCTAAATTTTAAAGGAGATACCCCAGATGCTGAATCTTAGGCCCAAGATAGATACAGCACCTTGCATAGTGCCTTTGAAGATCAGACAAAAACACAGAGCAGGTTCAGCACCCATTAACATGGACCCTACCAGTTTCTACTGGCCAGGAAGCCACTGTGAGCACTTAGCTGAACTTGTTTCTATGGCCATTTCAGCACTATACTGTTATAGTGCTATTACTCCACTTTCAACATCCTATGGAATCCTGGGGTTTGCAGTTTAGGGAGGGGCATTTAGAATTCTCAGCCAGAGAGCTCTTTGGCCTCAGTAAACTACTAACTCCAGAATTCCACAGGATGTTGAAAGTGGAATAATAGCAATATAACAGTGTAGTGCAGAAATGGCCTTTCTTTCTGACCATCAGGGGGTCAAACTAGCAGTAATGGTTGACAAATCTCTGTGTGACAGGCGGGTCATTGTTGAATCTCCATAAAGCTGCAGGACTTTGCAATACCTAAAAATAACCTTCTTCCCCTCCTTTGTGCTCCCCTCTTTGGAATCACTCTTCCCCCCCCAAAAAATGTCATGGCAATTAGGATGGGAAGAGGGATGTTCTTTTACCTCCCACTTTTGCTGTGCCGATAAGGATCTTTCCATTCCATTTTGTAAGGATTCAGCTTGGCATGGCACAGGTTTTTTTTTTAGTAATGATGCAGGATGGAGGATGAATATAGACAACAACAAATCTGGGACTTCATTTCAGAACAAGAGTGGTGATATTATTTGCCAGAGCACCAAGTTAACTAACCCCCTTTGCTCTAGCAAATGAGTGAGGTGATAAGAA
This sequence comes from Ctenosaura bakeri, assembly GCA_948474755.1. Lineage (NCBI taxonomy): Eukaryota > Metazoa > Chordata > Lepidosauria > Squamata > Iguanidae > Ctenosaura > Ctenosaura bakeri. The sequence goes on along the minus strand of CAOLHI010000602.1, from coordinate 279,531 downwards.
GGCTTCCAAAGTTTACTATTGTTTGCAATAGATTTACAAGGAGGAAATAAAAGAATAAGGAATATAATGAACCACAAGGTGGATACTCCTATCATTTTCTCCAATGGAACTCCTTCTTCACACTAGCGGGTTAAATTATTAGACTTCTCTGCATGTTCATTTCCATTTCTAATCGAAAAGCACAAAATTGCTTTCCAACTAGATTACAAATGGGATGTGTAACTTAGAAGTGAGTGCCACCGAATTCATGGGAGCTTACCCCAAAGTAATTTTGCACAGGACTACAGTTCTGCTGATCTCAATAAATGTGTTATTCTGCCATGCTATTCTTTGGCTTGTGGTCTTGATCCACTCTACCTCTTCCCACCATAAGCACACATAGCCAAGACTAGCATGAGCCACTGGTGTAAAAGAAGGTTTCATTGATAATGAAGAGATGCAGCAGTTGTTTCACAATAAGGAAATCTCACCACTCCATCTATAGCACAGGGCCCTGGGCCATGGAGAATATGAGACTAAGGCCGAACTTCCTGTTAGTGACATATGCAAGCTTTATTCTTTGGTTTCTTACGTCCCATTAGAACCATACCTCAGGCAGCATCCAAGCTTGGTGAGGCCACTGCTACAGCAGAAGACGGAAGAGAGAGAGGGAGGCAACTAGACAGTGGGGTGATCTCTCATCCTCCTACAGTCTGTGAGAGAGATAGGCAGAAAGAGACATCATCATTATTCTCTTTCTGGCCATTTCTGCACTACACTATTATAGTGCTATTATTCCACTTTCAACATCCAAGAGAATCCTGGGGTTTGCAGTTTAGGAAGGGGCCTTTAGAATTCTCAGCCAGAGAGCTCTTGAGCCTCAGTAAACTACAAACCCCAGAATTCCCTCAATGTTGAAAATGGAATAATTGTGCTATAACAGTACAGGGAGGAAATGGCTTTTTCTCTCTCTCTAACTGCAGGAAAAGAAAAGGCCATCACAACTGCCCAGTTACTTGGCTCTCTTACCCTTTCCACCTATCAGAAGACAGCACAGTGGGTCTAGAAAACTTAGATCTTTCTGACTTTCAATGTCTGGTGAAGTGAATAGTGTTCTACAGCAAGGGTGAGGAAACATTGACCTGTTAAATATATCAATATTTTCTGCATCTCCCATTACCTCCTATCACTGGCCATTCTGGCTGGACCTGACAAGAGATCCAACCCAAAAACACCTGAGGTGGGGGGATAAAGAATCCTCAGCCCTATTTTACAAGATATATTTCATCCAAGCTATTAAGTAACAACTACTGAATTATCCCAGTACTTCTGGCTTTTAATTGTTCTTTGCAGATTCAATTTTGTATTCCTAAACGTGCAGACATACTCATGAACCCTCTGCAAATATTGCTTTTTACAAAATAAATTCAAAGGTTGTTATTAAGGCTGTCAACTGACAACTTGTTTTTGTTCACTAGCGATGAATCATCTGGACTTCAAAAAATTAATTGCTTAATGAAACAATCACATGTAAATGAAAGTTCCATATTCTTCAGATGTCTAGATCTGTTACTGGCCCATGTGTGCATTCTAAATAACAAACACCTAGTACAGAAAAGAAAAAACATGCTGTTCAGATAAAAGCTTCCAAAACAGGGGGAAAAAACATGAGACCTATATCAAGCATTAACCCCCTACGCTACCATTTTTTATATAACTTTCACAGACTGTATTAATATGGATCACATTAACATTTAAAAAGAAACTTGGCTTGGACTCCTTTAAAGCTATTCAATAATGTATCGTGTCCTTTCAACTGTTAAGAGAATAGCAATAACATGATACAGATACTCCTAACAGATAGGCTTAAATTGACACCATTTCCTGGGAGATATAATGAATAGAAAAAAGTCTGGTTATTAGGTGTGGAACCATAGTAGTCAACAAATCAATGTCTGTCTGTCATTTTAAAAAAGAAGAAGATATCTGTATCAGGTTTTCTTTCTTTGATCTCAGAATGCCTTTAATCTTTAGGGCTATTTAATACAGCAAAACTTTCAGAGTGAGAAATTTCATACTCTTGACTTGTTGGGGGGGGACCCCACTTGTCTTTTATCAGGATTCTCTGTGATCAGGCATACATTCTTCCTCCTTTAATGGGTTTCTTGGCACTGGAAGCTATTTCATTATATGTGGTGCAAAGAGAGAAGAATAAAGGTTTTAAAAATTTTCACCTCCATCAGGGAAACCTTCTCATATTGATTTGTCTGCCAAAGAATTCTGAGCACAACAGGAGCTTGGAAAAAAATTCTTTTTGGACTGCAACTCCCAGAATAATTCAACCAGCATGTAGTTCAAGAAAGTAATTTTTCTAAACTCTGCATAATACAGGGCAAAGCATGAACGTTTAGGTGGGAGGTCATCAAGGTGTGGTGGATTCAAAACATCATGTTAAAAAATACTAAAAATGAAAAGACAGTATCCGCCCATTTAAAAAATACATGCATTTTTAAAAAGAAAACTGAAAAAAATTGCAAATTTCAGAAAAATGTGACATGAAATTTGTGACTGTGTAGGGTTTTTTTGGAGATACATTTTATTACAGGAGGTACAAAGTAAGAAAAACTTGCACTGAAATGTGAACAGAAGACGTTTCTTTCAGAACCTTAATTTTTGGGGTGTTTGAAAAGGGCAACCACTTACCATTAACCAATTTCACAGCAGCAGTGAGGTCTCCCATGTCAGTGGGTGTTATTTCCTATTTAGAGGAAACCTCCTCAGATGAGGAAGGGAGACACATGCACCTACATAACAGGCTCAAGTCACAGCCAAAGAAGGCTAGTAGCAGGCCATCACATATAGACTTTGAAGAAAGGGAGTTGGAGAGTGACCTACTTCATCATTTGGAGTGTTACAGACTAAAATGTCAGCAACAAAAGCACAGGCAAAGACATGGCTTGCCTTAAAAGAGAAATACTGGGACAGTCAGGCCAGCTGTGCTGGATTACAGCTATTCATCAGCTGACTATAAATAAGCAAGACCATTTCTGGGCTGTAAAACAACAGCTCCATAATCTATGTGTGGCATCATGTGATATTTCCTGCTCTCTAGTTCCTGGAACTTCAGCTTTCTTCTTGGACTCCTCTTTTCATAAGTCCTTGACTAGCATTTGGCCCTGCTCAGACTGCTTTTTATGCCTGGACCCCGAAATGTTTCAATCATAGTTCTCCTCTTACTGGTCTTCTGTCTATGATCCTGGACTGACTTGGTTTCTTCATTGCTTGTTCTTCTTCTTGCAGTAGAGATGCTGTGGGCATTTGCTGTCCTGAAAATGCTATGAATTTGCTTCCTGGCTTTAGTCCAGACTTCAAAGCTATACAAGTACTGCATCTATTTTGGGGGCAGCTCCTTTAAAGTTTGGACTAAATCCTGGAGTGGATTAATCACATCACAAACACGGAAGTCATCAGCTGCTGCTGCATAGCAGAATCTCTGTTGCTGTGGCTAATAAAGTAATGAGAAAATTTCTCTGCACTAATTCATCTACCACAAGTCCACCAGATCCACCAACCAGATCATTATGTGAAGCCAACAAGAGAGACAGGAGGTCAAGAACCCTCTCTCACTGTTCCCCAGTGACCGATACTCATAAAGAATGGTATTTTTGATCCTGGAGTAGCCAACATGGCAGGGGATTCTGGGAACTGAAATCTAAGGCAGTAACTTTCCCATGATTTGGTATAAGCATAGTGACTACTAGCTATTGAAAACCCAGTGTTTTTGATTTTGTCCTCAATCAAAAGATATGGTCATGTTCTGAATAGCAAATAAGCTTGTGTATCTTGAATTTGATGCTGGACTTTTCAAAATTCTAAAATTAGTTGCAGTGTCACTGTTGTGCAAACGAGTACTCCTGGTAGTTGCGGTAAAGGCAAAGCAAAGGAACATAGAATGCTTCTTCTGTTCAGCACCAAAATGAAGGCTTATATATTTGAAAATAATTCAAAATATCTGAGGTCCTGGATGGGACATATACCTCTGATATTGTAGCTATGCTCCATCTCCAGATCTGTTCCCCTAAAACACACCCTAAAAGCTGACAGTTGTACTGGGCAAAGGATTTCTGTGGCACTGGCATGCAGGGCACTGAAGGATGATGCCTCCCTACCCCTCCCACCAGCAAGCTGTAGTGTGACAAATAAAAGTAGAGACCCCTCAACTCCTCATCACACCACAGCTTGCTGGCAAGAGGGTTTTGGATGCATCATCCTTCAGTGTCTCGCTTGCCAGTGCTGCAGAATGCTTTACTCAGTATGGCTGCCTAGCTTTTAAGGTGGCTTTTAAAGGTGTCACCATCATAAATATGAATATAAAACATTTATGAGGTTGTAAGTTTAGCTTAGGACATTGTAACTACCAAACAGGATATCTGCCAGTATTTTCCAAAACGCTATCAACTCATAGTCGCATCTAATCCAAAGGAAAACAAATCTTGGACACATTGCTCTTGGAACTTCTAATTTTTGGAAGGGACTCTGAAGCCCAATAACAGCATCCAGTACGAGAGACAGTCAATAGCTCATATTTTCAGAGCTGCTGGCTTAAATATTAGTTGTTTCACAACAAAGGATTTTAATTGTTGTTTAAAATTTAAAATTAATCTCACTTGTTACCAAAAGAGAGATACCTAATTCATAATACAAAATGTGGTTTATTTGTTTTACCCTTGCCCAAAAGTGAATTAAAGCAGGACAGTTAGGAGTGACTGAAACCAAGCTGTTCAACTCCATTAAATTTTGGCAGAAAGTGGAATGCATTTATTCTGATCTGCCAAAACTCTAGAATGGCCCATGAAAACTGGAATAGCTTCCATTATTCATTATGTAAATACATGTGCTGTTGCTGGTCTTTCTACATATGCTGTGTATGGAACACACAATTCTTTAGAACTAGGAATGGCAAAAACATTTGAAAATATCCCCAAAATGGTCTCCAGTGTCAGGAATCATGAGCGAGGGGAATCCTGGATGGGCAAGAATCTTCACAGTCCAGGATTATTCTCTGTGAAACATGCATACTTTTCTTAAAATTTGCATCGAAAACAGAGTTTTCTTTACCAAAAATACAAAGTCATCAAAAGCTGCAGTTTTTGAACACTATTCACAGTTCAGGACTTTTTCTATGCAAAACAATACATGTAAACCATTTTTTTGCAGAGAAAACAGAACTGTCCACATAGAAAATAACACTGCAAAAACAAGCTTCCTGAACAGAAAACATTTTCTGCACAGCAAATGCTGTTTTCAGTGGAACACACACATGCATATATGCATTTTCTAAATACATAATTAAGTACTGAATCCTCAAAAACTGTGCAGTTTTCAATGACTTTCTTGCAAAAAGAAAAAAATGGTAAAATTATTCATTCTTGCTTGTAGGAATGAAATTTATGAAGTTCTGCATCGTCATAACATCTTGTTTGCTTGGGCCACCATGAGCTGGAACAACATTGGCTATCTGCTGTGTCAGACGCTAAGTGCACATGAGTGGGTCCCACATGTTCCAAGGATCCAGCATACTAAACAAAAATCCCCAGCAACTAAAATTCCACCTCAGCAACAGCCCAGCTCAGTAGACAAAGACCTACAGAACTTGGAAATAGTTCCTGGGAGTGGATGTGTTTACAAGTCTCAGTATACCCTAACCTTCATTGCTACTACAAGGCGCATGTCACCAATGAGACTCCAGTCAAAGGGCACAAATGTTAAAAAGAGCTTGCAAGGGTAACCTTGGAGGACATGGAGGGGACGTCTCTTTTGACAGGGCCCTCATGTCAAACTCCTTCTGTATGTCCCCTAGTATGTTCTTTTTCAGGGTTGTTTTCTTCTCTTGAAGTATGAAGAAACCTTGAAAATTACTTCCAACATTCAATTTGCACAACAAAGGTTCACCAAAGCTTAATGCAGAGGGAATCCTTCCTAAGTAATTTTATACCAGGAAAGCAAGCAGGGTAAGCTCTGCGGTGCCCCATCCTTTGTCCTCCTGGCAGCAGCTCAAATCCTCTGGGCGTCTGATGAAACACCTACACTTCCAATTAGGCAGGCAGTTCAGAACGGATTTTTCAAGAACCTATCATTATTTTTGTTCTTTTTTTTAAAAAAAAATGAAGGAACATATCAAGGCTTTTCTGTTTCACAGAAAGCAGCCCTGGTATTCTCCATTGCACAATTTCCTTGTAACTCTGATTGTTCTCAAGGATCAGGCTGAGACTTTTGATATATATCATGCGCCTTGGGTCTAAGACTCTATGCTGCATGCCTCCCATGGCCCACACTTTCACCACCCTGGCTGTACAGCAAGTCTGCCATCCTTCATCAAGAACAATTTCCCTCTTTCTTTTTCTCCATCTTCCTCTCCCTCCCCAGTACCCCTTTTCCCATATTCGTCCATCTCTCATTCCATGTTAGAATCATCCCTCTCCTATCATAATAGCTGCCTTACCCATCTTTTATAAGCTGTCCCATACCAATCTTCCCTCCAGCCTGTCCTATCTCAGTCCCAGCAGCACAGCTGATAATTCGAACAAAGCAAACTAAATAGCTTGTTGGTGGTTATATATTATGTGGGATCAGCATAGGCTCTGGTAGGTACTGGTAAGTTTTCTTCTGTGTCTGTAGGGGCAGGACTGTCTGCTAGAGCTGGCACTGCCAGCTGTTCTGTTTGTGGCACTGTAACCTCTTCCTGTACAGCATGTTCTGGCATGCCCTCTGTTTCAGACTCTGGCATGTCCCCTGTTTTAGACTCTGAGTCAGAGTCCATGTTCTGGAAGCAGGGCATGACACAGCCACACTGAAGAGTTTTTCTAGACATTGGCTGAGATTCTGCATCAAACACATAACCTCTATGTCATAACTATGCTTTAAGTCACCATCCACCCCCTCAAACCCATCTCAAAAGCCAGTCAACTGTCTGGAGTGATGGAGGGCTTTGTTGCTTCTCGGGGGAGTGCTGCAGGATGAGGTGATCAGCTGCCTCTCACAAATGAATGATGCTGCAATGACGAGTTGCAACAGGTCCCCACAGAAGTCCCTATTTATGCTCTCTGCACCAGGTAGCGGCTGGTCATGTCATCCTGCAGTGCCCCACTTGGAGGCAGGGCAGCCCTTCATCTCTCCAGATGTCCAGCTGGCTTGTAGGGTAGGGTTCAGGATCATTTGTGGCCATGGCAATACTGCTGTGATTGCAAATGAGAATACAAAACAGTTATGAGGTTGTTGGTAATTAATAGGATGCTACCCACTGCTCTGAAGCAGGTGATTTTGGGGTGGTAAGATTAATCTTCCCGAACTTTCTTTCTAGAAAAGTCTGCTCAGTCTCCACCCCATCCACTGTCATCTGATGAATCCTTTTTCATTTCATGTGGCTTTTTTGGAGAGTAACTTTGAGCTACATCTACTAATGGCGGAATTTCAACAGCTCTGGTTGCTGCTATTATCGGTGCCTTTTATGTCAACTCACAGAGAAGCGGTCCACCTTGCACTAAACAGATGCTGTGGAAGATCATTTCTCATCATTGTTCACTGTTGGATACACTGGCTGGAGGTGCTGAAGACTGATGTTGTCCAACAAAATCTAGAGGACCACAAGTTCTCCACCCAACCTGACTGAAACTGAGTGCTTTTAAAACAGTTATTCACAGGAAGATGCTTTTGGACAAGGCTTGTTTGAGCCATCAGGTGGTGAATCTAGTAGCATTCCCATCAAAGAAACACAACTTACTCTTCTTGGTTAGAAGTAAGAATGCACAACTCTTTGCCCTCTAGGTACTGTTAGATTATAACCTCTATCATCCCTTACCACTGGCTAAGGAGGAATCTGTATGGCACTGCTCGTAACAAGCTTTCTGAGGGTAGCTCACAGTTAATATAATGAAAACATTTACCCATGTAAAATCTATGAAAACTTTTTTTGAGCAGTACAAAACAATTATAATTAGATCAGTATGTTGGCTACAAACCTTGTAACTGTGACATTCTGACAGTGGAAATCCATCTTAATTTTGGAATTCTTTGCCTATTATAAAGCTGTGATTTGTAATTCTTATCTCTTACTAGGACCTAGTAATCCAATTGTTAGTCTTAACTAGACTGGATCTACCAGTAAAGGAAGCAAAAACTGGGGAGCATCCAATGGAATCTGCAAGAGAAACAAGAGATCTCTCTCAAGATGCTCAAAAGATGGTCTGTGGGCAATTTTACTAACAAACGGACATTTTTTTAAGCAACTTGAGATGTAATACCAACAACTGGATAAGACCAACAACTGAATTTAGACCAGAAACCAAGAGTAGAAACATACCAATGGCCATTTTTTGTGCTTCTAGCCCTGTGCTGGCTAGGGATGGAAAGAATGTTTGTTATTATTCATTTTCAGGTTGAAAGATGGGGTTCCCAGCAGTTGGAATACCTTGCTGGAAGAAATAATAGACCAGTTAAAATCTTGCAATACAGGAAGAAAATTGTGCAAACAACTCAAAGTATTGTACAGGACTTGCATAGAAAAACAAGTGGTTTTTGTGTAAATTTTTTCTGTGCAGAAAACACAGTGGGTTTTTTTGTGGGGGGGCATGTGTTTCTCTACACATAATAATTCCCTTGCAATATTTTGGGGCTTTTGGATATAGGGAGAATACTGAAGAGAAATGTTCATTTTTTCTAGTTTTCTTGAAAAAAAAAGTAACGATTCATCCCCACGCGTGCGGATGAAATAGTTGAGAATTTACATCCATAGTGCAGGGTACCTTGCTGTCACCATTTGGTGTGAGCAGAAGTGATTTTACATGTAATCAAAACTATATTTCTAAATGGTTTCAGATGAGTTTAAATATGGCCTTTCAATAACCATGTCGTAGATTTTTCTCTGCCAAGATATTTTTATTCTGCTTTTAAAAGACACTGTACAATTTGGGTTTGTTTCCCACTCAAGTACATTAAAATTAAATTTGTCATTTCACACAAACCTTCAGGACATTACTTTAGCTTGACAAGCAAACCCTTTAATACCATGGAAATCAATTTTGCATGTGTGTAACCTAAACAGTTGCATTAGAAAGAAATACTGTTCAAGATGTGTAATTCAATAGCAACATTACACTTTAAAATGACAGGCCAAGTTGAGTACCTTCTGACAGCTAAATACAAATAAAAACAGAAATATAGTATCCCCATACGCACCCAGTAACTGCAAGAACCAGTTTTTCAAAACCTCTGTCATGCATCTGATGATGAATGACAATGATTTGAGAAAGTTTGCAATTTTAAATGCTTTTGTTAAAATCACAGAACCTTCTCAAAAAGCAGGGACATAGAAGGAGCCTGGCTTCTAGCACACACTAATCATTCTGAGTGACGTGATGATTATATGGGCAACTAGTCTCTTTCAATCTCCTTTACAGAAGCGTGTTTAATCTACAAAAAAGGGCTAAGCTACCATGGCAGAGCAGGGAATCTCAGCTGTAATAGACTTATTTTCCAGCTTATTTTGCATATAATGTGCTAAAAAGGATTCCTTTAAATCCAAAATCTGGGGTTTTAGCAGCATGAAGAGATGAAATTGGAAAACTCTTATTTCTAGAATGGGGATTCCATACTGATTTCCTTGAATCTTGATAATCAGTGAAACTGAAAACAATCAGATCATTGAAAACACAACTACTGGAATTTCAGTCATCATTCTTTGATCTCCCAACATCCTGGTCTATTGAATCTATGAAAGTGCTATATTTGTGTTGTGCTGGAAGGAATGAGATGGCCCTTGTCCCCTTCCACCCCTGTGATTCTATAGGAATTGTGTTATGTCTCTCCTTCTACCACTGCCAGCTCTATGCTCCCAGTTTGATTTCTTTCTACAAGTAAATCCCACAGTATAATGCACTATATTGTGTTCCAATCTTATCTGGTGATTTGGTAACGTTTCCATATCCAGTATTATTTGAAAGACAAGCCTCTCTCAAATGTAATAAATTCAGATTGAGTTCCATTTGCACAATGATGTCATTTTGTGTCAGTGACAAATGCAGCCATAACCAAACAATTGCCATGAATAAAAACTGAATCACTAAGGACGCTCTGGACTTAGGTTGGAATCCTGTTGGTGAACCATTCTAGCAGCTAAAGTGTGTCACTGCAATGACATGAGAAGGCAGACAAATTCTGTAGGTTATGGGCAGTCTATTTTTCCAGTGCCTGACTTTCTTCATGGCTGCAGTGCCTATACCCTTTCCTCTTCCCCTACATCCCCTACAACAATAGGATTCTCAGCACAATTTATATGGTAAATGGAGAAGATGGCATTAGCTGTGAACGTCAGAGGAATGCCAAAGGATAATTGGAAATCACAGGATGTTTATCATAAATACTGTGTCTCTGGAGGTTGTCAAATAGCTAGTTAAGCTTGTCACAGCTACTTGTTGCCACAGTTACTTGTCCTAAATCTGTTTTATCTGCTTTTTTAATCAACAGAGTAATGAACAACCATAACCAGTAGCTTCACACAGATTTTAAACAAAGGTAAGAGGATGAAACCTGCAGCACTCAACTCATATGGAATGGAGCAAAGTCACCACCAAGAAAGTGGAGTTGGGCAACTTCTGGAGGCCAGGGAGAGACCTTTACTTCTCTTGGTACATATAAAGGATCAAACACACATAGCTCCTGCTCTCAGAGCCCCACACTTGGGCTCTCTCCTTGCATCTCCATGAAAAAAGTGTTGTACACCTGTATGAAGGGGAGTTTGACAGTAGGAAACCTCATTAATAAGCATTCATACCTTGAGAAGACTGCTGAAGTGCTAATCTGCTTGTTAACAAAGCAGGAAGGCATAGGCTTTCTAGTTTCAAGGTGGTAGGGAAGACATAACACAAGAAGTTGCCTAACAATGGGTCAGGTTGTTGGTTCATCTAGTACTGTTTGCAACATGAGTAGGGAAAATGTTACCCGTGAGCAGTATGCAATCCCTGAACCCCACTTGTGTGGCCCAGAAGCTCCCAGCCCAAACCTCTCATATAGTATAACGTTTACATAATTTGTACCCTAAAGCCACACACAAAAAACCCATATCTACACTTCACAAGCCCCTCCAGAAACCTCAAAATGTTTCCATATTCACTGTGTTCTTCCCAAAATGGTGACCAGAAGTGACAGTATGAAACAGAGCCAGTTTAGAAGTATTTAGGGGTGTGCTGTCAGAGGGGTACAGCCCATGGGGGCTGGGAGAAATTGATCTAGGTCACTGCAGAGTTGCCCAATCACGTTCTACAACATACCCTCCAACTGTACTGATTTGGCAGGAACAGTTCCGATGAATCCTCTGCTGTCCCATCTCTAAAGCTGCTTTTAAAATGTCCCAGTTTCTCTCTCCTTCTATCACTTCCCCCTTTGTCTTCAGCTTAGTTCAATTGGTGCAAAAGGAGGATGGAGTCTTGCTCTTCCCAGCAGGCTCAGTCTAAAGCAAAGTGCTGCAGCTTTTCCTAGCTTCTCTCTTGTTCCTCATTCATCACTTTTGCCATCTTGACCACACTGTGATGTAGTGAGCTATATACGTCCCAATTTTTACCCGTGAAATGTTGGCTGGTAGGCTGCAATTACATGCAACTGGTCTCCTGGATCTCTGGCAGAGCTGTTTTCCAGCCCTACCTGGAAATGCCAACAACTGAAACCAGAACCTTCTGGACTGAACCCAGGACCGAGTGGTAGGATTGGACCTGGAACAAGGCTAAGATTCTACATAATGCTTGTATGGTATAAATCTGCATTCACGTGCTAAGTGGTAGTTGTTCTACATCACATTTTGCTGAATGCCACCATTGTGCAGTCAACTGCACATCTGTGAATGTGTTTACTTATTGCCCCATTTACAATGGAGGATGCACAACTGTTTCTGCAACCCCAGTGTACCAAATGGTACACCAGAAACATGAACATGCATCATCCAAGAATGGACAACTACACCTGGAGCAGCCACATTTGTGGAACTCTGATTATGCAACTGTCAGCTGAATACAGACATTATGTAATCCCCCCCACAAAAAATACAACTGCAAAAGTAAGGGAACCTGGGTGTATGTTAAATAGTGATAGGATTCCAGTCAAAGATTATACCAATAAAAATTAATATCATTCCCATTGCTGGAGTGGACTACAAGAAACCATCTCCTGAGTGACTTCAACTCACAAGCTAAAAAAGTTTCATTAAGTACCAGGGTAGACTCATGATGCTTTGCTGCCTTAAGCAAAGGACAAGGTGTCTCCTCCTTTGTTCCATGTACAGAACCTAACTGGACTAAGCAATTTAATATTACTTCCAAAACAGATGGTGCCCCAACACAAAAACTAAGGGCTATTTTATAGCAGTCTGTTCTCCAGCACTATTCCACTGTTCTACACCTCCTCTCAAGTATCTGCTCCCTGAGGTGGTTGCCTCACTCTGCCTAATAGCAGGGCCAGTCCTAATGAGTACTATAGCCATTTAGCTGTTATACTTCCAATATTATTTCCAAGTGCTAAAAGTTCCATCAAAAGTCAATCGTATCGTTTCTATTTTCTCTTTCCGTCACCACTGATGCTATCAACCCCATGTCTTCCCCTCCTGATTTCAGCTTCAGATAAAAACCCAGGGATATTGAAATCTCTGCTGAGTCTGTCATGCTAATTAAATCACAGTATTGAAACATCACATAATAAAGCAGCCAGATGATTTGGAAGTTAGAACTCATGCTTTTGTTCAAGAATGCTGTGCATTATTCAGTCAGATCCTAAGGGAAGATATACTTCAAATCTAGCAATAGAAAATGATGGGGGAAAAAGAAAACTTGCATAAGAAGAAGGAGTCCCAGTTTTTTTGTTTTTAAAATAATGGAACTCAATAAAGATTTCTGAAGGGTAGTTCTCTTTCTGAGGTTTGCTTCCCATGCCTTATACTAATACTTCTTGGTGACCATATTTTTCTTCAGTATGACAGAATGAGAGCCTGTGTGTGTTTGCTGGAAGAGCAAGCACATTTTAAAAAACATGCAATCCTAAAGTTATCCCTCAAGAACAGGGGTGGAAACTTTTAGGATCTGAGGGAGGGGGCAACTTTCCACATTTACAATGTACCATTTGCCAGTGGTGGCCTGTAGCTCCCAATTCAGTGGGATGGTGAATCCAGCTTGGGTTTCAGCCTGAACTTTAAATGAGCTATCCAAGGGCATGAAACTTTTAGGGAGAGGCTGGAAGTGGCAGGAAGTCCACTTCAGGTTTTGTAAAACCTGTTTGGGTAGGGGGTAAAATTGGTTTTGGAGAATATTGCTTGTTCTAGTGCAAACTTGCTGGTCCAGTGGCCCTGTCACATTACACAGTTATTGCACTACGATTTCACTTTAACTGGAGATTGTAGTTTGGTGAAGCATTGGAGCTCTCTGGCTAAGAATTCTAAATGTGTGTATGTGCCTTTAAGCTGCCTGTCGACTTACAGTGAACCCCACAATTTTCACTGGGCTTTCTTAGGCAAGGAATACTCAAGGATGGCTTTGCTAAATGCCCCTCCTTAAGTAGCAAGTCCCAGGATTCCATAGGATGGAGCCGTAGCACTTAAAGTAGAACCAAAGTGCTATAACTATGCAGTGTGAAAAGGACCCTGGACTGTTCCAGGAATGGAAAATGGCTTTTAATGATGGGAAAAAATGGGGGCATTGGGAAGGTCAGGGAAAGGGTCCAACAAATGGCTAGGGGCCTCCCCTATTCAGCCCATGGACCCCACTTTGCCCAACCCTCCTCTAAAATTTGAATTTTGCATTTTTTCATTTTTTGGTTAAAAAAGAAAAATGGGCTATCTCCAATTAACCTCTGCTGCTGCTGGAATGACTTCTACCAACAGAATGGAGGCAATTTAACCTTCCCCCTACAGTTCTTTACACAGCCTCAAAATCTTTAAGTCCAGGCTGCAGCAGGGAGGAGAAGATGGCAAGTTCCATTATCTGAGCAGAAATATACTTGCACAACAATGGATTTCACTTAACAATACAATCCCCTGCCACAATCTAGTTCTGAGACTTTTTAAGCAATGTGAATCACTCAGGTAGCTTTTCATACCATTTAAAGTAGAGATAGACATTATGAAGCCCTCAAGAAGTTGTTCAATTCCAAGTCCCAGCAGCCTTTCTAATATATTTAATGGGGAGGAATGACAGGAGTTGCAGTCCAACAAGGTCCCAAAGGTTGCATGATTCCTACTCCTGATTTAAGGGTTTTATTAGTTAGAGAGATTCCATCATTCTTATTACTTATTTAGAAACAACCGTCTGAACAACATCATACCAAGTAGAAAAGAATAGACACAAAGAATCTATCATCTAAAACTAGGATGGGCAACAGCAGTACGGCTGAAATTGAATTGTTGTTATTGTTGTTCCAGGATGCTCTAGTAGTTGCACAGGTTTTGAAAAAGAGCTATTTTTTTAAAAAAATGTTGACCAGCATAGGAAAGTGACAGAAAGCATATTTGAAAATATTTTTAAGAATGGTTGAAAAACATGTTCTTTGAATGTTGAAAATCCCGATGAGAAGAATCCTAGACCAGATGAGAACCTTTACAGTTCAGGACTGCACCCGGATTTTGAATAGAATTGTGAATAGTCTTTGAAAGTTTTGGAGACATAGCAGAAAGAAAATTGCTAAAATTATTCATTGCTTCTTATTTGTTTATTTAACTTATTGTAATTTTTGTTGCATTATGTGGATGCATAATGGACTCCTTGCTCCACAAATTTCTCACAGCTCTTGTGTGTGTGTGTGTGAGAAATCAAACTGTTACAGACCTGTTGTTATGGCTAGCCAGTTCCATGGGAAACTTTTCCTCAGCGTTATCAGCTTGTCCGGAACTGGCACACAGCTGCGCCATCATATGTGTTTTTGCTACATGACATGTTATGGCTATGAACTTGTTATTCACGCTTGTTGTCGTGAGGTGAAGGTGCCTAAAGCATGTTTACTGCATATCATATAAACCCCATGCCTTGTGTAAAAGTCTCTCTGTTCTTTTCTCTTTGCACTCTGTTGCTGATCTGCCATGATGGTGGGCAGAATAGATTTTGCTTCTGTAACTTAAGCTGTTTTGAAATTCTTTTTTACTAATAAACGTAGTCAATCTGCTAGTATGACCTCAGCAGTGTTTTGTTACTTGCTACGTGAAGCAGGCATGAAGTCTAAAGCAAGCAGGAGTTTTTATTTTCTTTTTATCAGCAGGAGTTTCTCGACTCCTGTTTTGCAACATGGTAGCAGAGGATGGTTGCGAGCCATCGACCTTGTTCTGAGTCCTGCTTTAAGTTATGCCTGCTGAGGAGTGTTTTTGAATAAGTTTTTAGCTGGTTCTACCATGGCTCAACCAGTGCCTGGGGGTTTGCCCCTTGTGAAGCTCAACGGGTCAAACTACCTTGCATGGTCAGCGAGAATGGAAAAATATCTGCAGGCCGAGGGTCTGTGGGGAGCGTTTACTGATCCTGTTTCATTGCAAGGCACAGCAGCTCAGATTGAGGCAGCAACTAGACGAGCCATGTCTATGCTCTTTCTGGCTGTGGAAGATGACCAGCTCACGCACATCAGGGACCTTAATACTCCACGTCAAGGATGGGTCAAACTACGAGATATACATCTCAGTGAATCTGGAGCAGCAAAGTATGCTTTGTCTCATAGACTTTACAATACCAAATGGACCCCAGGCACCTCGATGAGGGAGCATTTGACAGTTTTTTCAGAGCTGTTTTCATCACTCCGAGAGAGAGGCAAGGTTTTGCCTGAGAGTGACAGGGTATTCTGTATTTTGAATTCCCTTGATGCTTCCTGGGAACTAGTCGTTTCTTCACTCCAGTCCGTGCCAGAAAGGGATGTGACTGTCTCCATGGTTTCTGCCCGGCTGATGGAGGAAGAAGACAAGCGAGCCAGGAATGCGGCACCTCCCACACAGGCTTCAGCGGCAGAAGTCTGCTCCGGTAAGAAAAAATCTTCAGCTGCTGATCGCAGTGAGGAGGGGCTGGTGCATGCCCATGCTGTCCGGAGATGTTTTCGCTGTGAATCTGCTTCACACCTCAGGCGTGATTGCCCACTTCTGAAGCAAGGGGAGCAAAGTACCAGTAGAGCCGGTTTCCGAGGTTCCAGAAGTAGAGGGAACAAGGCAGGTCGTGCCAGGGGACGGTTGCGTGTTGCTGTAGCTGTTTCTGAAGGTCCCCAAGATGCAGAAGTCCCAGACCCAGCCTGGCTCCTGGACAGCGGGTGTTCCCAGCATCTCGTCAATTCAAAAGACTTGTTCAGTGACTTAAATTCTGCCAGTGTTTCAAAGGTAATTTTGGCAGATGGGACAAATGCTGAGGTTTGTGGTGAAGAGATTGCCTATGTCCCAGCACTTGATATGTGTTTGAAAAATGTTTTGTATGTGCCCTCTCTTGATTTCTGTCTGTTATCTGTGGGGCAGCTGACAGAATCTGGGTTTAAGGTTGAGTTCTGTGGAAAACAGGGCAAAGTGCTCAAAGATGGGGAGGTGTGTGCTGTGGCTACACGGGAAGAAAGGCTGTTCTTCCTTGAAACAAGACATACTCTGTGTAATGTGTATGCTAATACTCCACAACACCATGAATGCATTCATCTCATGCATCGTCGCATGGGGCATGCGAGTTTTCCAGTGTTAAAAAAGTTGGCAGGTTGCTGTAAAGGGTGTTCTTTGAAGTCTTGTAGTGTGTTCCTTGACTGTGCAATTTGCAAGCAAACCAAGTCCAAGCAGCTACCAGCACCACGGGTTAGTTCCCGTGTGCCAACTGCTCCATTCCAGTTGGTTCATTGTGACATTGTAGGGCCCCTCAGTAAACAATCACTCGGAGGGGGTAGATATTTCTGTCTCTTCGTAGATGATTTTAGCAGGTACATTTTCTGCTATGTGTTGAAGCAAAAGTCTGATGTGTGTCAAGTCCTCAAGAATTGGTGTTCCCTGATTGAGAGGCAGTTTGGCTGCTCTCTTCAAAAGTTGCAAACTGATAGGGGAGCTGAATTCTTGTCAGAAAACATGCAACAGTGGTTCAAAAAGAAAGGGATCATTCACAGGACAACTGCCAGCTATTCTCCTCACCAAAATGGAGTGGCTGAGCGCAATGCAGGAGTTTTACAAACTCTGATGCACAGTCTGCTAACTGATGCAGATCTGCCTCTGAGTTTTTGGGGTGAAGCAGTTCTGACTGCCTGTTACATACACAATAGGCTCTGGAGTAGTGTAATCAATGCAACCCCCTATGAGTATCTGTATAATAAACAGCCTTCCATTGCTCACATGAAGGTGTTTGGGAGTTTTGCCTGGGTGCACATTCCCAAAAGCCAAAGGAAAAAAGGAGAGCCAAAATCCCAGCATCTGCGTTTTGTTGGTTATGAGAATTTTTGTAAAGGGTATCGCTTTCATGCTGGTGGTAATTCCTGTGTTGTGTCAAGAAATGCCTCCTTCGAGGAACATGCAAACTGGGCACGTGTTCAATCAGCGTCTGAAATTCTTCTTCCTGTGTCTAGCCAGCCTGCAGCGCAGCCAGTTCAACCCTCAGTCTCCGCTCCCAGGCCCTCGAGGGTTAAAACAGAGGAGAGAGACTTGCGAAGGGGGAGAGCTGTAAGCGATGTGGCTGAGTCTAGCACAGGGGAGGGAGAGCGAAAGTATTCAGTTAAAAGGTCACGTAGTGCTGAGGAGGGGGAAGGCACCTCACAGAGTCAACCCGTCCTCAGAAGATCAAAAAGAAAAACAAAAGGCATTCCCCCGCGTCGTTTCCCTGACGCTCAGGCAGTCCGTGTGTGTGCAGCTGTAGCTTCTGAACCGGAAAGTTTTGCTTCTCTTGAAAGATTGCCTGAGCAACAAGCTCAGCCCTGGTGGGATGCCATGCAAAGTGAAATGGAATCAATTGCTCAGCACAATGTGTATTCTCTGTGTAAATTACCCAAAGGTGTGAAACCAATTGACAGTAAATGGGTTTACAAGCTAAAGACCTCTGCTGATGGGCAAGTGAAACATAAAGCGCGTTTGGTCGCGCGTGGATTTTTACAAAGTGATGCCAGTTATGATGAAATCTACAGTCCCACAGCAAAGCCGCAGTCTATTAGATTGGTTTTTTCCCTGGCAGTTCAAATGAATGCTGTGCTGACACATTTTGATATCACTACTGCCTATCTCAATGCTGATTTGGAAGAAGAGGTTTATATGCTCCAACCTGATGGGTTTGAAGTTGAAGGAAAAGAGTCTCACGTTTGGAAACTGAAACGTGCTCTTTATGGTCTGAAACAATCAGCCAGATGTTGGAATGTTTGTTTACACAATGCTTTGCAGGCGTGTGGTTTCAAACAAAGTGTTGCTGATCCCTGTGTATATGTCCGAGGGAAAGGGGAAAGTTTAGAAATTCTCCTTGCCTATGTGGATGATTTGTGTTTAGTTTCTGCTACACAAAATCAAGCACAAGTGTTTGAGAATGAACTGGGGAAAAAAATTCCAAGTCAAAAATCTGGGTCCAGTTCAAAACTTTCTGGGAATTGAAGTACAACAAGTCAAAAATGGTTTTCTGCTGTGTCAGAAACAAAAGATTGTGAAGTTGTTAGAAAAATGCAACATGACTGACTGCAAGGCTGTAAAAACGCCTATGGTACCTGGGTTTATGAAAAACATTGGTGATGAAATGTTTCCTGACATACATCTGTATCAATCTGTCATCGGGAGTCTCTTGTACTTAGCAAGTACCTGCCGCCCTGATATTGCTCTAAGTGTAAACATTTTGGGCAGAGCGTGTGCTAAGCCTACCCAGTATCATTGGCAAGGTGTGAAAAGAGTGCTTAGGTACCTGAAAGGTTCTTTGGAGTATTGTTTGTGTATTTTTCCCAAAGAACAACCTACATTGGTGTGTTACTCTGATAGTGATTTTGCAGAAGATGTGTCAGATCGCAAGAGCACATCTGGTTATGTTATCATTTACAGTGGAGTGGTTATTGATTGGAAAACTAGGAAACAAACATGTTTATCTTTGTCAACAATGGAGGCTGAGTACGTGAGTTTGTCTACACTCTGTACTGAACTAGAGTGGTTCATACAGTTGTTAAAAGATCTGGAAATCCATATTCCACAATCAGTACAAATATATTGTGATTCACAAGCCTGTATTCACATGGCAAGTTCTGACAGAACGTCCTCTCGCTCAAAGCACATTGACATCAAGTTTCACAATGTAAAGTTGTTTTTGCGAGATGGGAAAGGATCTCTCACTTATGTGCCTTCAGAATGTAACTTAGCTGATGTGTTTACTAAACCACTATCTGCTGAGACATTTGGTCAGCTTGTAAGTAAACTGGGATTGACAAAGCTTCCAGTCCAAAGTGGCTAAATATGTGACTAAAATTTGTTCCACAAGGAGTAGGGGAGTGTTGCATTATGTGGATGCATAATGGACTCCTTGCTCCACAAATTTCTCACAGCTCTTGTGTGTGTGTGTGTGAGAAATCAAACTGTTACAGACCTGTTGTTATGGCTAGCCAGTTCCATGGGAAACTTTTCCTCAGCGTTATCAGCTTGTCCGGAACTGGCACACAGCTGCGCCATCATATGTGTTTTTGCTACATGACATGTTATGGCTATGAACTTGTTATTCACGCTTGTTGTCGTGAGGTGAAGGTGCCTAAAGCATGTTTACTGCATATCATATAAACCCCATGCCTTGTGTAAAAGTCTCTCTGTTCTTTTCTCTTTGCACTCTGTTGCTGATCTGCCATGATGGTGGGCAGAATAGATTTTGCTTCTGTAACTTAAGCTGTTTTGAAATTCTTTTTTACTAATAAACGTAGTCAATCTGCTAGTATGACCTCAGCAGTGTTTTGTTACTTGCTACGTGAAGCAGGCATGAAGTCTAAAGCAAGCAGGAGTTTTTATTTTCTTTTTATCAGCAGGAGTTTCTCGACTCCTGTTTTGCAACAATTTTAGGCTGCCTTTCTCCCAGAATTGGGACCCAAGGCTGCTTCCAACAATAAATACACATTAAAACACACTAAAAAATTTTTTTAAAAAAATTAAACACATTAAAAACATTTTTAAAAGAGTTAAAAAACAGTAAAACAATATAAAACCATAAAACACTTAAAACAATATTCAATGTATAACAAGTTAATAAATAAGCTACCTGGCTTATCCAAACGCCTGTTTAAACAGAAATGTTTTCACCTGCCAGCAAAAGGAGAGCAGGGAAGAGGCATGCCTAGTCTCTTGTGGAAGGGCGTTCCACAGGGTAGAAGCAGCTACTGAGAAGGTTCTCTCCTGTGTCCTCACCAAGTGAATCTGAGATGGTGGTGGGACTGAGAGAAAGCCTTCCACAGCAGATCTTAGGGCTCTAGCTGGTTTGTACAGGGAGATATGGTCTTTCAGATAGCCTGGACCTAAGCTATTTAGGGATTTATAGGTCATAACTAGCACTTTGAATTAGAATCACAGAATCATAGAATCCACAGGGACCATCCAGTCCAACCCCCTGCCATGCAGGAACACACATCAAAGCACTCCCAATGGATGGTCATCCAGCTTCTGTTTAAAAACCTCCAAAGAAGGAGAATCCACCACACTCCGAGGCAGCATATTCCACTGCCGGACAGCTCTGACTGTCTTCCTGAGGTTCAGGTGGAATCTCCTTTCTTGAAGCTTGAATCCATTGCTCCTTGTCCTAGTCTGGAGCAGCAGAAAACAAGTCTGCTCCCTTGTCAAATTGTGCCCAGAACTGAATGGGTAGCCAGCGGACCTGTTTTAGCAAGGGAGTTATATGCTCCCTGTAACTGGCCCCAGTCAGCATTCTGGCTGCTGCATTTTGAGCCCACTGAAGTTTCTGAACAGTTTCCAAAGGCAGCCCCACATAGAGCTCATTGCAGTAGTTCGAACGAGATGTAATCAAGGCATGCGTCACTAAAGCCAGATCTGGTGTCTCAAGGAACTGGCGCAGCTGTCGCACAAGTTTTAACTGTGCAAATACACTCCTGGCCATTGCTGAGATCTGGGCATCCAGGCTCAGAACTGAGTCCAGGAGACCACCAAGGCTGCAAGCCTGAGATTTCAGGGGGAGTGTAACCCCATCCAGCACAGGCAAAGTCCCTATTCCCTGATCTGCCTTTCAACTGACCAGGAGCACCTGTCTTGTCTGGATTAAGCTTCACTTTGTTTGCCCTCATCCAGTCAAGAAGAAAAAGGCCCTGCATCTTATAGAAAAGGCAGATTTCTCATTGTTTTGGCCAGAAAAGGCAAGTGTGGGGAGTATAGACAGGCTGAGGGCCACATTTCGCCCAAGGGCCATACTTTGCTCAACCCAGTCTAAAACAACAGAGGAAGAAGAAGAAAAGGTCAAAAGGGTTGAGTTGTTTAAATTGTGATGCGTTTCAACTTAGTGAAAACCTGGGTCACTGTTCCTCATTAAAATTAGAGATGTCGTGCTAACAGCTTTTTGAGTTTTACATTTTGTTGTAGTTTGCTCTTAGTTTGGAACCTACTCCATCTTAAGTATCTGCATCCAAAAGAATTCTCATTCATGTAAGGAGAGAGAAACCTGAACCCTATTATTACACAAGGCACTGCACAAAAACCTCGTATACTTTCAAATTCAGAAGAAACATTCCAAAATGCAGCCCAAGAATCTCTGTATGAAGGAAAACATACTGACTAGAAACCCACACACTAGAAATATACTTTTCCAGCAGAATTATCTAACCCTGATAATGAACTTTGTTTAAAAAAAAAATCCTGACTGTATTTATCTTTTGCTCCTTTTATGTCAGGAATTAAACCTGCCAGAAAGCTCCTTTGGAGCTTTTGCTTTCTTGGAATGTAAGTGATACTGCTTGTATTTCCAAATTGGATTAGAATACATGGAAAATCCCTCCAACGAACTGCAACTCTAATTAGGAGAGTCTGTAGCAAGGATGACAAATCCGGCAGTGACTTGTCCCATGTAGTTAACAGTAAACTCAGAATCCTTTTCTACAGTTCAAGGCACAATCAGCTATAGCGTGGGAGGTTAAACTGAGTGACAGTCATTGTCAGACCAACTCCTCTTCACATACTCATGTAACACTGGAAAGATTTCCCATTAACTCCTCCTGGTTGTTATATCCTGCACAGCCTGTGAGCATTTCTGCAAGAGCGCTTTTGTTCAGAAGACATTGTTCTCATCCATCAAAATAAATTTTGGTCAAGGGACTGTATTTGAACCAGTTACTGCCGACAATTAGAATTTGCTTCCTCTGGGGATGGTGGGAGGTGGGAAAAGGCTAGCTACCAAATGAGTTGAAGGCAAGTTCTGAATTAAAGGTCAACTGGGCACATGGAATGAAAATTTTGTCCAAAGGCAAGTAGCAGGCACACTGAGCCTGGCTTTAAACATTTTACGCTAGGGTCCAAACACCACCTCTAGGTATGTATCTCTTCACAGGTTTCATTCTTGCAAGAAGGATTACTATTTTTTTCCCTCCTCACTGAGAGAAAGGTGTCAAAACATTCCGTCTTCAAAGACTATTTGCAGTTTGGGAGTTGTTGTATGAAAAATACATGTGGGATTTTCTTACAGAAAATTTCATTTTCGGAGAGGAAAAGAGTTTTCCAGGACACAAAACCCAGCATTTTGTGCATAGGAAACAACATTTCTGCACAAAAAACAATTATTTCTGCACAGTAGACACACATATTCTGTACAGAAGCTGGGTTTTGCCCAGAAAATGCAACTTTCTGCATAATAAATCAGGTGTATTTTTTTGTACAGAATAAATCCTGAACTGTGAAGATTCTTGCCTGACTAGGATTCTCCTGGTCAGCATTTTCTGACACGCCAATAATTGTTTCTTGGGCAAGATTCTGGAGTATATGGTGGCTTTCCAGTGCCAGGCATTGCTGGATGAAATGGATTATTGAAATCTATTTCCATTTGGCTTCAGGCTTGCCAGTGGGACAGAGAAAGCTTTGGTCACCTGGACTGATGACCTATGCAGGAAGCTGGGAAGGGCAAATGTGTCTCTGTTAGTTCTGCCAGACCGTTCCATGTCTTTTGATACCATCAACCACAGTATCATTCTGAGCTGCCTTTCTGAGACGGGATTTGAGAGTACTGTTCTGCAGTGGTTCCAGTTCTTCTTGGAGAGACAAACTCAGAAGGTGCTGGGTGACTCCTGTCCTACCCCATGACCATTGGTCTGTGGGGTCCCTCAGGGCTCAGTTTTGTCCTCCATGCTATTTAACATGTACATAAAACTGCTGGGGAAGGTTTTTCAGAGTTTTAGGGTTAAGTATCACAACTATGCTGATACCCAACTCTACCTCTGCTTTCCAACCAGATCCAAGGAAGCTGTCTCTGTACTAAACCTATGTCCATTGTTGGTAATGGATTGGATGGGGACAAACAGATTGAAATTTAATCCAGACAAGGTGCTCCTGGTCAGTTGAAAGGCAGATCAAGGAACAGGGATGCAGCCTGTGTTTGATGGGGTTAAACTCTCCCTGAAATCTCAGGTTTGCAATTTGGTCATGTTCCTGGACTCAGATTTGAGCCTGGATGCCCAGGTTTCAGCAGTAGCCAGGAGCACATTTGCACAGCTAAAACTAGTTTGCCAGCTGTGCCCATTCCTTGAGATGTCATATCTCACGATGGTTACACATGTCTCATTTACCTTCCATTTAGATTACTGTAATGAACAATATGTGGGCATACTGTTGGAAACTGTTTGGAAACTTCAGTGGGTCCAAAATGCTGTGGCCACATTACTGACTGGAGCAGGTTATAAGCAATTATATAACCCCCTTCTTGAAACAACTCCGCCAACTGCAGATCCATTTCCAGGCAGAATTCAAAGTGTTAGTTATGACTTTTAAAGGTGTACATGGTTTGGATCCAAACCACTTCCAAAACCATATCTTTCTATGTGAGTCTGTCCATGTTCTAAGGTCTGCAAAGGAAGGCTTTCTCTCCGTCCCATCAACATCACAGGAACATCTGGCGAGGCCATAAAAGAGCCTTTCTGGTGGCTCCTCCCAAGTTATGGAATTCCCTTTCCCAGCAGGTCTGGTTGGCACCCTCCCAACTTTCTTTCAATTAGCATATAAATATCTTTTTTATTTAGGGAAGTATTTGGTTTTAATGTGCTGCAGCAGATAAGGCTTTTAAGGGGGTGTAGTGTTTTTAATTTTATTATGTTTTAAGGATCTTTTAATGCTGTTTTTAACTTGTTTAATGCTGTTTTTAGCTTGTGTTTTTTTTAAAAAAATAGAAATTTAGTTTATAGTGAGCCCTCCACATTTGCAGGTTTCACTTTTGCAAATTTGATTATTCACGGATTATTTGCTGTCACCTTTGCTGCCTCTCTATGCCATTTTAATAGGGTCTGCAAGCCTTGTGAGACTGAGAAACCGTGAATGAGGCTTGTAAGTCCCTATTAAAAATGGTGTGGGGCAGCAGTGGAGGTGGCAATAAGCCCCACCAGCCACCCACTTCTGAACCTTGAAGGAACCCTGATGCCTCAAAGGAATCGATGGTGGGTTGAAGATGGTGGTCATACTTTTTTGTGTGTTAAATATGGTTTGGGAGGGCTTAGAGTTATTCACGGTTTTTTTTATTTTCACGGGGGTTCTGTGCCCCTAACCCTAGCGAATGTGGAGGGATGACTGTAATTGTATTAAGAGTTTTTCTTTAACTGTATTGTAATTTGAAAGTGTTGCACACTGCCTTGGATTCCATGCTAGGAGATAGATAGATAGATAGATAGATAGATAGATAGATAGATAGATAGATAGAAAGATAGATAGATAGATAGATAGATTTTTATTGTCCAGAACACCAGAGGAGTTGGTCCCACTCAGTCCATAGAGGGGACCAGTGGCTGTAGAAGCCCTAGAATTCTTTATGCATATACTAGAAGGGAGCAGAAAGCCTGGAGAGTTACTATCAGCCAATACAGACAGACATAGATGGAATAATGATCTGAGTCATTCTCATATTCCTGTTTTCTAAATGCACTCAACCCTGTGGTTACACATTACAGGAGACAGTCTGCAGTTGTAAGTTGTCTTTCAAGAAGGCTTGCCAACCTTCTTAGAACTTTCTGAGGAAGTCCTTACAATCCTTCAGGTTTCCCTGGAACACTGTTTTAACTTTTTTTAAAAAAAAATAAAAGCAATATAGCTTTACAAAATTCAGTAGAGCAAAATAAAGTTTATGACCTGACAGCATTCCTTAGCAAAACATGCACTAATTATGTATACATATGCTTGTTTTTCTAGACTTCCAGTGAAGGTATCGTTGCAAAAGCCAACATGAGAATATACACCGAACGAATGAATGAATGAATAAATAAACCAGGTTAAGGTCATGTCTTTTTCTATAAATAAACAAAATCAAATGGAAACCAGACTATAATAAAGGAATTGCCATGGTGTTCACTTCTTCAGTTGCAAGCCTGCTGTGTCAGTTCCTCCATGTTTTGTAAACCACTGCTGTATTCATCAGTCATCCCTAACAAAACCAGCACTTTAAAGATTCATATGTAAAAACTCTCTGTCTCAACTTATTTCTCTCTCAATCACTCTTTCCCACAGAGAATGCCTGTGATCTACTCACACTTGGAGGGAAAAAGAACGAACTTCTGAATTTACAGACTCAATAATACGGCCTTAATTTATAGCAGCGCTTCCCAAGCTAGTTTATGTGGGAGGCCAGCAATTGTATTTTTTCCAGTGTGCCAGGGACTAGTGTTACATTTGTATCTATTAGATATAATTGTGTTTTCCTTAATGGCAACTCATCAGGGATCGGCAGCCAATGGACTGGTCCATGGATCACCACTTTCAACAGCGCTGATGTGGAGGGCCATGCTTTGAATGCCATTCTTTGAACTTGTGAATTCTGTAAGTGCTACTGGATGATGATATGTTCATCACACCCATTTCAACTGGCATCACTTAGAGAGACAGAGCTGAAATGTCTGACACTTGATTCATAACTCCTTCCTTCCTTCCTTCCTTCCTTCCTTCCTTCCTTCCTTCCTTCCTTCCTTCCCCCACTCTCTCATTGTCTCTCATCCATATGTATAATAGTTTACTAAAGCCACTGAATGGCATGTTTTTTTAGAAAGAACCTCAGTATTAGAAGGATGCTGTTAAACTGAAATATGTATGATAAAATATACGTATATGTGTGTGCCTGTTCATTTCCTGTCCCAAATTGACTGCTTTAGTTACCAGTGCTGCATGTTAGAAAGAAATCTATTTGAAGGTGTTTCCGAACTTGGTCTCATTTCCTTTTGCATTACAGAATGTTCTTTCAGAGGCTGTGTTCTTACCAGCCTCAAAAGCACTGGAGAACAACTCTGTGTCTTTGAAGCATTTGTTCTATCAGGAAGGGAAAAGCAGCTTGATATGTGCTTGCTGAGAATGTTCCTGATGTCCAACAGTTTATCGGTGGTAGTTCTTCTTTTTCTTTATTTTGCTCCTAAACTGAACTTCCCAGTGAAGTATCAATCCATTTGCCCACAGAAGTCATATCTAAATAACCTGCAGATTCAAGACTACTTGATACCGAGTGTTGGGTGCTAGTATGACAAGAATTCTGTACAACTGTTGCTTGACTTCCAATGAGCAAGCTGGGTTGTACACAATAAATATGGTGGGTTCTACTTTGTCCCCAATTCCCCCCCCCCAAATGTTGTGTCAAGACCAAGTCTACTTGAAGAAAAATAAAAATAAATGTTGTCATCTGCAGAAATATTGCAAATTTGAAAAATTTGTTTTAGCTAGCTGCTGACTAAGGATCCCTTGGCCAGAACCAACAGTTGGGAAGAAGTTTCACTGTGATTTAAGGGAGGGAAGGAGCAAGGAGGGTAGTAGAACCGAATGGAATGAGGTTCATACATCCCACTAGCATGACAGATAGGCCTCTTACCTCAAGAGGAACTACATGGCCTAGCATACCCTTCCCCATACTGATGTCTCCTAAATGGTCATTCTGAGTGGGAATGATGACATTGGTAGCATGTCCAACACATCTTGAGGCCCCCATGTTGAAGAAGACTAATCTAGGTAATTCCAAATGAGGAAAGATATATGCATACCTCTGTTAACAAAGCCTCTGCCAAAGAAGCTGCTTATTACAAATCCTGTTTTTACACCCACCAGTCCTGATTTTCCTCCTTGCCCTCTATTTAACAGGATTTTTTTTTAGCACCATCAGGACTGGGATGACGGTGAAGGAAAGCTGGAAAACACAGGAGTTCTGGTGTAGTATCACAGCAGGATAGCTACAGTAAACACAGCAATACAGTCTGAGTGAGAAAGAATGAAATTCTGCTCGAGTCAATTCAACTGTAGTTGGTCACCCACACACGATATCTTGGAAGCACACGTCTATAAGTTTGGCCACAAAAATGAAAATTAGAAGAAAAGTGGTGGCTGATGAAGGAAAAGAAAGGAATGTCATTTCTGGAAGCATTTTGGAAGAAGCTTTCAAATTTTCTCTAGAAGGCTCAAAATGTTTTTGTTTACTTAGGCCAGTCTTACCAGACCTGGTTGTTTCATTTCCCATGTGCATATTGCTGGTTTTGGATAAAAAGTTTGTTGAAACATGTTCAGATGCTCGTGTGTGTGTGTGAGAGAGAGTGAGTGATGCAGGAACCTATTCCCATTCTTTTTACATTATTTTTTTACCTCTGGTGCTAACTTTTCTGTCAAGTAATGCCCAGGAATACATCCACTTCGTTAACTGAAGGGCAATAGCTCCCCACTCCCATGCTACAAATTAATCTGAATGTTTCCTAAATCTTCTCATTAGCACTCCATCTTGAATCTGTAATTAAATACGTATACTATGACTTGGTCACAAAACTAGTTCCTCCCTCCACTGGTTACCACACAGATGTCCACCACTCACATGGTTAGCAACTCACCTTGGCTTCAGGCAACATCTCCTCCCTTTGTCCCTCAACAACCACCATTAAAACTGAACTTGTCAAAAGATTGCACAAATTGCCACCTTATCACCATACCCATAAGTTTTCCTTTTCCACTGATATTCACACATGCATCCTACTCATTCATAGCTATAAAGGTCTGTTCCTAGGCACTTCACTCCATGCATCTGATGAAGTAGGCTTAAGTCTATGAAAGCTTATGCTACCATCTTCTTTCTCTGTTAGTCTCAAAGGTGCTACCAGATATGAATGTAGGTAGAATTGGACAATGAAGAGTGCATGCAGAGTTGCACAATGCATTAAGTCAGCCCCTTCAGTGGATTTCTCCTAGGCCAAACCTTGGCAAGAAGCAGACTACTCCAAGAACACATTAAAAGACTTTTGGTACTTTCTTGGATGAGAAAGTAGGACACCTTATCTAAAAGTGACAACTTATCTAAGAAGTCATTCACATAATTAGATTTTTTGACAGGAGCCCTAAGCACTGCAAAAGGATATCTGCTTAAATACTGATTTCACTTCAGAGGCAAAGACACAATGAATGACTAGGTTTTTTTTCTTTTTTTAAAGAAAATGACAAGGTAAATCTACCCAATTTAGCTGCTTGTCCCCCTGCTTTTTTTTAAACCTAACATATTACCAAAGATTATCTTGAGCCTTAATAACACAACCATTTCTCTCTGCTTCTGTTTTATCCCTACCAAGGAACCTGCACTTTTCACCTAAGGATAGAGACAGACATCAGTAACAGGTGGATTTTATGTTCTCCAAATAAAATAATAAAATAAAATAAAAGTTCAGCCATTGTTGCTCGGTTCTTCATCCAACCATCTTAGAAGTCCTACATGAAACCTGAAACCATCATAGTACCTCCAAGAGGGAGGCACACTGCAGCTTCTATATATTTTTGGACCACATGCAACTCCCATCAGCCCTAGCTAGTGTAGCCAGTGATCAGGAACAGTAAGAAACCCCTAAATAGGGTTATTACCTTGGATAGCTCATCTAAAGCTCACACTAAAAACCACAGTAGATTCACTATCCCACTAAGATGGGAGCCACAAGCTGCTGCTGAGGAATGCTGGGAGTCACAATCCCAATAATATTTGGAGGCCAACAGTTACCCACTCTTATGCTAGAGATTAATCTGAATATCTCTTAAATCTTCTCACTTGATGCTCCATCTTAAGTCTGTAATGAAATATATATCCTATGAGTTTGTCACAAACTATTTCCTCTCTTTACTGTTTACCATCAAATCATCCGCTCTCAGTCTTTGGACCTCCTGAAGTTCTAGACTTCCAACTCTCCTGGAATACTATGCCCAGTTCTGGGGACTACAAACTAGATGTCCAGAGGAGTGAGACCAAGACGATAAAAGGTCTGAAAACCAAGCCCTGTGAGGCCCTGTGAGCTTAGGGAGCTGGGTATATTTAGTGTGGAAAAGACTGAGAGGTGATATGATAGCCATATTTAAATACCTGTAGGGATGTCATGTAGAAGATACAATGAGCTTGCTTTTCTTTGCTCCAATGGATTCAAATTACAAGGAAAGAAATTCCACTTAAAACATCAGGAAGAATTTCTTGACTGTAAGAGGTATTCAACTATGGAACAGACCGCTTCATATGGTGGTGGACTGACTTCTTTGGAAGCCTTTAAACAGAGATTGGAGGGTCATCCTTCAGGAATGCTTTAGTTGTATATTTCTACATAGCAGGGTTGGACTCACTGGCCCTCATGGTCCCTTCAAATTCTATGATTCTGTGATTCTAATTCCAAGCAGACCTACCTGGCATGGCTAATGGTGGGGCCTTCTGAGAGCTGGATGTCTGAAATATCTAGAGAATCAAACATTGAGAAACTCTGATGTAATCTAGTGAAAATTCCTCAAAAGATTGCATAAACTGTATTGTAAGTACCGTAATTCAGGTGCCAGTAAGCAACCACTTTCTATAGTGCAGATGCAATTCCTACACATTGCTTAGATTAGGGGTACATTGCTTGGTGAAAGAGAGTCATCAGTGCCATCCATCTCCTAAAAATAAAGGGGAACTTCAACAACTGAATTGCATTCAGTGACAGAGTTGACAGGAATGTTCTATCCACCTACTTTCCTACCTCACCTTATCTAGCTTCTAAGTTTCCCAAATCAGTAATACATTTATCTTAAAAAGGATAGTTACCAATAGAATGCTGTCAGTGGAAAGGAGCATTCAAAGCCCATCTTTCTTTACCCAACTTCACTAGAGTCCTCCACTAGAGTCCTCTAAGCAAATTGCAAATGCTATGAAAATCAGGAAGTCTACAAGAAGGTAAAGGAGTTTCTCAATTGTTAGAGAAGGGCAAAAGATTTTTCCTGGCAGATTTAGAGAGAACTGAGCTTAATAACATCTCCCTTCAGATACTGCATGGCCAGAAAGTTGGAACCAGAAAAAAATGTACATTGTTCTTTATTAGCTTCGTTTGCTCAGTATGTGACCCCACCCAGACAGCTTGATGGTTGCAGCACTGAGCTTTGAGGGTCCCTCTCAGTTTGCAAATATAACAGAAGTATTCAAATAATAAAACCAAAGCAAGAAAGCCAAACTGGAGAAATGACTACCATGGAATGCCAAAAAGACATATCAATGGGTCCAACAGCAAATCAAGCCTGAACTTTCCCTGGAAGCCAAAATGACTTAGCTGACTTAAAATGACTTAGCTGGCTGGCCCCTCCCTAAACTGCAAACTCCAGGATTCCATAGGATGTTGGAAGTGGAATCATAGCACTGTAACAGTCTTGTGTGAAAATGGTCGTAATTGTGGCTGTCATACTTTAGATGTATTATGAGATGATCTGGCTCACTGGAAAAGATGATAAAGTCAGTAGGAAGATTGCATTACATATGTTTTAATGCATTTCATTTGGTTTTTTATCATTTTATTTCACACCTTTTGATTGCTTGTCGGTTATCCTGGTCATTGACTGAAATAAACATATGTATATATGTATCTATGCATTACAGATGGATTGATTCAGTCAAGGAAGCCAAAGCCCTGAGTTTGCAAGACAGGAACAGAGCTGTTGATAACAGGGTGACTTCGAGATCTCTCATTCATAAAGGTCACCATAAGCTGAAGCCAGACAACAGCGTTTTAAGAAATGATAGTACAGGTAAGCTAAAACAGGGCAGAAAACATCATATAGTAACACACAGACCAAATTCTATATAGCAACTCAGGTAGTATACTTAAGTATCCATAACCATTTTGTATTCACAGGTGCTATTCAATTATAATTGTGTCACTACGGCCACGACTGTAACTCTTCCCAAAGCCTACCTTACTGGAAATTAGCTGCATGGGGAAAAGGAGATCCATTCTACTGCTGATCGGAGCATGGGTGAATGATGTTTCTGTCAGGTTTGGCTGGGAGAGGTCAGGTCAAAAGAGGTTACTGAGTTAAGTATACTTAGTTAAATACACTGAACTAAGTAGCTGACACTGAACACTGGCCAAGTCCTTAGCATCACTCAAACAACTGGTTCTAATCTATAAATGATAATATCCTCTATAGGGTTTCTCCTATGTAATATCATTCTTACTATACTATTTACAAGATTAAACATTGCTAATTTTACCTAAATATTATTACTATTTATTACTACTGATTATAGAAATTTGAACTATTTTGTACATTAATAGTAATAATTGTGTTACTTCCCCACTCACCTTTTTAGTTCCAAGGAGGTGAAAATTAGAATCATAGAATCATAGAAATCTAGAGTTGGAAGAGACCACACAGGCCATCCAGTCCAACCCCCTGCCATGCAGGAACACCCTCAAAGCACTCCCGACAGATGGCCATCAAGCCTCTGCTTAAAAACCTCCAAGGAAGGAGACTCCACTACACTCCGAGGCAGCAGATTCCACTGCTGGACAGCCCTGACCACCAGGAAGTTCTTCCTGAGGTTCAGGTGGAATCTCCTTTCCTGCAGCTTGAATCCATTGCTCCTTTTCCTGGTCTCTGGAGCAGCAGAAAACAAGCCCTCTCCTTCCTCTATGTGGCATCTCTTCAAACATTTAAACATGGCTATCATGTCCCCTCTTAACCTCCTCTTCTGCAGACTAAACATACCCAGCTCTCTAAGTCTATCCTCATAGGGCATGGCTTCCAGGCCTCTCACCATTTTGGTCGCCCTCCTCTGGACTTGCTCCAGCTTGTCAATATCCTTCTTGAATTGGGGTGCCCAGAACTGGATACAGTATTCAAGATGAGGTCTAACCAAAGCAGAGTAGAGTGGTACCAGTACCTCCCTCGATCTAGACATCATACTCCTATTGATGCAGCCGAGAATTGCATTGGCTTTCTTGGCTGCCGCGTCACACTACTGACTCATGTTCAGCTTGTGGTCTATGAAGACTCCTAGATCCCTTTCACACGTACTGCTATCCACCCACGTGTCCCCCATCCTATATTTCTGTATTCCATTTTTTCTACCTAAGTGTAGGACCTTACACTTCTCTCTGTTGAATTTCATTTTGTTCGCCTTGGCCCAGTTCTCCAATCTATCCAGGTCATTTTGAATTTTGATCCTGTCCTCTGGCGTATTAGCAACCCCTCCCCATTTGGTGTCATCTGCAAATTTGATGAGCATGCCCTCTATTCCTTCATCCAAGTCGTTGATGAAGATATTGAACAGCACTGGGCCCAGGACAGAACCCTGTGGCACCCCACTAGTCAGTTCTCTCCAGGATGAAAAGCAGCCATTCGTGATCACCCTTTGGGTTCGGTCGGTCAACCAATTACAAATCCAACTAACATCCTGGTCTAGGATGTCTGTGAAGACATCCTAGACCAGGTGTGTTTACAGGCTTGTGGGGCTGTGCTTGTTTTTCTACTGTTATGTTGTTCATTTTTATTTGTGTGATCATTGATAAGGCTGTCACCTCATTAAGGGAGGAAGTTCTTTTTCTTTATATATTAATGTATTCAGTTTACTGTATTATAACAGATATTGTATTTGCTGTCTACTCTTGTTTTCCTGTTTTTGTTGTGTTTGTTTAGAAGTTTTGTAAAGATTATCACTCTTTTCCTTTTCTTTTCTTGTTTATCTATTGTATGTTGCTATATTAATAATAAAAAGGTTTTTAAAAATATCCTCAAAACAGATATACAGCCTCTGTTCTATTATCCACCATACTAAAACAAAAGAAAAGAAAAGAAAAGAAAAGAAAAGAAAAGAAAAGAAAAGAAAAGAATGTCTTAAAGCACATACATGGTTTTTAAACAAATATGGGAATGTCACATACATTTCATGCACATCTACAACAAAAGAATTCCAGGCAAAACATACCATACCAAAATGAAACAGCTAACACTCAGTCCTCAAAAAGCTCCTCCCACCTTCTTTCTACCCCTTCGGTTCCAATGTTTCTTCAATTATATATATTTTCCAATATTTTAAAGCACACGTTAGAAATCACTTCCAGCCAGGAGGCTGATTCCCCCTCTCCTCAACAGCCTTTTATTGGTTGGATGACATCCAATTCATTTTGTTTTCCCCACCCCTCCCTCCTTGCCCCTCTATACCACAGAGGCGATAGCATAATTCATGGAAAGTGCAAGAGATGCCATCTGAATGGGCTAAACTGCTAGCTAGGGATGCTGGGCATCACAGTCCAATCCACCCAGAGGCACCAAACTGAGGAGGCCTGTCTTATAAACTGGAATTTGCCTTATATAACACTTTACATCTAAATCTAGCATGTCCAGAGAGGCTATTTTGTGCCTCCTTTCCGGTCTGCCTATAGTCTAAATCCTAAGAATTAAATCTAATGCTCTATCTATGGACAGCACCCTGTGTGTGTGACAGCCTGTGTTAATCTGCTCTTAACCTGCTGTTTCTATAGCTCAGACAGGCATTAAGGTCTTTTGAGATACTGAATAACTTCAGCTTTGGTAGACTTGAAAAGAATTTAAAAAAACAGCAACTGTTAGCAGAGTGGAATTTGCTTTTATTTAGAGGGAGAGAGGGAGGGAAGAATAATGATTTTTTTTTATTACCCCAGAAAAGGTGCAACATTTAACACAGTGTTTTTGGATCCGTTCTTAACATTCATTCATCCATTCAGTTATGTCATTTGTTTATCACCTCTTCAGCCACCAAAGTCTCTGATGCAATGAACAGTGGGTAAACACGGAATAAATTTAGGGGCTGCGAACCACATGTGGCTCCCCCCCACTCCTGTGTTGATAGTTCTGTCTCCACATTCTGTATGTCTATCTACCTATTAATATTGCAATGGCTGCTCCCTTATAACAGCAGCCCTCTACCAGATACAGATGTTGCACAGCTGTGAAATGCCAATTCCCACATATACAAGTCTACTTATGAATACGCAATGCCCCAACAGGACACTGGCCAGTCAACAAAAGACAAGTCATGGCAGCCTGTGGACCAGATCAGATTCTTTCCCCAAACAACTGGAAGTGGTCCCTGGCAATTCTGACCGATTTTTAATTAGAGATTGTTAAGAAATTTGTCCGAAGCTATGATCATCAAGGTTTGTGATCATGTTACTTCTCTCTCCTGTATGCCAAATGCAAAATGCAGAGCTTGGAAGTAACTGGTTGCAAAACACACACACACACCCCTAGCAATTTACCCTTCAGGTTCCACGCCAGGAAAGAAGTGGGATATAAATTGATTAGTACATCAATGGAGTAAGTAAAGACCATGTAGTTACTCCCTCTGCTCTGAGAAATAAGGCATAACTAAGATGTACTACAATTGCAACTTAATTAGGAGCAGCTCCACTCCTTCTGCAGTGCAACTTTAACTTTTAAACTAGTTTTAGAGTTATGAGAGCATGGCCTCACTAAAAGTTGGAGAAGGAATATCAGATCATTTAGTGCTGGCTTATGTGGTGAGTCCTTTTTTTGCCTCATGTTCTGCTGTGGTGATGAGGCAACAGTGAAGGGGATGAAAGGAGTATTATTTTGTAGCAAATAGCATTCAGATGTGTGTGTTGCTTTTAAGTAATTAAAAGTAACTCAGATACTTCTGAGAAAAGAAAAATAAAAGATGACTACTTTTAAAATACAGCATGGCTTCTTACAAAATTGCAACAATCATATAATTTTCTGGTAAATCTATATAGTGTATATATATTGCAATGCTTTTCCAAACTGTACATACTTGGTAGCTGTGAAACCTTTATTGCTAGATGATAGTTGTTGCAGAGCATTAGCATTCATGAAGTGTTCAGTTCACAAGACAAAATACATTTTTGTCCTCCAGTTATCTATTTGCAATTACCTTCATGCCTGATCTTCTTACTAGCTATGCTACTTTATTGTAAGAAAAAGAGGATATTTGGGCATAACAAATTATTTTGGCATATGCAGTAGTGTAGTGGAGCCTGGGTTCACAGCATCAGAGGCTTGGGACTTTCTAATTAACAGAGACTACAACATTGTTTGCCATCACACTTGTTCCCCTCCATTTAGCTGCAATTCTTACAATAATTACAGGGGAAATGGATATATAACAATATATTGTTATGAGATCTCTCCTTTGTAATCCAAAGTATTTTGGGGTGACATGGTCCTGAATAGACAAGACCCATTAGCTTTACAAAAGGCCTACTCCTAGTGGGGAAGACGACTGCTAGAAATCTTTATAGATAAGCAGGTATATTAACTGAGATGGTATATTTTTGGACTTTCCTTAGCAGTGTTGCTAAAGAAAGAATGGGAACTCTTCAGCCATCCAAATGTTCAACTGCTTGTTCTAGCAAGCATTATAGCCAATGGTGAGAAATACTACAATCTGAAGTTCAATGGTTCAGCTCAGAGGGCCACAAAATCCCTACCCCCTTGCTAAAGGGATTGCCATTATGAGGGTCTTCTCTTCATAATTTATCATGACACCACTGGTCACACCACCGGTTTCCAGTCTACAGATCTTACACTCATATAAATTTGTTAGAATATAAGGCATTGCAGGGGTCTCTGTTGTACAGATAAGAGTCGGGAGTGGTCCTTGAGAACAGTCAGTAGAAACGTCCTTTGGAAAATATGGGAAATTACCTTTCTATTAAAATAATTTTTGGTATGTTTTTAATCTATACATGTTTTACTTGTATTTCTTTTTATCCTGTAAGCTGCCATGAATCCTAATATTTGGTCATACTGGTTGGGAGTTTCTGAGAGCTGCAGTCTGAAAAAGTAATGTTGGAAAGCTCCACCTGAAACTTCATGATAGTGGGCATAACCCACAGGCATCACCCTTTTATATTTGAGATGTGAATTTCCAAACACCTGAGCAACTACTCCTGGAAACAGAATGCCAGGCTAAAGTGATCTTATACCAAACCAGACTGACAATTCTTATCTTCCTCATTTTTTACAGAGATTTTCAGAGCAGCAGATGGGAACACAATTCTGCATTTTAAGCTCAGTGACGTTTTCTTCACGGACCACAGTGAGTGAGTTTAAAGGAACTTCCCCACCCACTCTGCTGCCCTCTACCCTCTTCAGAACAGAAGGTAGTTTTAAGCTATAGCTAGTCAGGCATCACTTCCTCCAGCTGTTGTTGCAAGTACATAACACTCTATCACATTGCCATCTGTAATCTTTTCCCCCTTGTGTCCACATTCCCTCTCTGTGTACGGCTTAAGAATCATTCGAACACATGAGATGCTATCCCTTCCAGAACACAGCTCCGTTTTAACTATTTAATTCTCCTGGCACAATGTTTTTAAAGATGTAAAAGAAAACAAACACACAGCACAAAACTGGCATTTTTATTTGCTTTCCTGTGTTATACCATTACCATTACCACAGCTTACCCGTGTCTTCTTTTCCAGAGCAGCTTTAGTCCATTTTGCTTTTACTAATTTTTGTTTGATTGTTCCTGTTATTAATTGCCAGCAAGGTAACATTGACTTACGGCAACTCTATGAATGAAAGATCTCCAAGTCACCCTGTTTTCAACAGCCCTGTTCAGGGCCATGCCTTCTTTGAGTGTATCCACCTATATTCATTGTTCTTGATTTCCAAAAATATACACACAAGGATGAACATTACATAGAGAAAGTTCTTCCCTGCAGATGAATGTCTCTGGTATCACATGGGTGTGTGATAAAAGTTATTGTGCTCAGGTATTGCCTACTATCAGATGAAATAAATTATAAAGGAAGTAATATAGTACGAGAGTCTGCTTTTAAGTGGCAGAAATGGCCTTGCTTTGCTGAAAAGGGCACACTGAAATCGACAACAAAGAATCCAGTGGAAAGCGCTAAATCATGAAACTCAATACTGCTACTAGGGCTGCTGCCAAATACCAAATTAAATGATACAGCCAGTGTTGTGACTGGCAGGATCACAAGAACTCTGCATTTCTAGAATGAATGGCAGACCACAGTTCTAGAATGACTGGCATTTATGACTGGCAGAATTACAAGAACACCACACACCTAGAATAAAGGAAGGCAAACAGATCGTAAATGAGATTTACAGATCTACCTTTGTCAAATGGCAATCACAACTAGCAGTGTTGCAAATAAGAGGTACATTTTTGTGCAAATGGACAAATTTAAATTTGCCAAACGTTTCCTATAGAAATTTGTATGCATACACTCAGATATACAGGTGTGCACTTACTTGTTTGCTTTTATGCCATTAAGACAAAAAGCGAAAGAGCCAGTGTAATGTATTGGACTGAGTGCTGGACTAGGGTTCTGGGAATCAAAGTTCAGAATTCTTGTCCAGCCGTGGGAAACCACTGGCTAACCTTGGGCAAGTTACACCCTCTCAGCCTCAGAGGAAGGCAACAGCAAACGTCCTCTGAGTAGATCATGACAAGAAAACCCTAAGATATAATTGCCATAGGTCAGAATGAAGGCACGTAAAAGTAATAATGAATTATTGTCAAATGCAACTCTAGACCCCTATCAGACTGCATATACTATAGCCCTATCAGTCTGCACATACCACTATATCAGACTGCATATACCACTATACTGCACCTTAACTGCCACAGCCATGTCCTGTTGAATCCTGAGTTTTGTGGTTTGGTATTAGAACTCTCTGGCTGAGGATTTTAAAGATCCCTCCCTAAACTGCAAATACCAAGATTCCTTAGGATGCTGCCACAGCAGTTAGAATGGAATAATATGCTGTGTCAAGTGTAAAATGGCCCTAGGAGCATCTTCATGCCTTATTTATGCATTGTCCATGCCATCTTTATTGTACAGCAACATTATGTCAAATAAAAGGGTTTTAAACTTTATGTCTGATTAAAATTACATGATGATATTTTAGAGTTCACCTCTTCTCTGCTTTCTACAGAAAGTCCAGTCCTTCTTTCAGGGATGATGCTGGTAGAGGAGAGCTGTGCTGAAAAGGGCTGGAGAGAGGCTGCACTGAAGAATATAACATCATCATCACCATCACCGCCACTGCCGCTGCCACCACCTACCAGCGAGAATCCCCTATCAGCTTATACTTAACTAAGTAACTTCTCCAACCTGATGGAAACATCATTCAACCATGCAGAATAGCAGAATAGTCCTCCTTCTCTCCATGCAGCTGATGCCTAGTAAAGTAGGTTGAGGAAGTGAGATACAATTGTGGCAGTAGTGTTAAAATCATAACTAAGTTGTGGATGTGAATGCAATACAGTTACCTAACCATAATCATTTGGCATTAACAACCACTACTTAGTCATGATTTTGACATGATTGCCATGACTGTTACTCACCTCCAACCTACTTTACCAGGCATTAGTTGCATGGGGAGAAGGAGGGCCATTCTGCCAATGAGGTGGCAAGTGACATGAGTAATATAGGATCCTCTCCAAAGAAAAGAAAAGTAATATCCTGCCTCCACTGGATTACGTCTCCCAGTTTTTACGTCAATCCATGTCAAGCTATAGTCCACCTTGAAAGGCTTGTTATCACCTCATTCATGTGCCAAAACAAGGAGAAGCCTTGAAATTCCCTTGGAGTTCTACTAGGCATTGTGATACATGCACCCTTAGCAAAAATGTAAACTGGTTGTGACAGTAGCCCCTTCTTGGTTGAATGAAATATCAAGTTCCCCACCTGCTTCCATCACACAAAGAAATGTCACTGTTTGATAACTTACACAAAACTAGACAGAAATGCCAGCATTCAAACCTAGTGCAGGGTTGTCCACATTGCCCTACATTCTGTAGGCTTTGTAGGTAGTACCTTAACAAACCTCTTTGCAGAGATCAAGAGTGGAGAGGGGAATTAAAGTTCAATCATGGAAGGGCCACACAGATCTATATTTTTCAAGGGTGAGACCACAGGTCTTTATACTTTTTCCCAAGTTTATCTCTGTCTCTTCTCCATTTTCCAACTGCTCTGGAAACTAATTGGGTCTCTAGGCACACAGCTCGGTATGACTCTGCTGCCTTCTTGCTCATTATCAATTCTGCAGGTGCTTTTTAAAGAACGCTCAGGTGTTCAGTATAGCAAGCCACCTGGGAATCTGCATTTTCCACTGGTGCAGCCTAAGATGGTGGCACTGACTCTTCTGGGGCCAGGTCAAATCTGCCAAGTTAGCAAATCTTTCAGAACTGTTGCTGGAGAAGGAGGAAAAAAATTGTGGGGTTTAAAAAAAGTGAAGGCAAAAGAAAGTAAATAGTGTTTTCTAGGTAGCAGAAACAGGTAAGGCATTCCTTTTCCTCTGTTGCTGACCACTAGGACACAATAAACTCTCTGTCACAAAAGAGATGTTCCAGTGATTTATGAAGTAATTCCACAACATGTGTTCAGGAAGCAGAGAAATATCTGCCATGTATTAGTAAGTGTAAAGGTTATTTTCAAGACCCACCTTGGATCTGGTGTTAACGGCAGGATGTGTATTATAGCAAAGATTCAGGCAGATGGGAATCTGATGCCTCCTTTCCTAGCATCGAACTATGTTTGCAAGCATGTTGGCTGCTAGTGGGATACAGCCATCAAGCGTGTGTCACTCATCTAAAATCTGAATGCAAGTAGAACTCCAAACACAAAAGACAATAATTAAACTTGTGGTCTCTTTTGCACTTCTTTGAATGTTTTGACTGAAATGAATTCCTTCTGTATAAAAATGGAAGTGCATTTGCATGCAGTCATTGGAAATCAAAGATAAGAGGATGAGCGTACTGTTTCAGGAACTGTTTTGAAAATGCCATGAGCAAAACTAGGCAAAACCATTGTTCACTCCTCTTTCCTACACTGGTATCTATTAGTAAAGAAAAGATGTTATTAAATCACTGACTGGCTAAGTGCTCCTTTCCAGAGTTTCCAAAGAATTTTACAATTGCTACAGATTCATAAATCAAGGCGGCTTACATCAAGGGTAGGGTAGATTTACAAAAGTTGTTTAAACTGAGTTTCCTACTATTATTTCATATATTTTCTAAACAGTGCTACAAGTGTCATTACTACAGTTGCACTCCTATACACCAGGAATACAGCTTCCCAGAGGCCTTTTCCTTTTTGCAGTCTATCCCCAAATTCCTCAAAATCCTGCACCCCTCCAAAACATTTTCACCCTCCCACTGCCTAGAATGCCAAGAAAACTGTAAGCTACCACTCTAGTCCCAAGGAAAAGCAAATGAACTAGCCTACTGAAATGGGTGTCACAACCAGAAATGGCTTTTGACCATGATTTTCAATCAGTACAGCCTACTGGAGGAGAGGCAGGATTATTCCTTGCCCCCAATGCAGTTGCCTACTCCTGTTTTAATGCAGGCTTCCTAGAGATAGGAGGTTGGCCAGCAGGATAAGCATGATGCTGGACTAGATAAGAACTTTGAAAAGCTCCTCCTCCTCCTCTTCCTCATCACCACAACCACCACCACCAGTGCTTACTTTTAAATCTGTTGTCAAGTAATTTTAGTCTTTGTTTCTGTTGTGGGTGCCGCTTTTGTACTGTGATATTGCATCTTGCTTTCCCCTTTTCCTCTATTGCTCATCCACCTTTGTCCCCTTGGCACAAAGACCATATATTTTAACCACTATGTTATTGTGCAAAAGACCACATATAAATAATAAAATATAATTTCAAAAATTAACCTTGCATTTATTACATTTCCACACCACTGAATGAGCAAAGAACTGTCCAGGGTCCTGAAGCCCAAGATCAGTGCTACTCAAAGTGGTCCCTGAGCTATTGGTTGCCAGTTCCTGGCAAGTTTACAGGAAACAAGGAAAAAAGAGAGAGAGAGAGAAAGCAAGAAAGAAGGAAAGAAAGAAAGAAAAAATGTACCCAACAGTCACAAGTTTAGTGTTGGACCCTGGCACACCAAAAAACAACTACCACTCTCCCACATCAGATAGGCTGAGAAGCACTACCCTAAACAACAGGAAAATCTCCTCTGTCCTTCTTGCTGTCTCTCTGATTTTGCTATGCAATTTCACCATATTGTTCATGCAAGAGAAGCCTGTCCAGCATAGTGGGCAGAGTGCTAGAATGTTGACTAAGGAGGCACATGTTCTAATCCCAGCACAGTCCCAACGAACGCTCATTGTCTTATACTGAGCAAGTCACTTTACTGTAGCTTAACTTTTCTTGTAGAGGTATAAAAGCAGAAAACTGTCTTTGCTGGTTTGATTCCACTGGAGAAAGGGTGGATTTTAAAATGCAGTAATAAATAACTATAACATTAATATAGTCTTAATAGTCAGTCATTATTATTTTTTAAGGATATAAACAAAACCTTGTAAATCCAGAATGCATAATATTCCACACTGGCTGGAGAATGAGTGTTATCATTCTCTACAAATGCCCCTGTTTTATATTCTGTTGTTGTATACCTTCAAGTTGTTTCTGACTTAGGGCAACTTGAAGATGAATGTATTGTAAAGTTTTCTTGGCAAGATTTGGTTGGGGTGGGGGTTGCTACGGCCTTCCTCTAAGACTGAGGGAGTGTTACTCCAGTTATGATATGTCTGGTGAGAGCACTAGATGTCCTTTTGATATCAAATAATTTGGCCTTTGCTTGACCTTTCTCTGCCACCCTACTCCATGTGTTTGCAGAGGTCCTCCGGACAAGCACGAATTGGGCATGGCTGTTAATGGTTGTACATTCCATTCAGGCAAGCAACTTAACCCTCTCCGATGCTTTAGGGAGAAACCTCCCTGCAAACCGGCTTTGCTCAGCACATATCTTCACAAAGCTGCACGGCCAAGAGCCGAGCCATTCCTTTATGTCTGGCCATCAGCGTACTGGCCATACTATTGTCATCCAGCATTAAGCTCATCATGCAAAACCTGACCTTTTCCAACTCCTTTGTCCTGCTCCAAAATCCCTTTGTTCTCACCCAGCATAGCATAGCCTGTAGGCACAATCCACCCTATAAAAAGTCCCCACTTTTGGGACTACCTCAGATCACTTTGGACTTCCATCTTGCCTTGCTGCCGGCTTGTCCAGTGAACTCCCCTCAGCGAAACCCGTTGAGCTTTCTCTCCTGGAATCCCGTCTTTCTCTCCAGGACTACGAGACCAAGTGTCGTATTATCCATTCCCCAAAGCTCTCTGTTTCTGTTTCCAAGTTAGCTAGTGTGTGTGTTGTCTTGTTTGCTGTTTATCCCTCAATAAAACTGTTATTTTTATTACTTTAAAACTTGTCTGGCTATGCTCTCTGACCTGAAGCCATAGACATAGGGTACAAGATCCTAGCTGCCATTACCCTGCCTCTCATTAGCTTAAGAGAGTGCTCGAGCTTAATTTCCCCAACTTGTGCTTTTATTTGGTTATTTGGGCGCCCCTCCCGGGACCCCCAACATACAGGGTAACAGGAGTGTGACTTGCTCAAAGTCACCCAGAGGATCTCCATGGCTGAGCAAGCATTCCAAACCTGGTCTCCAGACTCCTAATTGCTCAAACCACTACGCCACACTGGCTTTATATATATCTGAGATACAATGGCAACAGTTTCATTTGAAATAGTTGCCATGCCCCACCACAGGCAGAAGAACAGATAGAAACTGACAGGCAACATGCACCAATAGGTACTAACAGTATCAAAAAACTTATGAATTATTCTTGAGAGAAATCAAGCAACAACTGGACATTATCTGATGAATCACTCATTCCTTTCTCTGACTAATCCTCTCCCTGACAGTCTTTTCACCACTCACTTATCACTTAAATCTTTTCATCCAGCTCCTTCAGTTTGCTCTGTTTCTCACTCCCACTCTTCCTCAGCTGAATTCAACAGCTTTTTAAGTGCCTAGAGTGATGTTTCTGTTTTAAAGCCCCCCCTTCTCTCTCTCTCTCTCTCTCTCACACACACACACACATTTTAAAACAAAGGTGGAGGTAGATCCAATATCTGTGAAGTTCTGAGGGGTCACCTACCAGTGACAGATGAGGCCACAAGCAAAAGAGTAAGAGCAAAAATGCTGGCAAATTTTGACTTAACCACCAAATTTGCTGGTAATTAAGGCTCAGAAGAGGCTTTTCCATCATCTTGAAAGAGGAAACTGCATATAAAAGGATGAGATCTGGACAAGGGGGAAGCAAATGTGGTCCTCTGGAAAAACTAGATTATGGGCTGGACTGGGATTGCAAGAAGGCTGGTTTCGGCTCCAGGACTTGACATACCCCACCCTGGACTAAAGGCATTACATAATCAAAGTGAAAACGGCAACACAATGCTGTAGTAGGGAGTTTTCCTGTTCAGAGCTCCACTCATGCAGACCCTCTTCCAGGATACTCCATTCCATTTCCCTCCCCACCAAACTTTCCATTCCCTACAACCTCACCAGAGAAATCCCCCCTTCCTTGTTCATTATGTATGCTCGGTTCTCATTTGGTTATATTGATTTCCTCTGCCTCACTCTTATTTTATTTCCCACCTGAAGATGTTTGGTACTTTTCTATGCATAAAAATACTTCCCTCTTGGGCATGTGCAGACCTGTTGCAATGACATCATTAACAGAAGTGATTCTGTATACTCTGAAAAGCTATTATTCTGCTCCACAAGAAAAATCCATTTGATATCAAATTATCACAACTATCTACTTCTTAACTCTTATTCTCCAAGATAAACAGAGCAATGATTCTGCCCTCCTTCCTACTTTTTTTTCCAGCTAGGAAGAACTCTTCTTTTTTAAAACAAAAGTGCTGGACAGGTATATTTCCCAACAGATTTCTTAATTGCTATCGGCTGTTCCTTCTATTTGACCTCCTACTCTGTGAGCTATCTGCCACTTCGATGAATATTCAAAAGGAACCAAGTCTAATGATCTAAG
The DNA here is from genome assembly GCA_948474755.1 of Ctenosaura bakeri. Classification (NCBI taxonomy): domain Eukaryota; kingdom Metazoa; phylum Chordata; class Lepidosauria; order Squamata; family Iguanidae; genus Ctenosaura; species Ctenosaura bakeri. Next base: position 235,274 of record CAOLHI010000602.1, on the reverse strand, counting down.
ATCAGCTGCTCTTCTCAAAGAGATCACAATACAACCACTTCTGACACATTCTGAGATTAATGGTATCAAGGACTAATGGACTGAAAAAAAAAAAAAAAGGGAAAATCACATAAGTTTTTTTTTTTAAAAAAAGAAGCAAACAATGGATTTCACTTACATGTGTGGATAATACTTCCACTCTGATCACATTTACCTCATAAAAACAGGTTTCATTTTTTGTGTTACATCTTTTGAACCATAAGCTGTATCATATACATTCAGAAATAAGAGGCCCTTACCATCCTGCCTTTACCAGTTCCTGCAGGAGCCTTTCTATTTGCTAATATTGGAGAGCCAACTGCACCTGAAAACAGAACAAGATGCTTGCTGTAGTAAAGGCTTTCTCAAAATTCCTGAGACCTTGGTGCTCTGGGAAATGGATGAACAGCAAAAGAAGTACTCCTTATCTTCCCCTTCTTATTTTCTTTGTGCAACCCTGTTGTATTATGAGACACAAGAGGAATTTAAAAAAAAAAAAATCAAGTGATGTTTTACATCACTTGACATCTCATGTTCTGAAGATTAGTGAATATTTTCTCCATACTACAGTCAGTCCTCCATATTTGTGGACCTGACTTTCATGGTTTTATTTGCAAATTTCTTCAACCCCTGCCCTACCCCCTCAGGAGTTTTTTTTCCAGGGGACCCTTCCCTCTCTATGACTGCAGGCTACACAGCCCTTTAAAAAAATTGCCTCTGGTCCTCCTCGTCCTCTTCCACCAGCTGCTGCCTGGCCAGTTAAGGACTGCTCACAGCCCAATTTCTCAGCACCACAAACCTTCTCCTGATGCCCCTCCCAAAGAAGAAGATGGGCAAGAGAGAGGAAGTATAGGGCCACTATGCCAACCCATTCCTCTCCCCTCTCCTTTCCCTGGCCTGGTTTGGACCCTGGGTGCCTACTCTCCCCACCATGACTCAGCTCCCTATTGACAGACACACACACACGGATTTTGATGTTTGTGATTTTTCCCTCTTTTGTGAGGGTTCTGTGCCCCTAACCCTAGTGAATGTGGAAGGCCAACTGTATTCCCATATCCTTTCCCAGCACTTTTCTGGACTTTAAAAGACATTAAACTGGGGAATAAACAAAAGGAGACATTAAAATGTGGGCCAAAATCTTGTTGATGCATACATGTAAATTCATTACATGGCTGCATTTCTTCTCCGACTGAGAAGGGAGGAAGAGGAGGGGATGGTACCAGTGGTAGCTGGAAAGAAATCTGCCAGTTCAGAGTGACTTCTCCAATGCATGGCTTCTCCAGGGTTTCTTGGACTTAACGTGCTCTTAGAGGAATAACTCAGATAAACACCTGTTCCATGGCCTAGACAAGTGCCCAAGTCACTCCTTCCAGAACATCTTGGCTCCTAGGACACCCATTCTGCACCAAAAACCAGAAACTGGAAAAACAGCCAGCTCAATACTATGGATATTTCCCTCCTTTCCACATTGCTGTTCTCCACATGGCCTTTTTCAGCAAATGGGAATGTTACCATTCCAGCAGAACCAACCAGGTCCTAGTGACAGCACACAGCTGAACCTTTCTTTTTCACTTATCAGTAAGAGCAGCAGATCCTGAACTGGATCAGGGCCACTCAACATAGGTAGGGAAAGTCTAAACCGTCATTGCATCCTCTTATTTTCCTCAGTTCTAATAACCTTGCAGCACTTCAAGACTAAGGAAATTATTATAGCATACATTTTCATGCACTAGAATTCACTTCACCAGATGTATGAAATATTGTCCTCTATTGGATAAAAAAAACTTCATGCCATCAGATGAACTAGACTCCAACCCCCCAAAAGTTTGTTATGCAATACCTCAAAATGGAAAGAATCTATTGGTCTTCAAGGTGTTTTAAAACTCTTTGTTGCTTTGGCTGTAAGGGAGCAACACAATCCCTCTTCTGAAATTTGCCTCCAGCATGAAGGCTTGACAAAGAGGAAAGGGAAAAAGGCAGAGAGGATAACAAGAGCACCAAGAATATCTTTCAGTATTGCTGGGAACATCCAGACAGATTCAAAAGACCAGAAAGTCCTAGATTTTGTTCCTGTTCTTTCCATTTTTTTTTTTTTTTGGAGATCCATACACATTTTGTTTATCCTAGAATATTTTCTGTCAGCTCCTGGTACGATCAGAGACTTTTTTGTATCAGCTTACCAGGTCAGTTTATTTTAACCCAGTATAAAATCAGGAAGAACAGGAACAAAATCTGGGACTTTTGAGAAGAATCCTCTCATCCTGGGAATTCATTCTTGTCTTCATAGTGGCTTGAGTATATATATAGGCCAGAATCCTGTAGGTGGTATACCCATATGCAACTTGAGGTTATGCACACATCTGTCTTTTTTTTAATGTTGTAAAGGAAGATTCAATAATACTTTCCAAGCATCTTCCTAGTTCTACAGTACATTTCCATAGCCACTAGTGGTGGGGTGTGGCAACTGGGAAAGCCTGGGTTGTGCACCTGGGAAAAAGACGGCGGATGTCATACACACTCTAGATCTCCAGTCTATGCTGCATTCCAGCCCTGGGAAGTTGCCTTATAGGGGAAAGAGGGACAAGAAACTGCACAGGTGAAGTTATGCTGTGTCCCCATGACACAGGTTTCTGGATATATTGTGCACCATGGACAGTCAATCACAATATTTATTTTATTTTTAACTTCATTTTATATATTCTTCCTTTCTCCCAACAAGGGACTCAGGATGGTGGCATCAGGGGTAGTAACATCAATTAAAGGTAAAACAGGCTTACTTTGTGTATCTGACTGCTGAGACACATATCTCATGCCTCCAGCTGCTGGAAGGAAAATGTATTCATCACAAGTAATATGCACCCCTTTTAATGTTAAAATTGAGGAAATTATGAGGTGAGAGCTTACACATTTCATTATGAGCCACCTTAACTCCTTTCATTCCATAGTTTAAGGACTGATTCTCATGGTGCATAAACCCTATTAAGTGATTTACTTGCAACGGGTATCAAATGAGTATCCATTTAGGTGACACTACCAATATAAAAGCATGGTTTATTTTACCCACAAGTTATTAAGCGCCATACCTAGAAGAGTGGAAGGTTAAAATTACAAACCACCGTATGCAATCACTGGTAAGAAGAGAAAAGTATTATTAGTTTAGTACTGAAAGTATCGCTGCTACAACCACCACCAGCAGCAAATCTATAAATCTGTCTGTGGCTCAAAAGAGGATTTTTTTTAAAGTATCAAAACAAACAAGGATGAGGTAAGCATTCATATAATGTACAGCAACTGAAAAAATTAACTACAGCTTACAAGGGCATTGATTTTTACTGCTGAACACTTTTCTGGATTATGTAAGTAGCTGAGTAAGATGTAGCCATAGGAAAGCATGTCGGTTGAACTAACAAACAAGTTTTAATTTTCCAGCTAGATACATTCCATTGATGTGAACCTATGATCTACCTAACCTTCGCTTTCCTCCTTAAATATTCCAGTCCTGTCACATCTAACAAGGTCACCTTCACCCTTCAGCTCCATCACAAACACAACATTGACACTCCTTTTTCAGTTTTGCTGTCATGCCCTTGTCCCAGGAACCAGACAGAACCCTTCCCAACAGCCACACCCTAGAGACATGAGAGGAACAGTAGGTATGGCAGCCCGTGTAGGTGGAAAAGGGAGAGCCCAGGAATCTGGCAACATTTATATAAAAAAGACCCATGAATTAGGCCCATAGCTGGATAAGACTCTGAGCCTATATAACAAGAAGACAGAATGAGAGGAAACTGCTGTACCCAAATGATCCTATTGCTGGCTGGAGCCCAGCTTACTCCTGAATTCCTTGCTTGCACTCCTAGAACCCTTGACCTTTGCCTGGACTATGGATTTTGCCATTGGACACACTCTCTCTCTGGACTTCTGGTAAACTCAGGCTCTGGCTCTCTAAACCTACTGAGAACTCAGACTGCAAAAAGGCCAAGACAAACTTAGTTTGTTAGCTCCTGATAACAGGCTAATTAGACAACTGGAAGCCTTGGCTCACTACCAAGTACAAGACATTTGCATCCATGCATCAAATCAAGACTGGGAAGGCATAGATAAACTTGGTCTTGGTGGCTGGCCCTGAGCTGCAGATTTCCAACTTAACCAAGTTTGTGCTGACCATCTTCTAGGAGGGACAGAAGACACATATTTTTTAGTTGGTGTTTGAGGGTCAGGATGAGATAAGATTGCTTTAGTCACTGCTAACTGGTATTTTATTACCTTAAGAAAGTGTCTGAAATTCACTTGGGGACTTCATAAGTAGACTTAAGTCTGCCAGAAATAGAATTGAACAGTTGTCATAGATTCATAGAATCATACAGCTGGAAGAGGCCACAACGGCCATCAGGTCCCACCCCTGCCAAGCAGGAATACACACTCAAAGCATCCCCAGCAAATGGCCATCCAGCCTCTGTTGAAAAACCTCCAAAGAAAGTGACTCCACTGAACTCCAAGGCAGCATATTCCACTGTCAAATGGCTCTTACCCTTGGGAAGTTCTTCCTGATGCTTAGGTGAAACCTCTTTTCCTGTAATTTGAACCCCTTGTTCTGTATCCTAGCAGAAAACAAGCTAGCTTCATCTTCAACATAATATCCCTTCAAGTATTTAAACATGGCTATCATGTCACCTTTTAACCTCCTTTTCATCAGACTAAACATACCTAGCTTCCTAAGCCACTCCTCACAGGGCATGGTTTCTAGACCATTTATCATTTTGGTAGCCCTCCTCTGGACACATTCCAGCTTGTCAATACCCTTCTTGAATTGTTCTGTAATGCTCATATTCAGCAAGGGGCTGCCACGACATAGCTAGGTAGGGGAGCCAACAAAGTCACCAATCCACAATGGGACAAATGCACATCAGGACACTGGACACCCTTTTCCCCCATTCTCCTGCTCACACATGTGCATTAAGCGATTCTGGAGGCAGCTTCTGTTAACCTTAGTTGTTGTAGATAGGCACACGTAGCTACAGTGTGCTAGATTAGGACCTCATTCTTTCCCAGCTCAAGTGTTATTTCATTGTTTATTACAGCCACACTGCTGCAACCTGGCAGTGAAAGTCTGTGTTTTCACAGCTCTCCTTCACCATTCTCCTGATCTGACACTGCTAAAAAAACTTCCACCCAAACAGAGGACAAGGAAGAAAGTGGGATGGGCAGGTGTAAAAAGACTTCTTGTAAAAAAGGAGCTTCGTTTTCATAACTTAGGTATGCCTATAATAAATAATGCATGGCAACTCATAAACTGCCTGTCTCAATATCTTCCACAAGATTTGTTCCAAACCACACCTGAGAATTCATTTGTCATAACTTCTGTTTGATACAACACGAAAAGGCTGCCATCCACAACGAACTCATCAGAGGAAAAACTCCAGGATATCCAGTTCCCCACCTGAACAGGCACCAGGCCTACTGAGAAAATGTTTATGATCTCTGCTGCTTCTGATTTCACTAAATACAGTGGTTGCAATGAAAAATGTGCAGGGAGACCATACAAATCCTCTCAGATGAACAGGGTGAGACTCTTGTAATGCATGATGTTGCATTTGTTTTCTACTGATAAAGGACAGCAACTGGACAGCTCAGTAGCAGGCACCTCTGACTATTTTAAGAAGATGGTGTTTTAATTAGGTTTTATTAAGACTTTAATCAGGCTTCGCTAAGGCCATTTCTGCACTAGAATGTTATGGTGCTATTCCACTTTCAACATCCTATGAAATCCTGGGGAACAGTCCCTCCCTAAACTGCAAACCCCAGGATTCCATAGGATGTCGGAAGTGGAATAATTGCACTATAACAATCTAGTGTGGAAATGGCCTAAGTGTTCTAGCCCAGAAGTACAATGTTAATTTGTGAGAAAGAGTCTTCTTGGTAGTTGCCCCCCATCTGCGCAATGCCCTTCCACAGGAGATCCACCTGGCATCCTTGCCAGTACCACTGAGACTCCAGGCTATGACTTTCTTCCTCCAATAGACAATTAGTCTTTAATTTTTGTTTTTAATCTCTGCTCCTACTATTTACTGTATATACTCATGTATAAGTCTAAAATAGTTCATTTAAAAAATTGACCCCAAAAAACCTGGGTTGTCTTATGCACAGGTCATTGTAAGTACCGTATTTCAACTCTTATCAAAAAAGAACCACCCCCTTCTCTGGAATGGTGAAAAGTGAGAGCTTAGTCCATCCCAGGAGAACCTTTAAAAAGCACCAACCCCCTCTACTCTCTTCACCATGGCACTGCTCCTGGCCTTTTTGGATGCCTGGGTGGGAAAATGGTGGTGGCGGTTGGTGATGGCTCTTTGGTGCCTCCCCTTGAAGGAGCATTGAGATGGTAGAGGTGGTTAGTGGTTCTTTTAGGTTCTTTCAAGATAGACTAAGCTCTTGTCTTTTGCCACTCTACTCAGAGAAGTGGATGGTTCTTTTTTTAAAAATAAGGTTTAATATTGTACCTTATCAATTAAAAAATAGAAAAAGAACCACCCCTTCTCTGAGTAGAGTGGCAAAAGGTCTTTTTGAATGCCTGGGTTGGAAAATGGCAGCAGTGGTGGCAGCCAGGGGCAGCTATCCTCCCTCCTCTGTGGAATGACCCTAAACTTATCCACAGGTCAAAATCTATAATTTTGGTCCCAAAAGCTGGCCTTGACTTATACATGAGGTCAACATGTATAGAATGTATACATGTATAGAAATGTTTGGAAGTACATGCTTATTTGTAAGTTGTTCGCCGCCTCGATCCATATGGAGAGGCGGGATACAAATAAATAATTAAATAAATAAAAAACTTATACACAAGTATATACATTCTGACGTTTTAGCTTTTGATGCAATTTCGGCCAGCTGGCCTCATTTATTTTTACTTGTAAAAATGTGTGATTTTATGGGTTTTTGGGTCTTATCCTGTTCAAGCATTCTGAAGTCATTTGGTTGCCAATACAGAAACATTTTGAATCTCTGAACATGAAATAATTAAAACAGTAATTAAATTTGTGTATTTCAGCCTGATGTATTATTGGCTTCTGTTCCACAATGCTTCTTTACAAACACAGAAAAACACCTGTCCTCATGTAAGCATAATCTACTGAACTATGTATTTAACAGAAGAGTGTGGAAAAAGTTATTATTATTTTTTGAAGCCCAGAGCCAATTATGGGCTTCCTGCCTGGAAGATTCTGGGATCTGACATTCAAAAGAGTAACTTTTCTAAGCCCTGATTAGTTGACTGTGTGTCTTAGTGTGTGTCAGACATAAACATACAGATACTGAACCTGAAGTGGAAAAACAGTGCAAATAAAGAGCCTCTGACAATCCAAACATGAGATTCCATCTTTGGCTTCAGACCCAAAAGAACCCCTTGCATCTAATCCTGATGTCAATTCAACAATACGGAAGAAAGCACATTGGATAGTTATTTATAGATGGGGACTTGTGGATGACTGGTACAAAAGGATTTAGAGGTCCCTTGCTAAGGAGCCATCTATTTCATCGGGAACTGGCATAGCTGCTACCAGAAAAGTCCTAGGTTTATCACTTCATTGGCCCTTTTCACATGTTACCCATTTGCGTGGATGGGGGGATGTCTCGCGCGAGAAGCCTCATCCGGAACGCTGCCGCTTCCCCGCTCCTTCGTCCCGCAGGTCGCTTCCTGGTAGCGCGACTGTCGCACTCGTGCCCCACCCCTTCCTTTTGCAGTGCAGCCTGGGAGCTGTAGGCTGCACTGCGGGAGGAAGCATGACCAGGATGGCTTGTTCGGCGCACCACACGCAGGAAAGCACATGAGGGCCCCGTGAACATCGCACAACCGCGCAGTATTTTTGGCTTAAAACCGAAAATAATAAAATGCGCGATCGTCCCACTTTAGGCTCGCGAGCGTCGCGTGAGTGGGAGTGCATCGTATGGATCGATGCTCCCATTTACGCGATGCTCAAGGGGCCCTTGCGCAAAAAAAACTGAGTGCAAAAAGGGCCATTGCTGCAGTTAAACAAAGATATCCACTAAGCCCTAACAGAGCCCTCTGGCCTTTGATGGCAATCCATCAGGGGACTGAAGAAAGAGAGAAGTCACCAGGGCATGGTCCCAATGCATGGCTGGTGGCTACCTTCTTCTTTGCAGGCCATGCATTGCACAAGCCTCTACTAAAGTTTCAGGCATAACTGCCTCCAGATCTTACGTACATCAACAAGGAATTCCAAGATGGTTCAAATATCAAGCCTCAGCTTGTTGCATTTCACCAAACAAATCTTCTCCCACTCAAGTTAGTTTTACACTAGGAAGGAGGAGCCTTCAGTATGCATATAGGATGTAGCCTATGGATGTTCTACCCTAATGCACAGCAAGTTCTTCTGCTCTTATTTCTGATCAGTTAACACTGATTTGCAGCCCAGAAAGCTGTTGCATGGAGCTGAGCTCTAGTTTGTAGCCCAGAAAAATGCTCATGATGGCAGATAAAAGAGAACCCTTTGGGCCTTCAACTTACATTTAAGTTCTGATTAATGCCTCAAAACTGCATTAGAGCTTAAAGTATAGTTGTCCTTCTAGAGTATCTGCCACACAGGCCTGGAACACTGTGACTCATTAAACTTGTCTCTCCTGCTTCTTCTTTCTGTTTGCTTTTCAAATTCTCCTGGCCTCTCTTGGCTGCCTAAATTTAGACTGTAAGTTTCACAGGGCAGGGACCTAGCTTTTGTTTAATTTGCTCTTTCGAGCACCCAGTGTATTTTGTGTGATACAATTATCTGCAGTGCAGCCACAACAAGGAGGACAAGTGTGAAAGTATACACAGACTATATTACTCCTACAGGGGTGTTGCTATCTTGTGTTTCACGTGTTTTCAGTACATTCAAGCCTTTCAAAAGCTGAAAGGATGGGATTTGTAAACGTAGAGGTAACACAGTAAGCTAGCTGGATTGCAATTTTCCCAGCAAGTTTCATTCTGCCCGTTCTGACACGAATAGCATAAATGCAGAAAAATTCCTGATGCTGTTGATCAAGATTAATGGTTACATGTTTTCCACTTTCTCCCTGTCTCATTTACTTTCATTAAGCTGACCTTCTTTATCCCAGCTGTGACTTCTTCTAAACAGACAAATGACTCCCAAGCTAGGGAGATTTGTCAGGTGTTTCATTATTCTTTTGCAAACCACAATGCACAGTGTAAAAACATTTCTGAAGAAAATCAACATTAATAAACCCCCAACAGTTGTTCAAATGCTTTCAGCAATGGGCATAAGATGGGAAACTTAGAACAATACAGGTTGGTATGCTTTAAAAAAAAATCAAACAGAGAGCTTGTGCTTTAGAGATCTCTGCCAACTTCTTTTTTTTAAAAAAAAATGGATGAAAAAGTCAAATGCGCTGTCTGTTTAAAACAAAGGATGAAAAGGCCACTTTTGGAGTGCAAGGACCTTGCAAAAGTGGAAAAATATGAATATCTTCCCCCTCCTGCCTGAGCAAGTCAGGAAATGCATGTGCAAACCTTCCCTCCTTGCGCTCCCTCACTTTTTGCCTCACTATACTTTTTCCCTGAGCTGGTGAGGAAATGCACCCGCGTGCCTCACAAATAATCAAATCTGCAAAGGTCAAACTCATAAACATGGAGGCATGACTGTAATTCAATAGGACAGCAAATACTCTGCACATAGAAATCCCAGATTCAAGCCCTGCCATCTTGAGATTCCTACTTGGAACCCTGGAGAGGCACTGCCAGTGAGTACAGTTTATGCTAAGCTAAAGTGACAGCTTAGTATGTTTCTAACTAATTATGGACTATTAACTTTAAATTCCCCTTCCCTTTTTCTCCTGCCCTCCTCTTTGTATATATGTATATATAACGAGGGCATTTTTTCCAAGACCACAGAATGGTAGAGCTGGAAGAGGCCACAAGGACCATTGAGTCCAACCCCCTGCCATGCAGGAATATACCATCAAAGCATTCCTGACAGACGGCCACCCAAACTCTGTTTAAAAACTTCCAAAGAAGGAGACTCCACCACACTCCCAGGCAGCAATGTATTTCACTGTCAAACTGATCGTACCATCAGGAAGGTCTTCCTAATGTTTAGATGGAATCTCTTTGCCTGAAGTTTGAAGCCATTGCTCCATATCCTAGTTCCTGGAGCAGCAGAAAACAGGCTTGTTCCATCCTCCATAGGACATCCCTTCAATTATTTAAACATAGCCATCATGTCACCCCTTAACGTTCTCTTCTCCAGGATGCACATATCCAAAGCAGAACAGAGGGGTACTATTACTTCCCTTGACCTAGATACCATACTCCCATTGATGCAACCCAGATGTGTCCTTGGAAGCTAGAATATACAGACACTGGCTGCTATTTTATATCATGGTCTACACAGTGTTTAGCTACATAGCAGAGGCACACCCCCCACAAGTGAATTGCAAAGATGCATATCAAGGCACTGGCAAGAGTGTCCAGATGTGTACCAGGCTCTACTCACACACAACAGCAATTCCAGCTGCTTTCCTGATGCACATTGGCCAGACATACACTTTCACTTCATTGGCTCCTTTATGTAGTAACATCACTTCATTGAATACATACATTGGTGAACTACTCAATGCTATTCCTCTCAGACATAAGTCTACTTACATAGATATGATCTCCATATTGAATTCAAGCCACTACTCTTTCAGACTGCTGTTCTCCAAATCCTCAAGGTATTGGCTATGTTGGCCATAGGATCTGTAGTAAAAAACTAAAGGTTTTCAAGTGCTGTTGCAAAACTACTTGCTCATCACTCCAGATCCTCCTTTAGAATATATGCATTTTCAGGCTATACCAGCTCCAGCAAGTTCCCATCAGTATCCTAGATGAACTCATTAGGTGCCCTAGAATGCTCTGCAAAAAGACATTGATATAAGTATGTTGATGAATGAAGCGTTCCTGGAAAGAACGCTTCAAGACAAAAGTGTTAGAACTTAAGCCTCTGCAGGTCCAATATCTACTTCCTTAAAATTCAGATTCTATGGGTTGATACATTTACCAAATCTAGGTTCAGACAGGGCTACTTCAGCTATCGTTAAACCAATGGGATTAAGATATCTTTGCCAAACTATGGCAAATCCCTCAGAGATCTATCAGTAGATCCAGAGGTATGCGCAGTTTGAAAAAAGTAAGTTTTATTGGACTGTAAGTCTCAAAATTACTCATCCTGTTTTGGCTGGCTGACTCTGGGAGTTGTACACTAAAACATAACTTTTCTAAACTCTGTTTATGCCCCCTGTGGCTGTGGGTGACACTGATACTTAGGAATCTCTTTTCTGTCCAATGGATGGGTGCACGTTGATTCCATCAAAAACAACATCACAAGTTGGAAGCTGTTCCATACCAATATGCTGTAAGAGATTCTGGCACACACTTCTCAGTCTGCATGCTGCAGTTACTTACGGGCAGCAAAATGTCTCGTCATTTGAGGTCTACCTATAGAAAAAAAACTTTATTCTGATTTATCTATTCATTAAAATATTTTTATCCCTTCCTTTTATCATGAGATGTCAGGGCAACAAGCAGACAAAACAATATAAACCATTTAAACAACTACAGATTAAAATCGATACCCAATTTAAGCAAGATAGAAACACATTCAATAATTCAAATGTTAAACAAATTTAAGAAGGCTAAAGCCATGTACAGTGAGCCTTCCACATTTGCAGGTTTAACATTCATGGATTTGATTATTTGCAAGTTTCTCCAGCCCCTCAAGTGCCTCCTTTCCAAGGGAACCTTCCTTGTCAGAGAATGTGGGGAGCCAACTGTACATCCACACAAGTAAATTAAGTCCCAAAAGCTTTAAGAAAAAGTCATATCTTGACAAAAAAGAAATCAATATTGGTGCAAGATGGGCCTCTAAGGGGTGAGCATTTCACAAATGGGGTGCTACACAACTGAGAAGGCCCCCTCCTGTCTCCTTTTCCACTGTATTGTCTCTGCTGATTGGACAGTTATGGTTGTTCAAGACTTCATTTGAAAAGTTTCCACAACATCTTCTTCACGGTTTGTGCTCTGCATGTCTCTGAATTTACTGAGGCAAAGGGACTGTCTTTTACTTCAACATTTAGAGATTTAGCCTCCAGAAACAGCAGTACTCTTCCCTTTACTCCCAAAATCCCTTGGAGCAAATGCAGTGCATTCCATCTCGTCCGCACAGTTTGCGCAGGGAAGAAATAACAAGGTTAGACACTCGGATTCAATTCTCCCCATCTAATCAGTTTCTTTATAACTTAAAATGGTGGCTTCCAAAGAAATGTCAAGACTCATCAGCTTCTTTGACATGCCTTTTTTATCTTCATGCTAGCTTAAACGATAATGAAAAGCACCTGTCAGCCATAGACACGCCACAGTGTTACTGAAATTAAAGGGACTGAACATTTACTGGTTAGAGAGGATTCAGTTAAAAAATAAAGAGTTTTATCTACTGCCACTATCTTGCAGATAGCAGTCAGTAGTGGCTCATAGCTCCAATGTCAGTGGAATGAAGAATCCATTCCAGATTTTAAGCTGAACTCTAAGGAGCCATCCAAGATGGGAAACCCAGGTACTAACTTAGGCCTTTTCTGCAGGATGATGCTCTACTGTGCCATCCCTTCACAATCCCAGCAGTGCCTCTGCTGGGATGGGAATGTGTCCCCAATACTCTTCTCTGCACTCAGCTGGCTGCTGGCAGAAGGGAGTGTGAGGGACATGCTCCTTCCTCTTGCATGCAGTCAGTGTTCTTCTCCTGCTGCAGTGGGGAAGGAAGCGCATGATTGTGCTTCCAGCCCTTCTGCAGAAGGCTTGCATGATCAGGGGCCAATGATGGACTTTGTCCATCAATGATATACCCTGCGATCATGCCAGTTGGTGACACAAGAAGGATGGTACCCAATGACGTCATGTGGAAGCGTCGTCGCGGTCCTGCTCCTCTCACATTCTTATGCTGGAAGGACGCTGTCCTGAGGAAAGGGCGTTAGATTTAGCACCATGGATAACTCCCTTAAAGTAAAACCTGGGACAGATTCACTTTCCCACTGGCATTGGCATCAGCAATAGTGTTACCCAAAGAGTTCTGTATTTCTGTTCTTTGGTTTTATCACTGTTATTAGACACATCACACCACTGCTTATGTAATATGTGCAACACTCGGTAATAATATGCTTTATAAATTGTTAATTTGGGATATATGTGACATCAGCTAGAATATTAAATACCACTCTGTGCTCTATGTATGGCAAAAGTTAGGTCCAAAACAAAGTGGCTAAAGAATGCCTGTTTTACCAAGAAGTAAGTATCCTGCATCAGTACTCTCTTGGAAGTGCTAACTGGGAGATTTCTAAGGGTATGTGTGATTTATATTAGGGAATATGGGTCTATGATAAAGAATGAGTGTATTTCTTGGGGGCCTAGTCTAAGGGAGAGGGGCAACAGCAACAGTAGCAGAAGAAAGAAGAACACTTCAAAGACAGAGAAGAATAAAGAAGTCCTTGATGCCAATTTTGCCCCAGCTCTGAAACAGCTCTTTCAAGTACTCTGAGAGAAAATGAGCACAACAGTAATGTTGTCCCAAATGTTAGCATTTGGGACCCATGATTTGAGGAACAGAAAAATCAGGTTGATGCCAAATATGTGGACATGAAAAGAGACTCCTTGGATAATTGGAACTGATTCAGTAGAATCAAGCAACTGGACAGTGTACACTATTCTTCTTCTTCTGTCTCTTCCCACCCTTCCTCACAATTGTCTCCTCCCCAGGTTTGGGTGAGGAAAACATGTTTGTGTGACTGTGTCTATATGTTTATGGGATGCACCCTGCTATTAATTTTGCTGTTCTGAGCCAAAGCAGTCACCAACGGTCTCTCCCTTTCCCTTCCCCTCTCTTAACTCTGGAACACATCACTCTTTCCAGCAACTTTGCTCCCTTCTTTAGCTCAAATTCCAGCTCTCCTCTGAACCTTTCCCTTCTTGTCTCATTCTTCTTTGGCAAATAGGTTACTGTAACTCAGTCCTGATCTGACATTTCTCTCATCCATCCCAAGCCTTTTCTTTCCTTCTTCAATTGTACCTGTTAAATCCTTAGAATAAGATGTACTCTGATTATTGCTTTGTTGTTGTTGTGTGCCCTCAAGTTGTTTCCAACTTATGGTGACCCTAAGGTGAACCTACCACAGAGTTTTCTGGTCAGACTGAGAGCATGTGATACGCCCAAGGTCACCAAGTGAGTTTCCATGGCTGAGTGGGGAATCAAACCCTGATCTCAGAATCGTAGTCCAATGTTCAAACTATGATCCCACACCATCTCTTTAGGGTGTGCTTATCTAACAGTAAATACACAGGACCCTAAACTGCCCACTGTATACTTAACATACCTTGTGGTTCACTGCTCAGACATCTCTCTTTACACCATGCTTGCTTTACCCATTTATAATCTGGTCCATTGTTGTATAAGTAAGCACATTTATTTCACTTTAACAGGAGCATTAGTTCCTTTGAATTAGTGGGTCATGTACCACTTGGACACAAACAATCCCTGCTCAAACCTGTGAATAGAGTCAAGAGGCTGGTTTTGAGGAAGTGCAGCCCTGAGTCTGGAACTCCTTCTCCCAAAAATGTCATCCCAGTTAACAGTAAGCTTTGAAAATTCTGATAATTCTAATAGATAAAAACAAGCAGATGACAAAGAATCTGCATGCCATTTAGCTACTACATGTAATTATTATAAAACCTTAGTGGCACTGACATGAACTGCCAAGTAAGCCTCAAACAAACACAAAGATCCCTTCTTGTTACACCTTTATGATCCTTTAGAAATGGATCACAGGAACACACTTCAGTGTGTCCATAGAAATGCCTAACATATGATCATGACTAGAGTCCATGTTAGAGATCTCAGACTTGTTAGAGATCTCAACATAATTGATTCCCAAGAAGCCAGTTGCACTTTTCAGGTTGAATTCTATAACTATGAACAATCTCTTATGGAATGAATGAGATTTTAGACATTTAGCAGAGCTGAGGTCCAAGAACTCAGCCCTAAAGACTGTCTAAAGATCTCCCTGGCTGCTATGGTTACCTCTGTTGGAAGGGCAGTGTCATAGTAACTTCAGAAAAGACAAAGGCTTATAGTGGGGTAGTAGTGGCAAAGACAGACAGCTAAGGTTAGTTGGTGAGTTCCCTTCTTTCCCTGCCTCCCCTGACTTTCCCCTACATACACTGGTACTTTCAGAATACTTCATTTCCTTCTTCTCTCAGTCTAAAATCTCTCACTCTCCCAAACATGCAGGCACTCATGGCATCCCAGGCCCTTTTCGCATGCATTTTTTTTTGTGCGAGCGCCCCTTGAGCATCGCATGAATGGGAGCGTCACTCCGTACGATGCACTCCCACTTGCGTGATGCTCACGAAGCTGAAGTGGGGTGCGTGCACTTTTTTTTTTATTTTCGGCTGTAAGCCGAAAATACTGCGTGCTTGCACAATGCTCGCGGCGCCCTCGCGCATTTACCTGCGTGCGGTGCTTTGGAGAGTCAAGCTGGTCGTGCTTCCTTCCCCCAGCGCAGCCTACAGCTCCCAGACTGCGCTGCGGAAGGAAGGGGCGGGGCACTAGCGCGACGGTCGCGCTACCAGGAAGCCGATGCGGGAGGCAGAAGGGCTGTTGTGAGAGGCTCACGTGAGTGCTGCTCGTGTGAGCGCTGCTCCCCGCTGCCGTGATGAAGGTAAGGTGCGAAAAGGGCCCCACTCTATCTCCCAAGGTACTTCCTACAAGAAACATCTTTCCTTTGACTTCACACAACAGTGGTTACTCCAACCATTGCAGCTTTCCATACATATACAACAACCTGAGTCCAAGTGAAAATTTATAAATTTCTTTTTTGTTGCCTTTCTCAGAATCCTACTGGCATGTCCTTCCCATCCCAGTTCTGTAACCGGTTGCTAAACTTTTTTTGCCTTACCACACAGAAATCTGTGTGCATTGTGATACCCATTTAAGTATCTTTTGTTCATTCATCCCATAAACATGTTTATGCATATATTTTTAAAACACATACATTTCTCTCTGTGCACATTTTTTAAAAATGTACATAGGATTTTGTGCACATTTTTTTCTTGACAACAATACATCTCAAGCCTTGGGAATGTATAGATCTTTGAGGCAAGATGAACTTCATCCCACTGCCATTCTCAGGAAGTAGAAAACTGCTATTTTAGGAGAGGAATATGAAACTTAACCCAGGTATCAGTGGCATCTAACAGCTTCCATGTCACTAAATCCCAGAATGGATTCAACACAAACTGACATGAAAAGCCACAAACAGCCACTGAGTGATCTGTGACAGAGATGAACAGAGTATAAGAACTCGTGCAAGAGAAATCAGGTATAGGAAGAAGATAACAAAATATTGAGCCTAACTGCTTCTGTACAGCATTTCCAACACAAAAAAAACCCCTAGTTTTGAACTGCCCTTTCACCGAAATTGTGGCATCAAAACAAGCTCAGGGTAAGCAGGGTTTATAGTCTTGTTTTACAGCTTTGTCAAGCCTCTAGCAAAGACCGCCTTCAACTGCAAAGGAGCTGGATCAACATTTCTGAAATCTGGTTCTCACTCCATGCTGCTCCCTCTGGGATTTTAAAAGAGGTGGACTAAACAGAGACCTTTGCTGAGTCACTGCTATGTTCCTGTACTTCATCTCTCTCACATTTGGGTGGGACATTATTGTTGGAAGGCACAAAGTACCTATCTGCTTACTCAGGCTTAGTAAGCAATTAGCAACACAATCAATGAGGCACAATGGAATTGAGGGAACACAAGAACAATGACAAAATAACAAATTATTTATTCTTCTTCTTCAAAGAAATAGGAATGTCATAATATCTGGTTGTCCTGATGTCTAATTTTTATTCTGGACAAAGGGCACTGCCAGGACCCATTATGGAAGAATTAGAATGTTTTCCCTTTGACAAGGGGATCAGATGAGGTTGCATTTATCTTCCTGTCTATCTAATTTACATAGAGAACATATCCTATGGAAAGCAGGATTAGACTCAGGCCATTTCCACACTACACTGTTATAGTGCAATTATTCCACTTCCAACATCCTGTGGAATTCTGGACTTTGTAGTTTAGGGAGGGGCATTTAGAATTCACAGTCAGAGAGTTCTTTGGCCTCAGTAAACTACAAAGCCCAGAATTCCATAGGATGTTGAAAGTGGAATAATAGCACTGTAACAGTGTAGTGCAGAAATGGCTTTAGTCCAGATGGCTAAGACCCATCCTGAGGCTGGTGGGGGTAAAGGGAGACTTTAATTCTGGTGAATTGCCATGCTACATTCTCTTGGTCACTACCTGTAGGAACAACACCAACAGTACAGCTAGGCCCAAGGAACTCTCCACAGCTAACATGGTGGATCACTCCCTGCACCAGCAGAGGCCACTGTAGGGGCACCTCTTTCTAATTCTAACTACCTCCAAAAAGCTAGGTCTGGGTGATAAGTTTATTCTATTGAGCCACACTGATTTAAATGAAAACTCAGTCCATTTAGTCTGGGTTCAACCCATCAGCCATCTGATGGGTTGAACCCATCCATTAATACAGCTATTAACAACATCATCCATGTGTATGGTCATTTGCAAAGTACTTTGCAGAGTACAAAGATGTAAGTCAGTGCACTGCAGAATTTTGAAAAGGGAAAACAACAGAATAAAAGAATGGAGGAATAATATGCATGTATTTCCAATTTGCTCATCACTGGCTCAAGAGTGTTACCTCTCTTTAAAGCACGGATGGCCAATCAAAGTCAATTCCAACATTTATGGCAGTGCCAATCCATTGCACAGTGTGGTAGACATTCAGGCTATCACTATGCTTGCCACTTTTTCATGATCTTGCTTCTGTTCTGGAACAGAATATCTGGGGTTTAGGAAGCAAAGCTAATAGAAGCATGCAAAAATGTTCTCTCGGTGTTTCTTTCCCCCCTTCTTTAATGTGTCTTGAAGAACAGTCAGGGTCTGACAACCGACCTGCCCCATTCAGATTGTACCAGCCCTCAGTATGTATTAACTTGTATTTCACAGCATTCAGCATGTGTATTCTGGAACAAGGAAATTTGTCAAGTTAGACATGAATAATAGTGTGCTACAACAATGACATATCATGCTGTTTCATTATATATATATATTGACTCTTAGATCTGCTACTCAGTTGATGCTTTGTGTTTTCTTATAGCAAGAGTGGACGAAGTGTTTTCCTCCAGATGTTGCTGGACTGCAACTTCCGGTGTTCTTCATCTCTAGGGCCTCTGTGATTTGCAATCCAACAACATGTATGGAGGAACATACTTTTGCCCATCCTTGCCTTACATCTCCCATGAACAGATATCACAAGAGTGACTCAGAACTAGACCGGCATACTGAAATTCTTCGGAAGCAGCTAGCCTACTCACAAGTACAGGCCAGAGTAAGCTGTGCTCATTAATCATATTCATGGCTAAATTACATGCTGCATTAAATACATAGAATGCATTTAAGTGGGCAGTGCCCTCATCTAGATCACAACCATAGCTTGAAGGTGGGAGATCAAGGCTAAAAAAACAAAGCAAAGAGCCCTGCATTAGCACCAACAGAGACTTTGATTTAGCTCCTGAAGATATGTATGTGTGTTGGGAGGGCAGTTGGAGGTGCTTGTAGGGAAAGAATTAATCTCTCTCAACCACATTTGAGCGTGCAAATCAAAGTAGTACCTGCTTAGTATTTGTATGCTTTCAAGTCATTTCTGATTTACAGTGACCCTAAGGTGAACCTATGAAGGGGTTTTCTGAGGCTGAGAGTGTGTGACATCTCTAAGGTCACCCAGTGGGTTTCCATGACTGAGCAGGGAATCGAACCTTAGTTACCAGGGTCATAGTCCAATGTTCAAACCACTAAACAGTGCTGTCTCTTTTGTGTGTGCTCACCTGACAATAAATACATGGGATCCTAAATTGTCCACTGCATACTTAAGATAGAATCATAGAAATGTAGAGTTGGAAGAGACCTCAGGGGCCATCCAGTCCAACCCCCTGCCATGCAGGAACACCCTCAAAGCACTCCAGACAGATGGCCATCCAGCCTCTGCTTAAAAACCTCCAAGGAAGGAGACTCCACTACACTCTGAGGCAGCACATTCCACTGCTGGACAGCCCTGACTGTCAGGAAGTTCTTCCTGACGTTCAGGTGGAATCTCCTTTCCTGCAGCTTCAATCCATTGTTCCTTGTCCTGGTCTCTGGAGCAGCAGAAAACAAGCCCTCTCCCTCCTTTACATGACATCCCTTCAAATATTTAAACATGGCTATCATGTCCCCTCTTAACCTTCTCTTCTGCAGACTAAACATACCCAGCTCTCTAAGTCTATCCTCATAGGGCATGGCTTCCAGGCCTCTCACCATTTTGGTCGCCCTCCTCTGGATTTGCTCCAGATGTGGTTCAGTGCTCAGATCTCTCTCTCTCTCTCTGACACACATGCACAACACTTTTGCTATAGTTGCCCTGTGTGGTGACAACCCACCAGGGCTGGAAGTACAAGTATCTCCCTAGATCAGAGATGGGAACACAGTAGTTCTGGGTCTAGAAGCAGATTTCTGGCGCATTTGCTGTAGATCACTAAGGGTTTCTGACTCTTATTTAACAACAGCAGCAACAAAACCACTATACATTACTGTCAGCTGACTGAAATTATTTTGTTGACATAAAAAAAGTTTGGGAGAAACCAGGAGTGTATTTTTGTGTGGAAAGAATACAGACTCTAACTCTAGGCTTAATTCAAGCAGTTTTGGTACTCATAATAAAAGTACCATAAAAATAATAAAAATTTAAAAAATGGATGGGTTCAGAATTCTTTGATTTCAGCTGTATATCCTGTGCATCATGCTTCAGAAGTTGAATCTTATGGTTCTTTGGATCAGAGTATTCCTGGCAAACCTAGTTTACCTACCTCTACTCAAAGTAGCAAAAAATTCACAAGCAGTGAAGTAATTCTACCTATCCATGAACATTTCCGCACGACGCTCTTATAGCGCGATGATTCCACTTTCAACCTCCTATGGAATCCTGCTGTTTGCAGTTCCGGGAGGGACTGGCCGGCCCCTCCCGGAACTGCAAACAGCAGGATTCCATAGGAGGTTGAAAGTGGAATCATCGCGCTATAAGAGTGTTGTGCAGAAATGGCCCATGCTAGCCATTGGCTCTGCCCAACAGAAAGAGGCTTAAAGGCTTCCTGTAAGTCTGGGCTCTTGCACGATAAGGACAGCCTTTACTAGCCTTTGGTGTGTTCTTTCCAACCACTGGTATTCCAATTGCTACTTAGTGCCTGCCTATGGCAGAGCTCAATTTCTGTGACTGAAAATGAGGGGTCCAGTCACTCTAAAAAGCCATAGAGCTATGATTCCAGTTTAACTGCCATGGTTCCACCCATGGAATCCTGGGGTTTGTAGTTTCCCTGAGGCATTGGAGCACTTTGGCTGAGAACTCTAAATGCCCTCCCTAAATTGGCAATCCCAGCATTCCTTAAGAGGGAGGGGCATTCAACTTTCTCAAGCTCCTTTTCTGCTCTGGGTGGCTATTTTGGACACAACAGGCAAAGAAAGAAAAAGAGTACGGTGGTAACTTTAAGACTGATTTATTTCAGCATAAATTTCCATGAATTACAGTCCACTTTTTCAGGGGCCTCTGAGCATATGCTGAAACAAAATGGTTACTCTTAAAGGTGCCACAAAGACTCCTTATTTATTTTTTCTCTTCTGTCTTCTTTTTATACTGAAAAAGATTAACACAAATATTTCTTCGGGAATAAATTTCATGAGAGTAGGCCAGTCTAAACAGAAAATACATGTATACATGCTCTATAGGATATGGATTTTATGAGATTTTACAGCATGTGCATGCTGTGCTTTTTAGGATATTCCAGAACTATTAGACACTTTGAATTCCCTTTTGTGGCAAAGAAATTAAAGAAATAAAAGAATATCAGACACCATTCATGCATACTGATCAAGCTGAAGCAAATAACCACTTGCTAATATCAAGGTGCAAGCACATCATAAAAAATTACTGCAGGGGGGAAACAAGGAAGATGCAGCATTTAAGTGACTCATCATCTCTGACAGTGGAGGAGTACAAGGTAAAGAATAATGGATAAAAGTTTGTTGCAAAAGATACTAATTCCCTCAGAAGGAGGGAAGGAGTAAACCTGAAAGCAAGGATGCTGTCAAACAAAGGTTACAATTCTATATTCTGGTCTATACTGCATAACTTTGCATGTACTTAGCTATGTAAAAGACAGTGATGTAGACTCAGTAGACTCAGACTCAAGTCAGACTTAAGTCGCTTCAGTGACTTGACTTGGACTCAACTCAGCCATAAATGATGCACTGACTCAACTTTACTCAAAATTTGTATATTTTTAATGCCTTGCTGCCCTTGCTTCAGTAACGTAATGCATTCATCCAAAAACTTTGCAACTTTGAACAATGCCTCCATCTTTTTTTTTTGCCTACTGGTCATATGATGATCTGTCTCAAGCCCAAAGTGCGGGTGTATTTCTCAGAGGGAAACAGCAAACAGATTAGGCAACGGGCTTGAAGCAAGCTTGAGGTCAGCTCAGCAGCCTGTCCACACTGCATATCAGAGGAGCCTTCTAGATTTTTTCCTAAGACTAGAAAACAAGACTCATCCCCAGAGTGCAGGGTGCATTTCTCAGAGGGGAACAGCAAATGTGTTAGGCAAAAGGCTTGACGAAGAAGGATCCTTCCTTCTAAAGCTTTTGAATCTTCAGTAATGGGGAGTAAGATAGGATCCTATTCCCCACTTCCAAAGCTTCAGATGGCAAAATTGCAAATGTGGAGAGCTGACTCTGCTTAAAACTGACTTTATTTATTGCATGACCAATATTCTGCGCCCAAACAATCATAGATTCTTTAACTTTCTCAGTTTCTAATTCCATATCTAGAAGGTATCTATAGAGATGTGATGTTAAATGTGCATTGTGAATTAATAGATGTTGTTTAATAAAAATAATATAAAAAAAAAACTGACTTTATTTCACTCTATCCAATAATTCTGGAATTTTGGCTGAGGTATAAAGTTGGCTTCCAGACTTGAGACTTGACTTGAAAGTATCTTCAAGGACTTTAGACTAGAAGGTGGAAACTTGAGACTTGACTTGAGACTTGGGAGTAAAAGACTTAAATACATCACTGGTAAAAGATGCTACAAAACATTCCTAGTGAATTGCTAAGATGCATATCAGGGCACTGTTAAGAGTACTCCCAATGCAAATTGTACTCTACCAATGCACACTGGCAAGCCTTAGCTGTTGTCCAGATATGTGTGCATCAAGAATGCCGGATGCTCATCAGGACCAATGTGCATCAGTATGGATGCACATTGGGACTGATGTACAATCATCACTTGGATGGCTCTCCTACACAGTAATGTCATGAGAACCCCTTGCTGAATATGGATTACTTAAAAAATATTTTTATTTAGATGCATTTAATATATAACACAACATGTAGGGGATTAAAAAGACAAAAAGTAAACAAAGAAATTCTAATATCTAAACTAATGCTAAATTAAACTAGGCTACAACTAAACTGAAAAGGGGGCAAAAATACATATAAATGATTTCTAACTCATCAGCTTTTGGTTCTAAGATAATCTATAAGATATACTTTGTGTGTGTCTATCATTGTCAGACTACTGCCTAGTATTTAATAACCCTCAAAGCCAATAATTGACTTTCCCCTCCAACGGTCTCTTAGATATACGATCAATTTGTCCCAATCATTTTAAAATTTAACCAAAGACCCTTCCTTAATGAAAATAGTTAACTTCTTCATTTCTCCCAAATCCAGCATCTTCAACAGCCAGTCTTCATGGGAAGCAACAGTCACATTTTTTGATTTCTGTGCATACAACATTCTCACTGCCGTGACTGAATATGGATGTTTCGAAATGTCTCAATTCTTTTTGCTGCAGGTATAAGCCTACTTATGTTGGTATCAGTTCCATACTGAATTTCAGCTAAGGTTTTTACTTTGTGGTCTCCCTGTCTCAACACAGGATTCCAGACAATATTTTCTACTGGTATCTCTCCTCTCTCTCCCCTCACCTCCTCCCAGTTTCTTCCATCTTCCATCATCTCTTCAGGCAGAAAAAGGAAGGGCTTCACTCTCTCCTTTGATTCTCAGTACTAGGAGCCAACCATGTGAAAGTCCCCACAGGGATCACATTTAGCTTGCTGAAAACTGGAACAGAAGCTTCGCCACGCTGCAGAAATTCACCAGCATTCAAGAACAAGTCTGCACAAAACAATCTGTGGCAGGAAATTGCTGGCATACACATCTGTGTGTGCCCCCCCACCTTTTGAACACATCCTGAGATAATCAAAGCCACTCTAAGTTGACAAGCTCTCACCTCTCCCCATGAACCAACTAATTCCAGATCTTTAATCTCACCTGCCTGTGTAGGAGAAAGAAGAAAGAAGGTACCCTAGAGAGGAAATGACATGCCTCTACTTGTGCTAGAGCTGACAATTTCCTCTGGAGTTAAAAGAGGCTCTGGTGTATTACTGAGATTTTTCTTTCTCTCTTTTTGACCATTAAGAGATTGGGAGGCTGCTGCCCAGAATGAACCATAGCTCAGTGAAAATGCAAAGGCATAGCCTGTAGGAGATCATTCTGTCTCTGCCATATCCAGTGAGAAGAACATTCATGTGTCAAGGCTAAGAACGCCCTCTGAACTCAAAACACGGGCAGGTCCCATCAGAACAGCCAGTACACTGGGCTAGAGGACAAGCTGATAGCTGATGCAGTGTAGCACTGCTATAACATTCAGTTCTCATTAGGCACAGGAAACCTCCAAATCACGGGCAAATACAGCTTGTGAAGATTCCCCATTCTATGCACAAACTTCTTCCCTAGGCCCCATCTCTCTCACCAGGCAGGGAACAAGCTCTTACTTCTGATCTGCTGCTGATCAGAGATATGAGTGTTTTCCTGTTCAGCATTCAAAAAGGCTTGGCCTTGTACAAACACCTTACAGAGATCAACTGTGCTGGGAAACTGAGAATGGGAAGATCTCTGCCTCTGTGTGTATGACAGAGAGGGGAAAACGATGGTGTGGTATATACAGGGGTACAGCTATGGGGA
This sequence comes from Ctenosaura bakeri, assembly GCA_948474755.1. Lineage (NCBI taxonomy): Eukaryota > Metazoa > Chordata > Lepidosauria > Squamata > Iguanidae > Ctenosaura > Ctenosaura bakeri. The sequence goes on along the minus strand of CAOLHI010000602.1, from coordinate 211,037 downwards.
ACAAAATCAGGGCATGGTGCCCAAATAAAAATTCTGCCTTCTTCCCCAAGGAAATTTTCCTTCATTTCCCCCTAGTTTCTAGAATCACAGTAACTTAAAGCTTCAAATAAAAATTGTGGCATCCAAAGAAAAGCGGCAGGCAAGGTTCCCAAGGGAATCCAAACACAGCAAAAAGGTTCTATACATAAACAGTTTTCAGTGTCTTAGTCCTTGTAAAGCTAGATATTTGGGAAGTGAAGGAAAAAGTTTAATTTGGGTGGACAGAATTCTTATTTTTTTGAGGAAGGAGTGCTCTTATTTTGCCCTCTCCCACAGCTGCACTCCTGGTATATTCATATCTTTCTGAACATGGAGAGATGTGGAGGCTATGCTCACATTGCAGTCTGCTCATGCTCTCTTCTAGTATGCAGTGCTTGGGAGGTTTCTGTTTCATCTGAATATCAGGCCCCACAAAAGTTTCCCCAGCTCTGTTTTACAAGTTAGTGTCATGCACACAAACCCTACTACCACCCTTATGTTCCTAACTGATCAGAAGCAGTCTAAATACAGATGTCAGCCTTCCCTGTACAGATGCGCTCCCCAACGTGTAGAGGGTGGCAGGCCAGGATTATTGGGGGACATAACAATTGTGATGTGGCCAGCAAATACCCACTCGGTTTGTAAGAAAAAACATCTTCCAATTACAGATGAGTTGAGGCATCGCCTTTTTTTGGATGATGAAACTACAGTGTATCATTTGTGTATCATCAGTATATCATATGTATCATAGTGTAACATCTCGTACAGATGTTACGTTACCAAAAGATGAACTGCAACTAACCAACTATGCTCTTCCTTTTATCTTTGCAAACCAAATTTCTCTCTGGCAGGCCTATGTTACCCACTCTTTGAATTCCCACTCAATCCAGGATCAGACACAGGGTCCTGACTTTGCCCCACTCCCATGTCTGCATTTATAGAGGGAATATAATACGTGAACCATTTTTTTCTTTTTTTTTCTTTTCTTTTTTTGCAAACATGCAATTTGCAGAGCAGAGCAAAATGTGCAGTAAACCAGTTAAGTCTAAAGAGTCAATCCTCTTCAGCAGCAAAACAATGGTTGAAGCTGCACAGGTGCTTTGCACCTGTTTGACAGAACCATCTCTCCACCAAATATATACTTCCACCCTTAGCATTGCTGATCAGAAGAAACCTAGAGTCCTTCATCCTCCCAAGAAGCTGTTAGGCCTTGCAGATCTGAAATGATCAATGTTATGCACCAAAGTAGCCTAATAAGGTGAATTCTGCAGGCTGTATCCACTGCCTGCAAATTAGAATCAAGTTGCTTGTTTTGCAAAGTGACTGTGCTAATCATGGCAGAGAAGTGAAGAGCTATGCCAAGCACAGATGCCGAGCAACAGCTGCCTACCAAAAAGCTTCCTACCACACACACTTTTGTGAGATAACCCAGCCCAATTTCAAGCTTATTTTCAGAGCCTTAAGAACATTTTCTTTTTCATGGAAGTTTCCCAGAAGTTCCTCATTATGCTGATTTCTGCATCTGATCTAAGTTTCTTAACTTGTGTGGTAAGATCACAAGATCCATGCTGGTACCAACACCCTGTTTGTGACCAAACTTGTGAAATGATTTATCCAGCATTAATTTTCTATTCTGTGCCGCATACTCCATATGGGGTTGTTTCAGACACTAGCTTTGTTCTTATTCAGCTGGTGTGGCCATGGGGTGTCTCTGAATAAAGCAGCTGCCTCACAGTAAGGTGCCTGTGTACATTTAAAAAGAAATAATACCTCTGCAGTTACTGTATCATTAAATAGGAAGAACAAAAAGGGGATAAAACAATGGCACTAAGAGGAATTTTCATGTAATGAGAAATGATTCTTGGAGTATGTTTAGCATTTAAGCCAGGCCATTAAAAAGTTCTGGATCCAGAAAATTTAAGCATCAGCTTTTCTTTATGTGTTTTCACGCATTACCTAGTACAGTCAGGGGTAAACCTGAAAGTATCCCCATAAAGCCACATAGTCAAGACTCTGCAAAGATCAAAGTAGCTGCCCTCAAAACAATTAGAGAGTTTCTTAAAGAAAAGATCCACAGGCCACCAGCCCAGAAAAAGTGATCTTTTCTCTAATCCCTTGGGGCATCAAGGTAAAAAGTACAAAGTGTTGGTTATTACCTTTGAAGCCCTACATGTTTTGGATCCAGGTTACTTATGCAATCACCTCCTCCCGTACACTCAGATCCTCTGGGGGACATTCACTTCAACTGGCCAGGATTAGACTGGCAACAGTCACCCAGAGGACTTTTTCTTCAGCCGCCCCTAGACCATGGAATGATCTGCTGGAAGAGATTCAACAGGTAAAATACACTGTCCAAATTTAAAACAGCATTAAAGGCCAGTCTTTTCCAGCAGGCCCATCCAAATGATTTTAAACTGTGAATTTTAGCAATGAATTTTAGATAGGTGTTGACCATTTTAATTAGATATTTGTATTATTTGTTGCTTTAGTCTGAGCTGATATTAGGCATTTTAACTATTGTTTTTATCTAATATATGTTAGTCTGTTGTTGCCTCCCACTTTGACCCATGAGGAGGGGTGGGTAGGTAAGAAATAAGTATCCTCCTCTTTCTTCTTCTCCTCCTCCTCATAAAAACTAGCAGGGGAAAGAGGAAGTAGCAATGTACATGCACACTCAAGTGACATTTGGAAAAGCTCCACCCAGTGCTTTGGTCAAGGAACCAACGACATCAAGATCACATCCAGATCACAGGAGGCTGAAGAAGGAATCTAGACCCACCCACATACACACACACACGCATGCACAATTTGGTTATGGAAGAGGAAACTTGGCCCAGTTTTGGGTTTAAGCATGTAGACATAGTGAATGGAAACAATTCATTTCATGGCATTGTGCTGGTCCAGATGTCAGCACTGGCCCTGAGAAATCTCTGTTCAAAGCACACAGCTTACAATGTTTATAGCAGTTTTGGAAACTTTAAATATCTGAAGGGATGTCATGCAGATGATGGAGCAGAACTGTTTTCGACTACTTCAGAGATGAATCACTAGTTCCAAATTATAAGAAAAGAGATTCCACCTAAACATTAAGAAGAACATTTTGACTGTAACAGCTATTTAACCATGGAACAGCGTGCCTTTCTTTGGAAGTCTTTAAATAAAGGTTGGATTACCATCTCTTAGGAGTGCTTTAATTCCGTATTCCTGCATAGCAGAAGGTTGGACTGGATGGTGCATGTGGTAACTTCCAGCTCTATGGTTCTGGGATTATAAATCATTTAATCTTCATGGTTCATACAGAAGAGCAGGCAAGAGTTGCCTTAACTGCATGATGCCTTAACTGAGTACCAACTACACTGCTTTGCTCATAACAAAGGGAAAAAAAGAGGTGCCTTTAAATTTTCTTTTTTCTTACAACTTTGCATCCTCAAATTCTGGCAACCACATAGGATGGTAAAATTCTAGTTAGAACATTTGATTCTTCTGGCTGGGTGGTAACATTATCATTGTGTGCAAGAAAAGCTTTCTTTTTGCAGAGTATGCCAGGAAAATTATATGATACTGCCTGTGAGTAGGCAAGAAACAAAAGCTCATCTCAAAGACTGAGTAGGAAGCCTGATTTCTTTCCTTCTTTTTTTTTGAGAAAGAAAAAGAAAGACCAGTGGAGAACTGAAAATAGAGAACCAGAATCTAGTAAACTGAACCTGCCCTTTGGCAGCTGCCTGCTTAGGGCATGACTCTACAAAATCTTCCCAGACTAGAAACATATGATGTCGAGAATCATTTGCAAAATATGTGATGCTAAGATGCTACTGGCAAAAGTTCCCAAACCTGGGGGCTGTGGATGGAGAAAAAAAAAAAGTCTTCCAAGTGATTGAGAGCCACAAGGCAAAATCACTCTTTGAACTCCTCACAAAGCCATCTCTTTCTTGGTTGTACTGCACAAGCCACTGTATATGAACAGATCTCATTTGCAATGTTCTTTCAGACCAAATTTTGAATGCTAGCAATTCACGCACTTCTGATGGCCTTTCTCCTTTGACTGAAAATTACCACCATGCTTCAGTCCTCCATCTGAACATATTTGCTTTCAGACTCTTTCAAGGCCAAAAAAATAAATAAAATAAAATAAAAATGAGCAGTTTAAATGATTGCATGACAAATGTTTGCATGACATCCCACATCTTTATCAATAAGAAGAAAGCAGGATCAAGCAGTATCACACTTTCTCTTGCATCACAGTCCACTTAAAATCATCTTTCATCACCCTACAAGCTGCTATTAGCTTGAGGAGGGAAGCTTCCACTGGTGCCTATTGTAATAGTAGGCAGATGGTGATTTTGAATGGGGCTGTGGTAGACAAGGGTTAATCTTGCTATGCATCCTGTTCCTGATTCTGGCCATTTCTGCACTAGCCTGTTATAGCTGGCCAGCCCCTCCCGAAACAGCAAACCCCAGGATTCCATAGGATGTTGAAAGTGGAATCATAGCGCTATAACAAGCTAGTGCGGAAATGGCCTCTGAATGGGCCCTTCATAGCTTCCATTGTTTAACAAAGATGTTGAATACATTTGTCAGTTTAACATCTATGCACTAAGAGCCAGCACAGTGCACTGGTTTGAGCACTGGACTATGGCCCTGGAGATTAGGGTTCAGTTCCTCACTTGGCCATGGAAACCTGCTTCATGATCTTGAGTGCATCACACACTCTAAGCCCCCAGAAAACCCTGTGATAGGTTTGCCTTAGAGTCACTGTAAGTCAAAAACAACTTGATGGCACACAGCGTTAACAACTCTTTGCACAAAGGAGTAAAACTTACTTACTTTTTGTAGTGCCAGTCCAAAATATTTCTCTTTGAATCACTTTTCTGAGCATCCATCCTGACTGGAAAGCTCAGACTTATGAAGGACTGCTACAGACAATGGTCCTCTCAGAGTGGATAATTTTATCACTTCTTTTTATAAGGAGTGGCTGAAGTATCTAGTTACACTATGTGCTGAGATGCCTCACCACAGGGGATCATGCAGAGGGACAGCAGGCAGTCTCCTTTCTGAGTGGGCTGACAGGAGACTTTAATTACCATCTTTTTATTTTTCACCACACAGTTTTGTCATGGCATGCAAGTGTGCCCTAGCACTGGAATTGGCTGGCATATGTTCCGCCCTCCCCCTCCATTTGTTCTTCCTCTTAGATCTTTTCTAAACTCGCAAACCCGTCACGAAAGAAAAGCTGTTACAAGACAATTCAATACAAGACAATGATACATTTTTTTCCAGTCATATTTGCACAGCCCACAACCTCAAAATGCTAGTACAAACTGTTCATCCTGTTTCTACAGTAAATACAAGCTACAGTTGTGGACCATCTTCTTCAGTATTTGGAGAATAAATAGAAAGCTTGAGGGAGTTGGACAAGTTCAGCCTGGTGAAGAGAAGACTGAGGCCATTTCCGCACTAGCTTGTTATAGCGCTATGATTCCAGTTTCAACATCCTATGGAATCCTGGGGTTTGCAGTTTCAGGAGGGGCCAGGAGGCCCCTCCCGAAACTGCAAACCCCAGGATTCCATAGGATGTTGAAAGTGGAATCATAGCGCTATAACAGGCTAGTGCGGAAATGGCCTGAGAGGTGAAAGGACTGCACTCTTTAAATACCTCAAGAGCTGTCACAGAGAGGAGGGGGCAGGTTTTTCTCTGTTGTTCCAGAGGGTAAGACAAGGTCTAATGGTTTTAAGTTACAGAAAGGTAGATTTTGATCGAGCATTAGAAGGAGTTTACTGACAGCAAGAGCTGTTCAACAATGGAACCAATTACCTAGATATGTGGTGGGGTTTTCTTCTCTGGATGCCTTCTGAAAGAAGATGGACGGCTACCTGCTGGGGTTGTTCTAGCTGGAGTTCCTCCACTGAGCAGGAGGTTGGACTTGATCGACTATGACACTCCTTCCAATTCTACAGTTCTAAGATTATATAATTCTACAACATAGCCTTTCTAGAATCCAGGACATTATCATCTGTCCTAGTCAGCAAAGCTCTCCAAATTTCAACCACTTGCCACTGACAGTTCTCTTTCAATAATCAAGAAAATCCCTTGTTTGAAATATATCACACCAAATCTACTGACTGGCAATTTTTACAGTTTAAGTTATTCAGATGATCAACCACAAACAAGTAAATTATAGAAATAAAAAACTGTGTCATGCCTTTTTGGGCAAAACATGATGCAAAGAAGCTGCAGCCTGCTCTGGTTGTCAACAGGTTGACAAAAACAATGACTTTTTCTTGGGGCCACATTTATCACACCCTTTACCTCACAAGGTACATAGGAATTCAGAATAGTAGGAAAATGAGGCACAATATCAATCATGTTAATTTTTTCTTAACTCTTCCTCATGTGAATATATGTTGCCTGGCTCTAAATCCAACTGTAAATCCCGGTGAGAAATTTATAAACCAACACTGGCAGTGATTAAATGCCAGTACAAGGTTGTGAGTTCGATCCTGCTGGGCTCCAAAGTTGACTCAGCCCTCCATCCTTCCGCAGGTCGGTAAAATGAGTACCCAGCTTGTTGGGGGCAATTAGCTAAAAATAAATACATTGTAAACCACTTAGATAACACTCAGTTGATAAGAAGTATAGAAATAAATGCTATTGCTATTGATTTAATGGGCCTGCTTAAGTTAGGACTAACAACTGGATTTAAGGCTGGAAATTTAACCATTATGAACCACAGCATAGTTTGAATACACAACCACTAATTTTTTTTGTGGAGCCATTAAAATCCACCGAAATCTAACAGGGTAGAGAAAAAAAAGAAAACAAAACCACAGTACAAGCAATATGTTTTTATATTGCTGGATGATGAGTGAATCTAACATCACATTCAAAAATGCAAATATGTTCCTCTTAAATGCAAATATGCTTCTGGTGAAGTAGTGTGTGTGTATGTGCTTTCAAGTTGCCTATCAACTTATGCTGACTCCATGAATTCCATAGTGTTTTCTTAGGCAAGGAATACTCACAAGTGGTTTTGCCAGTTCCTTCCTCCAAAATATAGCCTACAGCACCTGGTATTCAGATCATTCAAGAATTATGTTATGTGAATCACTCTGAATCTGCAAGATGTGAACAAAGCCACTCGTTATTGGATCCCTTGAAGATCTCTCATTCACAGGGTCATCATAAGTCAAAGATGACTTGAAGGCAATTAACACCAATGTCACAATGTACTCTCCAAGTAATCAGTTCAAAGATTCCTGACAAGAGCCATCTGTCTCAGCCTAGTCAGCCCAGTAGGCAGGCAAGAAGAAATGGATAGAGTTGTGAGAAAAGATGGTCGAAAGAACGAGTAAAAAGAGTGTTACATGGGCCCATTCACTTTTGATTTTTCTCCTTGCCTGACCTGCCCACTGTTGGTATGCCCTTGGGCAAGAAGAGGTTGTTCATACAAGTCACATATCAGGATTATAGAGACAGATAGACTTGTCACCACGATGAAGTCCAGCTTGGGACAAGATGGAATTAATCTGAGGCACACAGCTATCATGTCCAAACTAATTTCATTTAAAACTGGATCAATTCCAAACTGGACTCTATGTATTCTGAACTGGACTCAAGCTGTATCAACAGGAACATAGTGTCCAGATCAAGCGAAGCAGTAGTGCCATTCTATTCTGTTTTGGTAGACCTCACCTGGAATATCATTTCTTGTTTTGGGCACCACAGTTCAAAAAGAATATCAACAAGCTGGAACACATTCAGAGAACGGTGACCAAGACGATCAAGGTCTGGACACCAAACCTTATAAGGAATGACTTTGGGAGTTTGGTATTTTTAGCATGGAGAAGACTAAGAGGTGACATGAGGGCCATCTTTAAATATCTGTAGGGATGTCATGTAGAAGATAATAGTGAACTTGTTTTCTGCTGCTACAGAGACCAGAACACAAACCAACAGATTCAAGTTACAAGAAAGTAAGAGCTATTTGATGGTGCAACAGACTGCTTTAGAAAGTGGTGGATTCTCCTTCTTTGGATGTCTTTAAACAGAGGCTGGAAAGATATATTTCAGGAATGCCTTAGTCATGTATTCCTGCATGGTGGCGATTGGACTAGATGGCCCTTGTGGCATCTATGATTCTCAGTTATAGCATTGGTGCAAAGATATATGGAAGATCAGCCAAGCTCTTACAGCAGTGAAAGTTGAACTTTCAGTAGTTCAGCATGGAAAGTGATAAAATCCATCATATGAGCATACAACTGCTACCATTCACACTTTGCCCTTTCCACAAGTCATTATATTAATTCCAATGCATCACATGTCAGCTTAATCTGCTTACAAAGTCTGCCAGTACCTTGGGATGGACTCATTCACAATATTTTATTTACAGCAAAAACCAATTGGTCTCCTAATTTATGCAGTTTGGGGGGGGGAGGGAAATAAGGAACTTTCTGTTTTTAAAGGGCAGTTTGAATCCTGTCTGTGAATTTAATTAACAGACAGCAGCTGGGGAAACTAAGGTTAATTATATGGATGTTAATAAGTCACTGAAATTGCATTTTGATTACCGTACAATTTGATTAACTGGAGGGTGGGGATTTTGAATTTATTTTCAAAGATCATACGTTATGGGCAGAACACCACAAAGGCACACAATGACTAGTCTTTGCTGAAGAGAAGTATGCCTACATACGTTCATGTCTCCATGAGAGCTGGCCATCCAGCAGATTCACCATCACAAAGACAGGGAATCTATTCTTGATTTTACTGCTGTTTTTCCTGACACCGCTCTGAGTTGACTGGGAACTCTCCCAGTACTGGACCCCAAGTTAAAGTCTAGCAGACCTCCTTTTCAAGTCAGACCAGCTGTGGAAAAGAGTCAAAGTACAGTTGGCCCTACACCTCCATTAGGGTTAGGGGCACAGGTCCCCCACAAAAGTGGAAAACTCAGAAATATCAAAATGTGTGCATGTGTCTGTAGGAAGTGGGCCAAGGCATGGTGGAGTGAATGGGGCTCTGGGTCCAAACCAGGTGATGGAAAGAGGGTGGGTCAGCATGGTAGACCTGTACTTCCTCATTCTTGCCCATCTCCTTCCTTGGGTGTATGTGAGGCATTGGGAGAGTGTTTGCAGTCCTGAGAAATCAGGGTGTGAGCTGTTCTTAGCTGGCCAGGCAGCAAGTGGTGGTGGTTGTGGAGGATGACTATCAGAGGCAGATTTTTAAAGGGCTGCACAGCTTTCATCAGAACTGCCAAGAGGGAAGGATCCCCCGGGAAAGATGCACTTGAAGTGATGGGGGCAGGGGTTGGAGAAACTCATAAATAATCAGATCCATGAAAGTGAAACCCACAAATGCGGAGGGGTGACTGTACAATCAAGAGCAGATTTGCTTTCCTTGAAGCAACCAGTCTACCAGTCAACCCTGCATGATGGTAATGGGATAAATAAAAAAAACTTATTTGCATGTAGGAGCACATCTCTTGAGCAATCATGATTTCAAAAGTGGTCTCTCAACCTCAATTTTAAAATCCTTGACAAAGGGTTTTTTTTCACAGTCCCATGAGCATCTCAGGTATCTTTGGTGAGGACATGGAAGGCAGCCTTCTGATTCTGATACTGACAACCATTCCTATCCATTCCTCCTCTCTACCTATAAATGTAAGCCAGGTGATTTTCAGAAAGACACTGCTAGGCTTCACTGCTCTCTCCTCTGAAGGAAACAGACCGTGACAAGGCTGCCATAAAATTTCACCTTTGGGGAAGAAAAAGAGATAAACAACACATTATTTTTCCTGACGCCTGAAAGCCTGAACAGGCAGAAGGAGGAGGTCGAGAGAGAATGTGATTGTCTTATTTTTTTTATTTAGTTTTCTTTCTTTAATCTATATCTATATGGTATAGTGATTTAAGTGTCGCACTAGACTTCTGGGAGAACAGGATTTGAATCACCATTCAGTCATGGAACATCACTGCATGATCTTGGGATCCATAGTCCAAAAAGTAACTTTCTCAGGGTCTTTCACTTTGTGTCTGCATGGTCACTGCTCATTCAATGCAATGCCTTTCATGGATCAGTGAGCAATTGCCATAGATATAATTAACATCACCTCCAACACAGTATTTTCAATCAAGTCAGTTCACATATTTAGCTTTTTTTTTTTTAATTAGGTTATTTCACGGAAGTCAAGGCATCTTGCAACAATTTAAAACAAAGTACAGGTAAAGTCTTACTATACATAAGTTAAAAATAAATAAATAAACATTTCTATTAAAAGCACAAAGTTAAAACAGTTAACCCAGTTAAACTTGGTAAGATAAATAAGATAAAAGTCCAGCACCTTTCTGCCCCATGAATTAACAGCCAAAGTCTTGCCAGAATAAAAAGGTCTTTGTGTACCAGTGAAAAGAGAGCAAAGAGGGGGCCAACTGGACCTCCCATGGATGGAAGTTCCATAGCCTGGGAACAGTCACCAAGAAGGCTCTCTCCTGTATCCTCAACCAGGCAAACCTGGGAAGATAGCAGGACTGAGAGAAAGCCTTCCCTTGTAGATCTTAGGGCTCTACCAAGTTCATATAGGGAGATACAGTCTTTCAAACAGTCCAGATCTAAGCCATATAGGGCTAGTACTTAGAATTGTGCCTGGAAGCGAACAGGTTGTTTCCAATCCCCTGCCATGCAGGAATATACAATCAAAGCATTCTCAACAGATGGCCATCCAGCCTCTGTTTAAAAACCTCCAACGAAGGAGACTCCACCACACTCTGAGGCAGTATATTCCACTGTTGAACTGCTCTTACCATCATGAAGTTCTTCTCAATGTTTACATGGAATCTTTTTTTCCTGAAGTTTGAAGCCACTGCTCTGGGTCCTAGTCTCAGGAGCAACAGAAAACGACCTAGTTCCATTTTCCATATGACATCCCTTCATATACTTAAACAAAGCTATCATGTCACCTTTTAAACTTCTCTTTGCCTTGTTAAACATATCCAGCTCCCTAAACCACTCATCATACGGCAGGTTTTCCAGCCTTTTATCATTTGGGCTACCCTCTTGTGGATGCTTTCTATCTTGTCAATATCATTCTTGTAATGCCCAAGATTGGACACAGTATTCCAGGTGGGGTTTGATGAAAGCAGAACAGAATAGTATTATTACATCCCATAACATAGACACTATACCCTATTGATGCAGCCTAGAATTGCATTGGCTGTTTTTTAGCTGCTTCATCACACTGTTGAATTGTGGTCTACAAAGATTCCTTGATCCCTTTCCCACGTACTGTGGTCAAGCCAGGTGTCACCCATCCTATATTTGTGCTTTTTATTTTTTTCTGCCTTACATTTCTCCTTGTTGAAATTCATTTTGTTCATTTTGGAAATAGCTTCAGAAATAGCTTCAGAACTTTGGATAGCTCCTCTAAAATCAATCTGGCTCACCCCAGCAGATTCACCACTCCATTGACAATGCATTCACTTGGCTGATTTCAACCACATCCTCTGTCAAAATGCCACAGCTATTCTGCTAAAAGAGGATAGACCAGAACAAAACTCCTAAAATAAGGGATATAATCAAGTTTACAGGTATGGAGAGAGGGAAGAGGGATAGAGGAAGCTAGCACATTGTACAAAGTTGCAATGTCAAGAAGCAGGAGGCCATCTCTTGCGTATGTAGAGATAACTCAAGGGCAACGCTGAAAAAAAAAGTTGTTCAGCACACCTAACCCAAAATGCCACAAATTTCAAGACTTATTTGAAGGCTGTTGGGATGTACAGATATACAAACACACTTGTATTTTCCTTCTTCCTAGAGTGTAATTATATCAGGTTATAGTCCTGTGATGCCTAGTTCGTTTCTGCTTTGCTTGACTGCATTCAAATTACTTCTAGTTTACTACTGGCATCTCCTCGCTTTTCATCCAAGCCCAGAAAGGGTTAGCATATATAAGCTTTCAGGGAATATGGAGAGAACATTTGATAAATTATGTTTATTCTGCCTTTTTCCAGAGGCTCCCCATCCAAGACAGAACACTCTCCAGGCTATTGTGGGGAAGACTTACTGCAAACTAATGACTTTTGAAGCCGGTGATTCAGAACCTCAAGTGTGTACACAAATGTACCAGTATACAAGCAAAACTCGGGCAAGTTTTTCATCTAGTAATTAGATGCTATGGGGGGGGGTAGGGTTATCGGAGGCTGAAGCAGAAACTCAGGGGCATGTGTCACAATTAGCTCACTTCTATAAAACTGGACTCTTCATTCCTATTGCGGCAGACCTCCAAATCTCACAGAGTTCTCCCCCCCCAGATTCAGTCTGATCTTGGAAGCTAAGCAGAGACAGCCCTGATTAGTCCTTGGATGGGAGACTACTAATGAATACCAGGTGCTGTAGGCTGTATTTCAGAAGAAGGAACTGACAAAACCATCTGTGAGTATTCCTTCCTTAAGAAAACCTTACAAAATTCATGGCACCACCGTAAATCAGCAGATGATTTTAAGGCACATGTACACACATGAAACTGGATTCCCCATAAATATTCCAAGCACATTCTGTGAATTATAGCTTTCCTTTCTTTCCCCTTTCCTTCTCTTTCCAAAGTAGAACTCCAGTCATTTCATTTGTAGAAACAGAAAGAAAAGCACACAGTTTTCTATCAGCTTACTCACTAAGAATAAAAGCTTGACCATTTGGCTATAGAGTAACTGACTAGGCACAATGTTCATCCTTATATGTCATGAAGTTGAATTTTATCATATTCACATTTAATATAATTCAAAACTTTATGTGTTGCCTGTAGTGCAATAATCATGCACACACAGAGAGAGTGCTTTCAGAATTCAAGAGAATTCAGCAAGCTGAGGATAAGCGATCATGCTGGTGCTAATCACTCTTGTTTGAAACCATAGTAACTTGAAACAAAGTTTTTCCAAGCTTTGCTTGAAATGGTCAGGTTATTCCATGCTGATTCTACTGTGAACATGTTTATCCAGAGAAATGCAAAGTGCTGCTCTTAGAATCATAGAGCTGGAATCGTAGAGCTCATAGGGCATTTAGTCCAATCCTCTGCCATGCAGAAAAATACAACTAAAGCATTCCCAAAATATTGTTATCCAACCTCTGTTTTTTTGTTTTGTTTTTTGTGGGACAATATTACTTTTTTTTTTGATTTTTTTTTATTAATTATATAACTAAATCACAAATACAAAACAAGAAAAAAAAATTAAACACCATGTGATATACATAATAGTGAATTTAAAAAAAATTTTTTTTTCTTTTTCTTTTTTTCTCTTCTCTTAAGCAATACTAACTTTCATTGTTATTTTGCACCTTTACCCTTAAATTTATAAATCTGTTCAACTGTTATAATTTCACATTTAATTCAATATTTTTCACATCCCCTTTAATCTATTTCTATTGTTAATTCTTTTAACTTTTTTTTTTAAAAAAAAAATTGACATCACTTATCCATTTAAATCTATAAATCACAAGTTTAACACACACACCTACTAAGAATTACAAAATATACAACATAAAAGAAAAACAAAACTAAAACTAAAAAAAACCCACCCCCAGAGCCAACTTTTTATTTAATCCACTTTCCAAAATTGCCATTCTTCTTTTGACAGGGTAGTATTACTATCTCTTTTCAGAACTTTATCCAAAAATATTTTCCAAATTTCTTCAAAATCATTCCCTTTAACCAAACCTTTCATAAACCTAATTCTACATGTTAGTTTATCATTAATTGCAATTTTCCACACTTCGTTATACCATTCCTCTATTTGAAATTTTTCATTTGCTTTCCATTTTTTTGCTATTATTAATCTCGCTGCAGTTAACAAATTTGTTATTAATTCTTTCTTTACTTGAGTACACTCAACCTTATCATATATAGACAACAATGCAATATTTGGACATACTGGTATATCTGCTCCTATAATCTCTTTTATCTCTTTAAAAACCTTTTGCCAAAACTCCATTATCTTATTGCAATTCCACCACATATGCATATATGTACCAATTTCTTGACATCCTCTCCAACATAATCTTGAATATTTCTCATCTATTTGATTTAATTTCACTGGAGTCAAGTACCATTTCCACACTAATTTATAATAATTCTCTTTTATTCTTATTGATAATTTTTTTAAATGACGTTGTTTCCAAATTTTTCTCCATTCTTGTATATCTATATTTTGTACTATCTCTTCCTCCCACATTTTTCTAAGAAAATCCTCTTCTTGTTCTTTTGCTAATATTTTATATATTTCACTTGTAATACCTTTTAGTATTTCATTTTCTTGCATATTTTCTCTTTGAATAATAATTTGTTCAAATTTAGTATATTCTTTAAAATCCTTAACATATCTTTTCATACTCTTTGTCCATTGCTCTAATTGTATATAATTTAACCAGGATATTTTAGTTTCCTGCAATCTCTCTTTCATTCTATCTTTATTTATCATTATTTTCATTCATTCTTTTAATCTATAAATTTTTTGTTTTTTTATTTCTTTCTCTATTATTTCTCTTAAATTTATTGGAAATTTTTCCATCATCACTATCGGAGTTAATATTGATATATTCGGTATTAATTTTCTTTTATTTTTTTTCCATATTTCTATTATATTTTTTATAAAAGGATTTTCTATCTTCTCCATTTCTTTCTTTGAAAAATTCCTAAAAAAGATATTTTCTAATTTTGTCTCAATATTCATATCTTCTATCTCTAACCAATCTAAATCACCCTTTCCTGAAACCCCCTCTATGATATATCTCAATTGATTTGCATAATAATACCATTTTAAATTTGGAAGTCCCAGGCCACCTTCTTTTTGACTTTTATACCAATATTTCTTGTTAATCCTCGATTTTTTATTTCCATTACAAAAATTATTTAATATCTTTTGCCACTCCTTTAATTCTTCCTCTGATATTTTTATTGGTAGCATTCTAAACAAAAAGTTAATTTTAGGTAAAATTTTCATTTTTACCACTGCTATTCTACCAAACCACGATAGCTTTATATTTTTGTAGTCCTCTAATTTCCTTTTTGTTTCTAATCTTAATTTCTTGAAATTTTTTTCCTGTAATTCTTGTAAATTTTTTGTAATCTCTATTCCTAAATATTTAATTGATTCTTTTATTTTAAGTAATCCTCTTTTACTACTTATAAATTTTTGTACTTCTTCTTTAGTATAATTAAATAACATTATTTCTGATTTGGCCCAATTTATTTCTAATCCCGTCTTCTCCCCAAACTCTATTAAATGTTTATCTATCCTATCTATCTTTTCAATTGGATCCTTAATTGTCAACAATGTGTCATCTGCAAATAAGCTTATTTTATTTTTTTCCTTAACTCCAATTCCTTCCAAATTCTCATCATTTCTTATCACATTCGCTAACATTTCTATAACTATTGCAAATAAAACTGGAGATAATGGACATCCTTGTCTCGTTTAAACCTCTGTTTAAAGACCTTGAAAGAAGGAGAAGCCCTATGAAAAAGTTTATTCAACTGCAGCTCTTTCCACCAAGTAGTAATGTTTAGGTAGGTGGGTTTTTTTGTTTGTTTTTTGGTACATGTATATGCCTGTTAATGCACAAGATATGTTTCTGGGCATTACTTCTTTAACAGAAACTTTGGTACCAGAAGCAGAAATAACATGTAAAGAACAGAGACAGGTCGTTGCATCATAAAAAAGAAGAGCAGTTCAGTAAGTTTCAGCGAACTTTTAATCCAAAACTAACAGTATGCACATGTGAAATGAAACAACCAAGTCAAGTAAGGTTTGTATAACCAAACAAAAATATTCTAGTGACCATCTGAAAGCTTCTTTCAGAATGCATCCAGGGACAATTTTTTATTTCACCAGCCTCCATCTTTCTTATGATTTCCATTCTGGTGGTCAAACTTATTTATGCTTAAAACCCCCCATAAAACATCAAAAAACATCAAAAAAATTAAAAATTAAAAACATACTGCGTGGAGCTGGTATGGAAGGCTCATCTCTTCTGCCCCTTCTGCATTTCATGCATATTTACTAAGAGATTCTGGAGGGGGAAACTGTTTACCTTACCTGTTATAGGCAAGGAGCACAACTACAAGCACGACTGGCAAATCCCACTTTTTCTCACCTTAAGCTTCACTGCATTATTTACTGCAGACATGCTGCTGCAACCTGACACTGAAAAATCTGTATTTATCCAGCCCTCCTTCACCATCTTCCCAATGCTGATGCTGCTAAGAACCTTAAAGCTAGACAGAAGATGAGGAAAAGAAGGGCTGGACAGACATAAAAAGTCTTTGTAAAAAGGTTTGTTAACTGAGGCATGCCTGTTATTTGTATCCATTGGTTTGTGTCCTAATTTGCTCCATCTTTTACATAACATCCCTTCAAATATTTACATACTTATCATCCCACCTCTCAGTCTTCTCTTCCCCAACCTAAACATGCCCTGCTCCCTAAGGCATTCCCCATAAAGTCTGGTTTCCAGACCATTTCCCATCTTGGGTGCACTCCTCTAGACACATTACAGCTTGTCAACTTCCTTTTTGAACCGTGGTGCTCAGGACAGTATTCCAGCTAAGATGTGACCAAAACAGAACAGACTGGTGCTACTATTTCCCTTGATCTAGACACTGCTTCTATTACATTTGCTTCTTCAGCTGCTGTTCTCTCGTGTTCACATTGTGGTCTACCAAGACCCCAGATCCATTTTCCAATGACACTTCCAGTGTCAAGAGATAAGGCTTAACCAGTCTAATAAAATTCCTCCACACCTCAGCTTGCCTCCCAAGACACAAAAGAAATTTTACATTCAGTAGAATTTTTTTGTTTCAATTATTCTCAGAAAAATGATGAAGGTCAATGGGCAGAAGCAGCACCCCAAAAATATGGGGGAAGGTAGCCCCAGCTCCTCCAAGGAGGCAGGACCTCCCCATGATAGGCTGCCTCCTTCCTCCTCCCAGCCAGAGAAAACAAGGCACAGGCAGTGGGTCAAGTACTTCATTGCGAGTAGCACTTACACCTTACCTACTTCCGGAATCACCTATGACCATGAGAAATGAGATAAAATGGGGAATATTTTGAGAAGAATATTTTGAAAAGAAACTGAGTGGATTTCCCTAGTCAGTTAACAATTTCTCAATGGGTATGCTATCCACATGCCTCCAATGTTACAACCAGATGAAAATCAAGCAGATAGAAAAACAAAATTGTCTTTCCTTTGTCAGAAGACACGTCTCATAAATCACAGCCAGGCGGGCATAGCTCTCCTCACAAATCAAGCATGTCCAATGAGCATCTTTTGCTGCTTCCACCACGGAGACAGCGTGGTGAATCAAAGCCTCTACTGTGACCTCCATTCTGTCTTTCTTTTTTTTAAAAAAATTACCAGATCTCAACCGCTTAAATATGAAAGACAAAAATACAAACAGAGAAGATACAAAGCAAGGCCCAGTGGCAGCTGCCAGCTTCCATATCAGTGTGGCAGTCTAATGAGCTTTGACATTTAGTCCAAACTTTAAAAGAGTCATCCAATGTGCTGAACCATACACCCCAAATACCTCCTTTAAAATCTGAAGCAAAACCCAGAATGGATTAGTTGCCCCAAAGACATGGAAGTCATCACTGGCAAAGCTGTCTTTCAAAATGTAAGAAGAATCCTGATGGCTCATATCTAACATTCATCTAGTCCAGGTTCCACTGTCCCACTCTGAGCCTAATAGCTCTCTTGCTGATCCTCCCAGATCCGTGGTGCTGTCAGCCATCCACTTGATCTGTCTTGAAACACAGATTAAGGAGTGTGACACTCCCATCAACTGATGTTTAATGGCATACCTACTGTGAACCTCAATAGTACATATTTGACAATGCGAAGGTCCTACTTCTGACACCTCCATCTTTTGAAGAAAGGTTATTCTTTGGATATCACCTGTATGCCTCAGCTTGATAAACTTCAGATTTGCAGGAGCTACTTTTTTAAACACTAAAACCCCAAGAATCATCAACCAGAGTTTGTGCAAAAGACGTACACTTAAAATTAATGAAGTGTGAACCCAGATGTTTCTTCTGAGTACCAGAAGAGAGAAGAACTGACAGTCCTTCAACATCAAAATCCATTCTTGGTTTTTGTCATCTTCTTCCTTTTAGCAGTACAATTATCAGCAAGGACAGTAGTTCTGTTGCTGGCAAGGTTAAAATGCTAGAAATCAGAAGCCAATCTACTCCAAACCACCCAGAAAGCTACCAGTAGAACCAGATATACATACCTCCCGTCTGCCTGCTGTAACACTTTTTGTCATCAACTTAAAAAATTACTTATTCTTGCTGGCATTTGATGATATTTGTTAAATGGCTATTTTTAACATTTATTACAATATAGCTGCTATGCGAATTTGTATTTTTTTCAGTGTTACTTTAATTGATCTTTATGGTGAACATGATGCAGTCAAAATTCTGCACTTTACAATGCACAATAAATACTTGGCTTTACACACGTGCTAAGGCACAACCACCAAAGCTCAACAGAAAAGTTCTTTGGTCTAGCAGTATCACGTGCTTACCATTTTATGACTTTTATGCATGACATCTTGTAGCACTCATTTTGAGTAGAAAATGAAACTCAGAAACTCCTTGAAATGAAAAAAAATGTTTAGCAGCGGAACTAAGCAAGATTCCCATGTGAATACTCCTACTTGTTTTCTGGTTCTGGAGCAGCTGGTTTCTGCTCTACGCATAGAAATCATTCTGCTGCAAATGCCTCAAGAGATCAGTTATTTTTATTCTGAAAAATCACAGGTGGCCATGGATCCACAGCACACCTTTGTTGTAATGCCAAAGTATTGTGGTGGACTCCCATGCTTGCCTTCATAAGAAATGATGATGATGATAGGGATGATGGGAAGCCACCTCGTAAGAGTAGTCTGGTAGATACATGAGACTGAGCTTTCTCTATAGCACCAAATCTCCTCTGGGGGCAGAGGCATTCCTCCCATAGGGAGTCAGGCTGGCTGACTCTCTCCCTTTAGAGCAGCGGTTCTCAATCTGTGGGTCGCAACCCCTTTGGGGGTTGAACGACCCTTTCACAGGAGATGCCTAAGACCATTGGAAAATACGTATTTCCGATAGTCTTAGGCTCTATTCCCTCCTTGGTGGTACACAAGCGCGAGCCATGCGCTCACATCTTCCTGCCTCTTTTCGCTGCTCCTTCGTCCCGCAGCTGGCTTCCTGGTCGCGCGATTGCCCCACCCCTTCCTTCCGCAGTGCAGCCGTAGGCCAAAGGAGCAGCGAAGAGAGTGCCTTGCGCAAGAACCTGCTTGCGCGAATGGCACCCCCCACCTCCGCGATAAAGTAACGTGCGGAAAAGGCCCAGGAGTGGTGGTGCACAAGCGCGAGTCACATGCTCGCGTCCTCCTGCCCCCTGTTCAGAAGGGACTGAAATCGTTCCCCTTCTCCGCTACCAGGAGAACCTCCTGTCTGATGGGCCAGCTTGGGGCGGCAGCGGCAGCACGGGGGGCAGGCCCCCTCCTTGCCACGGCCCCTGCCCCACTTGCCACAGAGGGGAAAACTGCGGAAGAGCCGGGGGCTGCAAGGTGGCGCTTTTCTGGGTGGGGGGGCGAGCTGTGCCCGGTGCAAAAGAGAAAGGCGCTGGGATTCTTCCCCCTCCCAGCCAGGGTTGACACTCTGGAAACTTTTCCCACACTGCCCCCCCAGTGGAAATGAGAGTGAAGCAGAAGCAGAGCCTGGGGGGGTTCTTGGAGTTTTTTCCCGGAGGAGATGCACGGCTCCTCTTTCCCTCCCTGCCCGCCCCCTCCCATTCCTGGCCAGCGAGGCAGCCTTTGCCAGCGGGGAGAGGCATTGTAAATAATAAATAAATAATTTTATGGTTGGGGGTCACCACAACATGAGAAATTGTATTAGAGGGTTGCGGCATTAGGAAAGTTGAGAACCACTGCTTTGGAGTTTCTGGCAAACAGCCATGACTGTGGCCTTTGGTTCTTAAAACATGGGATAGCTGCTCTGGCTCTTTTAACTGTGGTTTTAGATTATTTATTTTTCCAACAGCATTAACGTCTTTATTACTGGCACTCCCTTATAAGAAGACAGTAAATGGAAAGCAAGATTTATAGAACCACTTTGTTTTCCTGAATGTCACATCATCTAAGATTCCACCTCATCTTCCCATAATCATCCAGACAGGGCTATAACTTCTCTCTCTCTCTCATATGGATTTTTTGCAACCGGGCAGGAACCAACCCATTTAGTTATTTGTAGTTATGTTATATTATCATATGCATTGTCTGTATTATTAGTTTGTGTTTTAATTTTGTGTAGATTGTACGTATTGTTAATTTTTTTCCTTGTGGTTCTGTTGTTTGTTGTGTTTGTGCTTAATAAAATAAAATTTAAAAATAGGGCTATAATTTCTCAGTGCCTTCAAAGTCAACTGCCACGTCAAGCTTTAACTATCTCAGAGCCCCCCCACCAATATAAACTGTGGCTTTAGATTATTTTTAAGGGGCGCTTTTTGTTAGTTTTTTAAAGTTTTTAAATATTTAAAGCTTTAAATGTTTGTTATCCATGGTACGTCAACTCAAGACCTGTGGTAGATTGAGAGATGATGCATAAATGTGTTAAATAAAAGGAAAGGAAGGTAGAAGGAAGGTGTGGCTATGATCAAGTTGGCTGGTGTAAGTGGAGGCATAAGCGGTGGAACAGTGGTGGTGTAAAACGGCCTCTGGTGCCATGGCAACATGGATAGGAAGTTGTCTTGGTCAAGACTGAAAACTGCCCGGCTGACACCTGAAGCGGGCAGCTTTCTCTGCTAACAGAAATAGTTTTGACTTCCTTCCCCCTCCTCCCACTGCACATCAGCCCCTGAAGTGCCTTATGCTAGTATAATGAAACATTAGGCCAGAGTGAGAGCCCCATAAGCACCACACAATTATAGTGTCATGCCCTGCTTCCAGAGCATGGACTCTGGCTCAGAGTCTGAAACAGAAGGCATGCCAGGGCCTGCTGTACAGAGAGAGGTTACAGTGCCAGAAAAAGATCAGGGGATGGTGCCAGCTCCAACAGAGTCTCCTGCCCCTTCAGATACAGAAGAACACTTAACTAGACCCAGCGTCACTCTCTCAGAATTTATAACTGGCAACAATCAATCAAGGTACAGCTATGCTAGGCTTTGGGTCTATTTAGTTGGCGTCCTTCCCCTCTACGAGTTGTCAGAGCTTATCTGACCTGCTACCTTGTTGGATGCCTTGACAAATGCTCGGATTGACCTTGGACAATCCCTTGCCCGTGAAACCCTGCTAGACTTTGTTGATGTTGGACTTTATTTATGACTTCTTGTTTACTCCCTGGAAGTAAGTAATAAGCTGGGAGATATTCAGTTTTGTTTCATTTATCAGCTGTGCCAGGACTGAGATAGGACATAAGGTACTATTATTCTCCTTTAACTGCCATGACTTCATTCTGTGGCATCCTGGGATTTGTAATGTTGTTATGCGCTTTCAAGGTGCTTCTGACTTATGGCAACCCTAAGGCAAACCTATCACAGGGTTTTCTGGGGCTGAGAATATGTAATACACCCACGATCAACCAATGGGTTTCCATGGCTGTGTAGGAAATCAAAACCTGGTTTCCAGGGTTGTAGCCCAAAGCTCAAGCCACTACAACATGCTGGCTCTCTTTTTTGCAGTGTTTGGAGGGTCATCACAATTCTCAGCCCAAGCTCTCTAGTCTTTTCACTACAAAACCCAAGATTCCACTGCATAGACCATGGTCATTTAAAGTGGAAAAATAGCACTGTAACTGTGTAGTGTGTATAGGCCCCTGGAAGATTTGGCCTTCAGTCTTTAGCAACCACACCTTAAACTATGTGCTTCAGGCACATGCATTCTTTCAGTAACAATCATAGAAGAATGAATAACCACTTCGAAAATATACTTTTGGAGAAACAACTCCCAAAAATACCACATGTCAGCTGAGGAATTCCAGGAGTTGTAGTGCTGCTAAGCTCTAGAGCAAAACTTGGACAATTCATACTACAAACTTTTCTGCCCTCTGCAGTCAAGCTATGACTTCCATTCAGTAAGAAAAGTAAAGGGATTTCACTGGACATTGATAACACTGGCTAACAAGGAAACATAAATTTAGAAAAAAGAAAAACCAAGGGATATAGGGAAAGACAACAAGAAATTAGAAAAGTGGGAAGTAAAACCAGAAAGTACAGGGAATAGGAAAATTCCAGAACTTCTTATGCTTCGTGCCTGTCAGACACTTAAGGGATATGTGAATTGTGACAATCAAGCAACAACTGCGAAACAATGGCCATTTCCTCACTAGAGTGGAGGAGCGTTTCACCATGTTTTATAAGCGATGTTTTTTACTCCAACTTCCTCTGATTCCTATCTGCATGCCCTTCAGTTTCTGTTGAAGTACATGGAGAAAATCATTTGTAGCTTCTGCACCATCAGTTCTCCTGGAACCCCAATTCCCCTTCCTCCTCTACTGTGCCACCACTGATTGGTCAATTTAAAGCCCACCTCTGTGATGTGAATCGATGTAATGCTGTCACGTGCAGGAAAAAACACAGTGGCACCATTGTGGTTGGTTTGCATCAGAGTTTTTCCATTTTTATATTACACTGGTTTCACAATGATGTAAACCATGCTAAGAGCTGAACATATGCGGAACAAACTATGACGGAATGATGTCACACTGG
Organism: Ctenosaura bakeri; assembly: GCA_948474755.1. NCBI lineage: Eukaryota > Metazoa > Chordata > Lepidosauria > Squamata > Iguanidae > Ctenosaura > Ctenosaura bakeri. The sequence goes on along the minus strand of CAOLHI010000602.1, from coordinate 188,290 downwards.
ATTGACATGCAGATGTATTTGTGATGCAACAACGAAACAGTGATGTATCTCCCTTGTGTGGAAAGGCCCAATGTCAGACTAAACATATGCAGTTATGCCATCTCACAATGTTCCATTCCATTCATTTAATCCCTGTCTTTCCTGCAAAGCTGAGACTCAACGTAAGTTGTGAAACAAAAAGAATTAAAGGTAAAAATGTTTACATACTGTGGGCTCTTGTTATCTCCTACGGTCCAGGACCCCGCCGAGGATACCAGAATTCATAGGTGCTCAAGTCCCATTATGTACAACAGTGCACTAAAAAGGCATCCTTTATATAAAATGGCAAAATCAAAGTTCGTTTTTTGGACTTTTTATTTAAAAAGAATATATTTTTGAGCCGTGGTTGGTTGAATCCATGGATAGATAAAAACAGACAAAAACTTATGTGTAAAATAATATTGAATTGTTTATAGATTAAACTGTTTAAAATATTGCAAGTTTATAGTGCAGTCCAATCCACTTGTACTCAAAAGTTTAACATAGGATGTGAGTAGTTATAAGACTGCAGCCCCAAAGAAGTATGCTATATACTAAAAAAATATGCATTCCCCTAATATGCATCGCTTTTATATGTAAGTGCATAAGCCCAAGGTTTGTAGAAACAAGTCAAAAGAGGCCCAATGAGGACTCAAGCATACACAGTGGCTATGTTATGTTGCTTGCTAAAGAAAAAAAAAAAACTAAGGGAAGAAAATGGAATGGAATGTCTTGATGAAGGCATGAATTCTTGGCTGAAATCCTGAACAGGAGCATAGCATACTGCAATACTTTTGTTGCCTGTAGAAAAATAATAAATAAACAACAAGTAAAAGGCACAGAAAAGTTTTATTTCCTAGAACATCACCTACATACTGCAAATAAATTGCAAATTGCAAATAAAATCTGAGGCAAGTTTGCAAGGACCCAAGGAAAGAAACCAGCAATAAACAAAGTACCTAATGTAAGAGCAAAGTGAAAAGCAAACAGCGACAGAGATTCACTGCAATGCCTGAAGCCTACTGGGACAATCTAGAGAAAATGAATGGGTTGTGTAGGTTGTTGTGGGTTTTCTGAGCTTTGAAGCCGTGTTCTATTAGTGTTTCCTCCTGACTAATAGAACACAGCCTCAAAGCCTAGAAAAGCTACAACAGCCTACAGATTCCGGCCATGAAAGCCTTCGACTTTACATCGAATGGATTGTGGTTCATGAACAGCCATTATGAACTTGGTCAATGGCTCCTTCAATAAGCTCAGTGTTTCTTCTGTGACAAAGTGATAACTGCAACAATTTCACTGATCCCAAATTTCTGTTAAGGGAATACAGTTGGCCCTCCACATTTGTGGGTTTGACTTTCACAGATTTGATTATTGTAAGTTTCTTTAACTCTTTCTGCCCCCACCTCAGGTGCTTGCTTTCTACAGAAACCTTCCCTCTTGGCGGCTCTGATCAGGAAGCTCAGCTCTTTAAAAACCCAAACAAGGTTCTCCTCCTCAAAGAATCATAGAAATCTAGAGTTGGAAGAGACCACACAGGCCATCCAGTCCAACCCCCTGCTATGCAGGAACACCCTCAGAGCAATCCTGACAGATAGCCATCAAGCCTCTGCTTAAAAACCTCCAAGGAAGGAGACTCCACTACACTCTGAGGCAGCATATTCCACTGCCGGACAGCCCTGACTGTCAGGAAGTTCTTCCTGAGGTTCAGGTGGAATCTCCTTTCCTGCAGCTTGAATCCACTGCTCCTGGTCTCTGGAGCAGCAGAAAACAAGCCCTCTCCTTCCTCTACATGGCATCCCTTCAAATATTTAAACATAGCTATCATGTCCCCTCTCAACCTTCTCTTCTGCAGACTAAATATACCCAGCTCTCTAAGTCTGTCCTCATAGGGCATGGCTTCCAGGCCTCTCACCATTTTGGTCGCCCTCCTCTGGACTTGCTCCAGCTTGTCAATATCCTTCTTGAATTGGGGTGCCCAGAACTGGACACAGTATTCAAGATGGGGTCTAACCAAGGCAGAGTAGAGTGGTACCAGTACCTCCCTTGATCTAGACACCATACTCCTATTGATGCAGCCAAGAACTGCATTGGCTTTCTTGGCTGTCGCATCACACTGCTGACTCATGTTCAGCTTGTGGTCTATGAAGACTCCTAGATCCCTTTCACACGTACTGCTATCCAGCCACGTGTCCCCCATCCCTCCTCCACCAGCTGCTGCCGGGCCAGCTGAGGGTGGCTTGCAGACCAATTTCTCAACACCACAAGTTCTCTCTTGATGCCCTCAACACCCAAGAAAAGAGATGGGTGAGAGAGAGGAAGTACAGAGTCACCATGTCAACCTACCCACCCTTTCCCTTTCCTTTCTCTGACCTGGTTTGGACCCCAAGTGCCTGTTCTCCCCATCATGTCTCACCCTCCTCCTTCACACACACACACACACACACAATTTTGATATTTGTGATTTTCCACTTTTGGGAGGCTCGTGTGCATTTAACCTTATTGAGTGTGGTTGGCTAACTGTACTTGTTGAAAGAAGTGAAATCTATTTTAGCTTCTGCACTGGGTATACAGTATTAATAACATGCATTAGAAGCATATATATTAGCTTATATGTATAACACATATTTTAGATATATTTACACATATATTTCAGTATATTTTATATTTGAGTTTCTGTAATAGACTAAGTCTAAGAAAACAGCTTCCTAAAATTGGCAGCTGAACAAAAGAGGGCCTCCAAGACCTTTGATCTTTAGGGTGGCTGATGTGTTTCAGATAACACACCAGACAGGACAAGGCCGTCTGTAAGGAGTAAACTGGTTGATAAGGAATATAAGAAAAAAGGTTGGCATTGTTTAGAAGTAGGGGTGGTTAGAAACTGTTAGGGTGATTACACCAAGGGGCATTTTGAAACTGCTAATGAAAATTAAGGATACACAAGGGAAATGCATGATTAGTGCGTGATCACTCATACTGTAAATATGGGAAAGAGGAAATGTAACTTCTTAGGCGATCCTGATAGGCTGTAACCGTTGGGGTCCTATCCAATGGGATCCCAGGGGAGGGAAAACCTGCGACACGGACAGGGGATAAAATAAGAGGTATTCAATACTGGCATGTGTCCTTCTCTCTGGGGAGTACCCGCTTCTGCAGAAACGTACTTTTAATAAACATTAATGCTTCAGCCGATCCTGTGCTAAATTGTTTTATGAGTCTTTTCAGCCATTTCTCACACTTGTGATAGCTAGAAAACTGGGCAAGAGGAACCAGTGTCAGAATGCTTTACTGAACGAACAACAACAAGCACAAGAGATCAAAAATAAGAAAGTTCAGGGTAAATAATACACACCAAGTGACAGCAGAATTAGAAGAGAATAAAAGGGATAACAACCAAACATCAAACTCAGAAGAAGAAAAAAACATCAAGTGCCCATTAAGAGCTACATCAAAAGCATCCAGCCAGCATGAAATAAAATAAAGATGTCATAGAGACCTTAAAAAAAAATAATCACACCATTAATCTATTGTAAATGTAGAAACTAAGTGCCAAATGGCCACAAATGATTATACAGGATAATCATGGAAATGTCATGTAAAATTTTATTTTAAAAGGTTGATTGGTATCAGGAAAAAAAATTATTCACAATTCATACACTGCAGGAATTCATCCTGTCAGCCCCTGTAGCTATTACCCAAGGAAAATCCAGAGTTATGTCCAGTCTCTCAGTCTGTCTACCTGTCGTCTCCTTCTTTTCTACTACGAATAATAGTACACAATGCAGCCAACGTTGGAAGTAAAGACTCCCTGAGAAATAAAACATTCAAAGTAAACAATCCACCAATAACATCTCATAACTAAGTTCATGGGCCATGACAGTGATGCTGTGCTTATTTACATAGGAGGAAGCAGCATTTAGAGAAAGCCAGTGTGGTGTAGTAATTCGACCATTGGATGGTGACTCTGGAAACCAGGATTTGAATCCCTGCTCAGTCATGTAAACTCGCTAGGTGACCTTGGGCAAGTCACACTCTCTCAGCCTCAAAGAAAGGCAAAGGCAAACCCCTTCTGAACAAATCCTGCCAAGAAAACCCTGTGATGTAGTCATCTTAGGGTCAATGCAAGTCAGAAACAAGTTGCAGATGTACAACAACAAAGCTCCATTTAATTTAGTGTGATTTCTTCCATTTAGTGCATTTGAATGCCTTTACTGCTACTTTGCTTTTATGTTTAGGACATGTTAATTACCCCATTAGTTTTAAATTCGCTTTACAACTTTGCTTTGGAGACACTTAAAGCCTGAGAAGCAATACATAAATTTAGGAAACAAACAATTTTAAAAGCCATTCAATGAAGAACTAATATATATGTTTACAAATGCATTAGTACTGGAGGAACAGGAAGTAAAGATGTTCTACGGGTAGGGAGCATATCCACACAAAGAGAAGGAAAGAATAGAAAGAAAAGAATCTCAGGGCTAAGGACTCCTGATGCAGCCACCCTACACTCTGAATCTACTAAATTACTGAATGGAAGACTGCTGGAGCATCACCATCTATAACTAGAGTTTGAAAACATACATTATTGTTGATAGGAAACTTTCAGTCTACAAAGTATTGCCCATCCCCAGTCATTGGCTGCTGTTCTGCAGTAGGTTTCTAGGAAAGAAAAGCACTGTTGTAGTCACAGAATCAAAGAGATGAAAGAGATCACAAGGGCCATCCAGTCTAACCCTCTGCCATGAAGGAATACACAATCAAAGCACTCCTGACAGACAGCCATCCAGCCTCTGTTTACAAGCCTCCAAGGAAGGAGATTCTGAGACTCCACTGTCAAACTGCTCTAACCCTCAAGAAGTTCTTCCTAATTTTTAAGTGGAACCTCTTTTCTGGTAGTTTGAATCCATTGCGCCATCTCCTAGTCTCTGGAGCAGCAGAAAGTTTGCCCCATCTTCCAGATGACATCCTTTCAGATATTTATACACAGCTATCATGTCACCTCTTAACCTTCTCTCTTTTGTTTTCAATGGGAACAAATATCTGTCACATTGGGGTGAAAACCCTGCTCATTCCCCACATCAGTTAATTTAAGAAGCACTGCCCTACCACACCTATAACTAGTTTATGTTCTCCAAGACAGGTTGAATGGACAGGAGGAGAATGAACAGGGAATTTGGGAGGAACAGTTATGAGATGCCCCTGCTGCCATAACTGATTCTCACCATCTACTCCCTGAAGCAGTCACTTCATTCCATCTAATGCAGGGGTGAGCGAAAAAGGCCCGTGAACCTCATTCAGCTCTCTCAGGGCTGTTTTTGTGGCCCCCATGGAGAATGTCCCCATGTTCCCTAGAGGATGTTTGAGGGGTAAACAAAATTGATTTTTTAAATGGGTATGGATGAGGGTATGGTCCTCCAAGATCTCCTGGGGGACTAGACCTTCCACAGTTGCCCAACCCTGGTCTAATACCAGGACAGGTTCTCTCCCTGCCCCATTCTCCACCAAGAGGGCAAAAAGCAACATATACACCCTGGGTACTAGATTCCTCCTACCTAAATAGCACTGAATTTTAAATTGTTTTAAATTATTTAAATGTTTTAAATGCTTTTATTGTCTGGATCCCATTCCAAGGTTGCTACACATAGAGTTGCTATGAATGCCTTAATGAATGAATGAGTGAATTAATTAAATAACACAAAGTATTAGCAGCTGCCATATGTTTGGTGCAAATGTGAGCCAGTCCATTTCGGGGGCCCTTTGCAATACAGTTTAATTCTGCCTTCCAACCCAGACAAGGAACAGCCTGCTCTCTACTGACAGGGATACAAAAGCAACATAAGACATGTGTAGCTGTGTGCATGCATGTGTGTGAGTGTGCGGGTGTAACCCGTTATCCTCTTCATCAGAAATTTCTGAACTAAACAAGCTTGCCTTCTATACACCTTGCAATGACGAGTAGCTCTTCCCTAGTTAGAAGTACCAGGCTTATTGTTAAAGGGGTAATTAAAGAAACACAATACCTATTGCTTCCCATTCACAATCCCCTGGCACGGTCTGATAAGAAGCCATCTGGATGGGTTTGATTTTTTTTCTTTTTCTTTTTACAGTATGTTCAGGCTGCAGTGTCAAACAATGGAGCACAGATAACAGAACTACTATATTACTTCCATGGAATCACAGATGTGAAAGAAGTCCAGCAAAAGGACTATAGCCCATACAATTGTCACCTTGCTTTATTAGCTGAATCTCTGTTGAAGGAAGACTATGAAAATTATACAAAACTATCTAAGAATAAGCCCTTTGATCAAATTTCAGCAGTGTACCCAGACTGCTTCATTCTGGAGTGGCTAGATACAATCCTCAAATGGAAAAATACATCTCCCAGTACCAAAGTCAGTATCATCCATGCCATAGTAGTTCCAGTTTTTGGGTGTGGATGTGAAAGGAGGACAATGAAGAAAGCTGACAGGAATAAAAAAAAAATCAACTCTTTTGAAATGTGGTGCTGGAGAAGAGTTCTATGAATACTATGGACCACCATAAAGATAAATCAATGGGCCCATGGGCAAATCAGGCCTGAACTCTCCTTGGAAGCCAAAAAGACTAAACTAAGGTCATAGTTCTTTGGACACACCATGACATGACGGGATTTACTGGAGAAAATGACACCGCTCAGTAAAGTGGCAGGCAGTAGGAAAAGAGGAAGACTGCATTTCAGATACAAAGGAGTCTTGTAGCACCTTTGAGACTGAAAGCAAGAAGTTGGTAACATAAGCTTTCACAGACTTGAGTCTACTTCATCAGATGCATTCTGAGGGTCATCAGAAGTTCAATCAAACTTGACAGTCCATAACAACAACAACAAATAAAATTGTGTATTCCACATCCATCCAAGTTTAATTATGTATGTATTTATTTATGTCAAGGGTAATAGATCCTTTTCTATCGGGGCCCAAACTTCCTTTCAGGCATTGTCAGTGGCTACATGCTGATAGTGAGCAGGACCAGAGCAAGAAGTAGGTAGAAACACCACCTCTTTCTCTGTCTCTGTTTCTGCTTCCCCCTTTTGTTGTATTCTTCCTCTCAGTTACTCTTCTCCTCTACTGGAGGAGAGACAGATCGCTGCAGGCAGAAGTCTGAACTGATCCCAGGTAGTTGGCTGCTGCTACTATTGGACAATTGGGAGTTCTTGTCAATCTACTTCAAATCAGCAAGAGAAACCAGAGTGTAGATCTCTGAAATGAGTACATCAAGTTAAACATCTTAGCAAGGCTATCAGCCGGCCAAGCTGGTAGAAAATCTTCACAGTGCTGAGGCTACTGCCAAGTCTAAAGGTACTGAGGGATCCAAGAGTACAGGTGGGAGAGAGAGAGCAGTTAGAACTATGCTGCACCATTATGACATGTGTGTTTCAGTGAGACATTTTTTTAAAAAAAAATCCTTCTGCAATCTCTTGACCCTCACCCTATCTTCTATCAGAGATCACTGACTAATAACGCACAATTATAGCATTATGCTTCCACTTTTACTGCTATGGCTGCTTCTTATGGAATGGGTGAGGGTCAAGAGAATCCTAAGTCTCCCATCCTAAACTGGAAATATGAGGATTCTGTAGGACGTAGCATGGCAATTAAAGTGGAACTACAATGCTATAACTGTGAAGTATAAAAGAAACCAACAGGTTAACAGCACACTCTTAAAAACTGCGAGCAAGTCCTACTGAACTGAGTAAAAATGTATAGTGTTGAGATACACAAATCCTGTAATCAAATCTGTAATTAACAGTTTAAGATTTGAAGCTGGTCAATGTTTCTTCATTTTTGTGTGTGACTCACCTTTGATCCCACTCCAGCAGAAAACTGACATATAAATGAAATGTATGAAATAAATGAAGGTTGGGAGGTTAATTGGCAGAGATATTGTGACTGTGTATTTCCCTCAACAGTAGCATTTTGGGCTAGAAGACTCATAAGGGAGTCTTTTCCAGCTCTACAGTTCTATGATTCCTGTGATCTACTGCTAAAAATGTGGTTTGCCTGCCCCAGATTTACACAGTACTGCAGTAAGTTTAGTGAAAACATTTGCAATTACTTCCAGACAGCAGGACCATCTGCATGCAGTTAGACACACATGGAAAGGAAAGGGCACCTAACTAATCTGCATGACATGCATTTCATTAGGGATGTAATTCTCCACTAAGTTTCTTCTCAAAGGAAGCAACAAATAATTCTAGCAATTTTCTCCCGCTGTGCGAAAAGTCTTTAAAAGATCACAGTTTTTGGAGCATATCAACAGAAAATTGTGCTGAAAATGCTATTGTCTCAGCAAATCACTGTGTGACTTTTGCACAGAATAAATTCCCAATTATAGCTTTTTTCTGTGCAGGAAATAATATTTCTGAACAGATACATTGTTTTCTGTGCAAACGAAAAGAAGCATGTGAATTTTGCACAAAGTAAGTACCAAACTGTGAAGATTCTCATTAGTCATTAATCATCATTTCTCAACAATTTTTTCAAATATTTTTGAATATTCTTTCCATCTCTCCATTCCACTATCACTTCTTAACTTCTAAGGGATGATCTTCCAAAGCAGTTGTATATTTCCTGTTCTTGAAGATATTGAGAAATATGAATAGAATATACTCTTGATGGCATTCATTCCACCTCCCTCCCCACAACTCTGCCTGCCTGGTCACCTGCTCACCCACCTACTACCCACTCATTTTTAATCTTGTCTTTGACAAAGACTTCCAGAGAATTCATCAAACAGAATGCCTTGCTGAGGAAGGTGTAATATTTTAATAAAAAGGGAGAAATATGAACATTGTATTTATAGGTGACTAAAATTGCTAGATAAATTATAAATGTTGCTTTAATTGAAATTTGTGACTTAGAGCAATGTTAAAGAAAGTTTGGTGGGGATGCTCACTCCAGCTAAAATTCTGGAGTAGACTGTTTTAATACAATTGAACTAGAAAACTAAGAAATCTGACAAGTGGTGCAAAGTAAATCAGTGCTCTACAAATGCAAAAGGAGAGGCATGTACCCAAAGAGAGCATTTCTTTGTATGGCTATAGCAGTTCAGTCTGCAGAAGAGGCAGGCTGCCCTTCATTTTTAAGAGTGGTCTGCTCCCTTTTGAAAGACCCCGCTGTGCATGATTACAATTGAGCATTTAATCCTCAGTCACAATATGTATCATTGTCATGCAAACTACAGCAGAACCTGGTTATTTGCCAATGGGGCCCTGTGGCATCCAACCATACAGATGAATTGACCCTAAACTTGCTTTGATACCAAATGAGTAACTGCAGAAGAAACAGACCAGACAGAGAAAGACAAAAGGTTTGAGTCAGCTAGGACTATCCAGTTCCACCTAAATCTCTGACCTGTTATTTTCCCCCAGCGTAGTCAAGGCCTTCTCAAAGTGTGATGTCATTTTCCTAAAAATGAAAACTTCACATCCTGGGGTTGTTCTTTTTTTAAAAAAAAACACTTTAATTCACAGGAAAGCTTTTGCCCTGCGGTCTGCACAGGCTGAGTTCCCACAGAGAAATCCATTGGTCTCTGACAACAAATGAAGTGGAGCCTCTGAAGGTAAGCAAGCCACCCTTGGAAATTTCATCACATTCTATGGTTTCATTAGAGAGCCCTTAAGCCCATCAAAAGAATTCACAGCATTCTTTTCAATTTTCTTTTTCTTTTCCCCTTTGCCTTTCTCATTCTCTCTCCTCTTCTTTTTTGTCTTCCCATAACATTGCATCTAACAATTCCCCTCTACTTCCAATGCTTACCTTGCAATATTTTGGGAGCATACTAGTGCATCCGATCACACCTGGAGCTTGGAATCGAGTCCTAAGGGAGATCACCCAGGAACATCACTAAAACCCCAATATAAAAAAAATCCAAAGTGACTGGGTGGGTTCATGTTCAGTCTTCTGCCACATTCCAGGACAGCAGGCCACTTTCTGAGTGCTCCACTATTCTCTGCATATTCCTAAAAGTCTAAGCAGAGAAAGGATGCAGCAAATAGCTAAGGCTGCAGTATGTATGGGCGGAGAACTGCAATGAAAGCAGGAAGCTTTTACCATGGCCTGGTTCCTGTCAGTGCTCCTAATTCAATCTCTCTTACATACAGCAATAAATTCACATGAAAAATTAACCAAAATCTACCCAGCAGCTGTACTTTCTGTTCCCTCCTCACCCTTTTCCCCTCTGCCAACTGCACTGCTTTCTTTATCTTGCAGAATTGTTCAGTCCCTTAATGGCTTTGAATGGCTAGCAGCACATTCCATATTTCTGCACTCAGTGTAACAGAATCCTGTCTCCACTGCCAAATGACTTAACTTACACTCAATTTAGATAGCATCTCACCCAGCATCTTGATCGAGGACGTCTGCACAATACCTTCACGTGACCCCAATGAACCCACTAGAATTGCTTTTAGGGCTGTGAAACTTTCTATACCCCTTTATCTTATAACCTCATGTATTTCAGTAAAATCTCAATCTGCTCCAAAATGCATTTTCTCTGAGTAGAAAGGAGACATTTGCAAAGAATCAAGAGGAAGCAGAATAATGATAGATAAAAGGGGGGGAGATAGTGTTCCTGCTATACCTTCTTAAGCAGGTGTCCACAAATCTAATCACTGTTCATCTACAGCCTTTTAATCTGCTATTTGTATCTCTCTTGATCTCATCTCTGCCTTCAAAAATAGAGGCCTAATTCACCCCTCCTTCCTGACCGGATGAAGGGCAAAAGGATGTTATCTTTTCATGTAACAGGTCCATTCACAAACAAAGAATTTGATGAAACCTTAGAAAAGTCACTTTTTTGTACTACAGTTCCCAGTACCTTGCCCATGCTAGCTGGGACAGTCTGGGAGTTGCTTTACAAAAAGTAACTTTTCCAAGCTCTGTGCTTGATAGCCATTCAGTGTCTCTCAGAGGCATGTCCAAGTAAGGGCAACCAAAACAAGTTTTCTGTTCAGCATTCCCCTTGAGCTTTCACTTTGAGACTCAGGGCCTTTTTGCACTACACTGTTATAGTGCTATTATTCTACTTTCTTTTTTTTTTATTCTATATTTTTTAAAAACACAAATGACAACATTACAAGATATTCTTCTCTTCAATTTACAAATTTCATACTATTTCATATAAAACATTGTTAGCTTCCATATTTGTATTAGTCATTTCAAACATCACCTCCCCTTCTACCCTGGTATGTTCCTTCCAATGTGTCTATTTAATGTGATCTCTTACTTCATACATCCATTTGTAGACTGGTCTCATATAATCTGTAAAAACAAACTGATCGATTGCTTATCAATTATCGATTGTCTTAAGCTTATTCTATTACTCATACCCGTCAATATATCTTTGTGTAATTTATTTCAATATATCTTTTAATCATACTCATACTAATCATTCCTTTTTCTTGTCTTTCATTCAACTCTCTCTTCATTCTAACAGATAACTCTTCCATTAAGACATATTCCTGTATTTTATCTATCCACTCTTCTATAGTCGGGCTTTCTGTTCTCTTCCAGTAACTTGCCCAAAGAATCCTTGCAGCAGTGATCATATATAGTACCACTGTTTCATAGTGTCTTCTTCCTGCTATTATTCCACTTTCAACATCCTATGGAATTCTGGGGTTTGTAGTTTCCAGAGGTCAAAGTGTTCTCTGGCTGAGAATTCTAAATGCCCCTCCCGAAACTGCAAACCCCAGGATTCCATAGGATGTTGAAAGTGGAATAATAACACTATAACAGTCTAGCACAGAAATGCCCTCATTGAGAAAACCCTAGGAGGCCCTCTTAAGTGCAAGATTTTCCAAATTTCTCACTTTAATTTCAGGATATACTAAAACACTTTCAGACTGTTCTCTATCAACTAGAGTTTTCATTTACTATTGGATATTTTGGGGGAAGGTGAATCAGGATAGTTGTGCATTCATGTGAGTGTCAAATTGCTACTAAAATGTAGTTAGCCTCGAATGTAAGCAAGACCAAAAATGCTATTATAGAACAGATTCCAAATTACCATGGTGGTGTGCTGGTGATAAACTAGTCCTTTGGAAAGCTTAAAGTAGCTAAATTAGGCTCTGATTCCACCTCAGACACTGGTAAGATTTCCACCTCAATAGTTCAGCTAATATCAGACTAGAGACAGGAGGTAGTGCCAGAAATCACAATTTCAGGTCACATGCCCCTTTTGTTGTATACAACAGACATCGTACCCAAGAGATGGGACCTATGTGTTCCATCAAAGCCATTGGACTCTAGCTCCCAGCATTCCTCTCTCTGCTGGCTAAGGCTTTGCAAGAGTTGCACTCCAATAACATTTGGAGTGGCACAAATTACCACATCTGGCAGGTACACAGGTTACACACATGGATCAAGGAACAAACATCTCTAGAACTGGTCCTATGACTAGATTAAGACAACTGTCATTGTCTGCTTCAGGATAACAGATGCTAAGAGCAGTTTCCTGGTTGGTTCATCCTGCTCAGGTTAATCAGCAATATTTATGGACAGAAATGTGTGTGACATACGACTTGTTCTTTTATTCCGCTTTCAACATCCTGTGGAATTCTGGGGGTTGTAGTTTACTGAGGCCAAAGAGCTCTCTGGCTGAGAATTCTAAAAGCTCCTCCCTAAACTGCAAATCCCAAGATTCCATAAGCTTTTGAAAGTGGAATAATAGTGTTACAACAGTGTAGTGCAGAAATGGCCTAAAGTAGGCTGCTATCCACCATAAGTACTGAAATAAAAATGTATCCACATACACAGTTATGGCAGTTATGATACTAGTTTAACCACCATGGCTCTATCCTAAAGGATCCTGGGATTTTTTGTTTGTAGAGGTAAACAGAAGCTTCTCTTAGAGAGACCTGCTTTTGTAGGGGAATGCACCAGAGTTCTCCAGCAAAGAATCCCTATTTCCTCACCAGACTACAAACCCAGGATTCCATAGAATGAAACCATGACATGTAAAAAAGTATTTATTATTATAACTAAGATTTAAGTGCCAGTATAGCCAGGTTTTATCTGTGGAACGAGGGAGTGGGTATCACTTTGTCCATCATCTCTGGCAACAAAAGGTCCAACCTGTCACATCTAGTGAGTCTGAGCCTCAGGGCAAAGGATTCTGAACTAATCTTTTTTCTAACTTGCAAATTCAGATATAGAGACTCCCACTTTAATTTGAAATGGTACTGTCCAGCAACAAATGTACCAAACAAATGTGATTGTGTTCCTACCTCATATTCTGTCGTGAGATCCTAGGATACAGGGCAGGGCAGTGCAGGGCAGGACACACACACACACACACGATTAATAAATAAAAATAATCCAGAATATTTTCATTGCTGGACACGTCACCCATTCTCAAACAAATAACAGAGTATATCCAAGGTATGTAACTGGAAACTAGTTCTTACGGATTACTATCAAGTCAGCGGAAACAGAAAAGTTGTTAAGAAAAAACATAGTAGCAAATGAATATTCACATCCAGCCAGGGGATTATGGAAGGCATAATTTGATTCCCAACTTTCTTGAGTTCTTGCAGAAAAAGTGTATTTGGAGCTATTCATACAGACAAAAGAAATGAGAACACACTCCATACTTGAAACTTCTCAAAAGTTATCCTCTAAATAAGAAAGAAAAGCAATACTTGTCACCGGATATGCCTAGAGAATTCCATCTCTCTCACCAACAGAACTTTGCAGAGTCTGAGACAAAGTCCTCAGCTTCAAGTCTCCAGTGCCACCTGTCACCTCTCGCTGTCACACAGCTCAGGTTTCTTTGGTGTGTAAATTTTTCGCTTTCCCAGCACATTGCTTTGTTGCAACTGTCAATGTCTTGCCGTGCTTTTGACTGTTCCCTAAGATGTCAAGTCTATTTCACCCAGAATAAAACCATTTCAGTTCCTGGCTTTCCTGACATATTATCATTGTTATTATGCACTATCTCCCTTGTTCTATTTGGCTCCTTTCAACACAGTACTAGTCAATATTTTGTACACTTCAGAAAGTTCTTCCTTTGTCCTGATTTTCTTCTGCCCGTCCATCTCTTGCACAACAATTGAAAGCAAAATAGAACAGGGGTGGGCCTCCAGAAGTACTGAGAATGCAACTCAGAGCCTTCTTTTCCTTTGGCTATATTTTGACTATGTTGGCTACTGGGAGATGAGCTCCAACAACATCTGGAGAGCCACATGATTCCCACATCTGGAACAGAACTTCCAGAGGCATTATGCCACTGAACACAAGATGCTGGACATAAACAACAGGAGATAGCTGTGTTCATGTCCTACAAGAACTTGGAAAAGTTATTTTTGAAACTTCAACTCCCAGATTCCCCACAGATTCAGTGGCCTCGCTAGCTAGAGGATTCAAAGAGTTGCATCCTACAAGCAACTTTTCCATGCTTCAATGTTTTGCCAGTGGCGTAGCCCTTATGCTAGACTAGCCAGCTGGATCATTCTGATGGGCTTGTACTCATTTGTGCAACAGTCTTATTTTTTTGAGGACTGGAAACCAATTTGATGGTTTCCAATCTGATGGCCATTCCCTACCTCTGCAATTCACTGCTGAAGGAGATTAGGTTTACTCGCTCTCCATTGCCCTTTCCATGGGCAGGCACAGACATTTTTGTTCCAAATAGCACTTTGGCAAGTAAACAGGATTGCTTCTAACTGCTAAAGTGGTCTTTAGATGCTGCTTTATATATTTATACTAACGTATATCCTGGCGTTGCCTGGGATTTTATTTTCTCATAGGTAATACTCATTAGAAAGATTTGAGATCCTGTGTCTCTGATTCCCCAAACCGTCTTGTCCAGTACTTGTCACTTTTCCCCATATGCCCCAATCCAATGTGTATTCAGAGTTATTAACATACAGTGGTTTGGTTTGTGAGGCGATTTGCTGCTAGGCCTCGTCTCCTTCGCAACCGGCCTACTCAGAGCTCTCTAGCTGAGAATTCTAAAGGCCCCTCCCTGAACTGCCAACCCCAGGATTCCATAGAACCTTCACAGCCAGCCAATCATATGAGGTCTTCACCTCACACAGCCAATCATATGAGGTCTTTGCCTACTTGACACAGATAAACTCACTCACAAACTTGGACTTTTATATAGTAGATTGATGTGCCTCAACTGCATTTTAATGTGTCTTAATATGTTTGTCACATTTCCATTTTTTATTTAAGTTTTAATATTGTTGGTTGCCTTCGAGTGCCGTTTTCGGCAGAACAGATGGGATACAAATTTAAATGAATGGAGGAATGAATGAAAAGAGGGTTTCAAAGAAGAACAAAGTGTTGAGCTGAGTCTGAAGGATGAGAGGCCACATGGATGAGCTGAGTGGGAGTTCCAGGCCTCAGGGCAAACATGGAGACATTCTTAAAAGTCATGATTATGAGTCACAGCATTCTATTTCTCTCTTTCTTTTTTCTTTCTTTTTAAAGAAAAGCACGTTCTTTATTCTTATTGGTCATTCAGGTCTCCCGCTGCAGAGGCCTGCATAAACCTAATGGCAATTCCCAACTCAAATTTGGTACGACCAGAATATCCCACTGTAATAGAATTTCTAATAAATAATCCATTTATGATAGTTCTACTGAAAATATTGGCTAGTTGCTAAAGCACGTGCTGGTGAACTTTTGCTATTGATGTACTTTTACATTTTATTATTAAATACCTTCAGGTTGATTACAGTTTACAGCAACCCTATCACAGAGTTTTCCTGGCAAGAATTATTCAGAGGAGATTTGCCTATGCCTTCTTTCAAGGCTGAGAATGTGTAACTTGCCCAAGGTCATTCAGTGAGTTTTCACAGTTGAGTAGTGCTCTGAACTCTGGTCTCCTGGTGCCCCAGTCCACCAAACAATTAGTGTTTTAATATTATAGTTTGTTTACTTGTGTGTTTTAATATTACAATGGCCCCTCCACTTTTGTGAGAGTTTGGGGGCAGAACTCTTGCAAAAGTGGAAAAAACACAAATAACTTCCTCCCATGCTCACTCTCCGATTCTCTTGCCTTTTGCCACAGTGCACCTGACTTCCTTTTCTGCACCTGAGCAAAAGACAAGGCAATGTGAGTGAGAAGCACCATGCACGAAGAATGAAAGAGTGCACTTTCCCCAGCCTCAATTCTCTTGCCTTTTGCCTGCATGTGGAGAATGCATGCCAAGGCAAAAGGGAAGGGAATGGAGGAGAAGCGCATGTGCACCTTCCTTCTCCGTGCACTGTGTTCCCCCTCCCATTCCTTTGCCTTTTGTTTGGGCATGGAAAAGGAAGGTAAGCTTAACCAAGCAAAAGGCAAGGGAATGGGAGGAGGAAGGAATGCATATGCCTTGTGAATAATCAAATTTGCAGAAGTCACACCTGTGAATGTGGAGGGAGGACTGTATTAATTTATGGAGTGGGGAGGTTAGCTGAACCTTTTAAGTTAGTCTTAGTGTAATCTGCCCTGAGTCTCTAATGAATAACATGACATTGCATTAATTCATCCTTGGCTTTTGGATGGGTCATCAGAAGGGTAAAAGTCTCCTGAAGTCTGGAAGAAGACAATAAATGTTGGGTGAGGGAGAGTAAAAAAATCAGAAGCATGGATGTTAACAGTATTATGAGGTGGCAAGGTGGCAATTTTTTGTTGTTGTTCTTAAAAAGAAAATTTAAAGAAAGGCACATCAGTGCACTTGTTTTTACAGTAACATCAGGAAGGTACCAAGAACACTTCTAGGTGACAATGTGGTGTGTATTTTCCATACAGCATATTCTGTCACCATGTGATGGCTCATACCATCATCTCATTTATTACATCATGCATCTTCCATTACAGCATCAAGCAGTGACATCCCAGCACTATTCTAATAATAGAATTGCTGAGTGCAGTAGTTTCTCTTTAAAATAAAATAAAAAAAAACGTAAAGACCAGATCACAGAATTGTAAACAGCCCAGCCATCTGAAACCATTGCAACTTTTGTGGGAATCCTGCAAAGGTTACAGAAATGTTCGGCTATACCCTCACTGGAAGATGAAGGTCCAGACAACATGAAAAGATCATCTGAACCAAGCCCTCAGTCAAATCCTGGACTCTGCCTCACTATTCTTCTCAATGGTTTTCTGTATAGTGTAACACACAGTTACTTTACCTGTTTGGGGAGAGCCAAAATGGTTTTCTTTTCAGCAAGTGTTGGCATGGGGAGTCTGTTCTTCTCTGACTTTGCATCTCATCTCTGTCTGTCGAGAGCTGGGTCAGGCAATCCTCCCCCAGCCAAGCCTGTGTATGTACGTTGCATGACATCAACAGGATTTGCATACCACATTGAGCATCTCTGCAAATCATTCCCCTATCTCTAAGGGCATTTCAACATACAATTCTGAAGGACTTGCTGGTGTCACCTTTAATTTAATAATTCCCAAAGAAGGAACAAAAGTAAAAGAGAGTGAAGGCACCTTAAAAGTTATTGCTTAAATACCCTGAAGGCTTCAGATTTCACTTGATCTTCTAAGCTAAGTAAATTCAGGTCTGGTTTGTACTTGGTTAGGATACCACCAAGAAATGCCAGATGCCGCTGCTGCATTTTAGAGCAGGGCACTGGCAAACGACCTCTGAGTATTCCCTTGCCTAAGAAAACCCTATGGCATACATGGGATCCCCATAAGCAACAGTCAGCAGAAAGGAACAGAAATAGACACAGCACTCTGAAGACCAAGGAATTTACGATAGCATGAGAGCGAGCTACAGTGTGTGCAAGCTAATCTACTATATAAAAGTCCAAGTTTGTGAGTGATCCTGTCTGTTTGTCTGCATCAGGCAGGTGAAGACCTCATATGATTGGCTGTGTGATGTGAGAAGACCTCATATGATTGGCTGGCTATGAAGATTCTATGGAATCCTGGGGTTGGCAGTTCGGGGAGAGGCCTTTAGACTTCTCAGCCAGGGAGCTCTAAATAGGCCGGTTGCTATACAGACGAGGCCTAGCAGCAAGTCCCCTCACAAACCCAACCTCTGTATGTTAACAACTCTGAATACAGACTGGATTGGGGAATATGGGCAAAAGTTACAGGTACTGAACAACACAGTTTGGGGAATTAGAGACACAGGATCTCAAATCTGTGTTTTTCAATTGCATCTAACTCCTAAGGTAAAGTAAGGTAATTCCTAAGGTATTTCTAACAAGTGTCACCTATGAGAAAATAAAAACCCAGGCAACACTGGGTAAATACTCTAGTGATATAATAAACGTGTTAGTCTTTTAAGGTATCACAGCACCTTTTGTTTATAATTCAGTGCTGTTGTCATTACTAAATGAATGCACTTAACATGCACTCCCTCCCAACTCTGGACTGATTTGGCAGTGCCAGCAAACTGCCAAGGGAAGTCATTTTAAACTTTCTAGAATACTTCCGTTTTAATTTCCCACGGTGCCCATAAGGGACACTACATCAGCAGAATTACAGGAATTTAGAATGGACTTATGAAGACCTGACTGTCAGATACAGTGGTCCTAAGGCAGTGTCAGGATGCACGGCTCCTGTCAGAAAGTATTTCCTGGATGTGGATTAGAATAGATCAGGCAGCTAGCTTCGGCATTGCTAGAGTGAGCTAGAGCATCACAAAGTATCAAATGCCAATTGTTGATTGCCACTATATATCTGTTAGAAGCTCGTTTGTGTATTCCAATGTATTGAATGCTTATTGGCTTTATTGCTCACTGCTACTATGCATCCAAAAAAGGGAGAGAAGATCGCGGGGGGGGGGATGAAAGTACCAAAAGACATTGTCTGGATCTGGAAATGCTCAAAGACAGGGAAGCAGGAAATATGTACCAGCCTCAAGAAAGGTAGATAAACAACTGTGACTCTGGGAAATATCTGGAATGGTGGGGTGATGTTAGATTTATGACCCTCTCCAACCACAGCTTTGCATGCCCAAATTTGTACAGAAGGTATAAAATCTGTAACCACCATGTATGCTTTAGTATTGCAACTTCAAATGAATTGTGCTATGTTGCTTGCTTTGCTACAAAAAACACTGCTGTTTAACTCAGAGTGAAGTTTGTGGAATGCAAGTTATCCAGGGCATAACACACAGGCTTTAGCACCAACAGACCTGAATTTTATAATTCCAACAATTATTATGTGCCATGTTGCTTAAAATGTTATGTACATGGGGAGGGGGGAAGGTCTTATGCCTGTGCTGGATGGGGTCACATTCCTTCCAAATTCTCAGGTTTGCAGCTTGAATGAGACTCTTATCTCAGTCTGGATGTCCAGATTTCAGCAATGAACAGGCATGCATTTGTGCAGCTAAAACTAGTGCACCCCCTATTCCCATTCCTTGAGATGAGAGATCTGGCCATGGTAACACATGCCTTGATTACCTCCTGACTGCATTACTGTTATGTGGGGATGCCTTTGGAAACTATTCAGAAGCTTCAGCAAGTTCAAAATGCTGCAGCCAGGCTGCCGACTGGGGCTGGTTACAGGGAACATATGATCTTCCTGTTGAAACAACTTCACTAGTTACCAGTCCACTTATTACCCCACCTTGCAGATCCCACCCTAAGGAGTATAATTATTTATATTAAATATAGTGAGCCACAGAGGTCTATTGGAGGGACACGCAGGCAGCTGAGTTATGGGAAACATAACTGGTTCCTGTCATGTATCCTAGGTGAATCTTGGAAATGAATCACACAGACCATTTAAATGGACTTTCAGCAATAATAGCACCAACAGGAGACGAGAAGTCTCTGGGATCAAATTAATGTTCCAAACAGCCAGGAATGTTATGCTTGCATCCCTGGATGAGATAACAATCTTGCAGGAACTACAAAGATGCCTGGCTGCATTTTCTTTATACTATAAAGCTGAAATCTATCTTCATAAAATTTGGCCATCTGGTCTTTCCCAGGAAATCGGGTCTGCCCCTGAGACACATTTTCCCTATAAAAGACCCGTTTTGAATTGCTTTTTGGAGCCCCCAGAGAGAGAGAGAGAGGAGATCCTCATGCTGTCCATTTTTCTGAAGAGCTCCCCACAGTTGCTGCACTGTTTCAACTCATGTCTCCAAAACCCTTATGCCTCTCTTAAATTTCTATAGCCCTTGTATGTTAGTGTGAGTGAATGCAACAGTGTGCTTGTGTGGATTTTGACATCTTTTCCAATAAAATACTGAAAGTTGAACAGTTAGCCTACTTCTCTGTGATCTGACTCCATAAAGCTGAGCTCAAGATCCCCTGAACTACCCTGTGCTCTTCACATTGCTACAGCAGTGTTTAGCTAATTTTCCCCACAAGTGATCGTTTTGATGACCGTCGGGAATCCCCCTAAGGGACCTCCAGCAGACAGGGTAACAAGACTTCTGGGCAGAATTCAAAGTGCCCATCTGAATGACCGTATCTCTCTACACGAGCCTGCCCAAGTTTTCAGTTCCTTGGCAGAAAGCTATCCCTTGCTCCTGCCCTCATTGCAGGAATGTTTGGTGAGGATTTGGGAAAGAGCCTTCTCAGTGGCTGCTCCCAGGTTAAGGAATTCCCTCCCACAAGAGTTTCACTTGGCCCCCTTTCTCCTTTCCTTTTGCCAGCAGGCTAAGAGCTTTGGCTGAAAATCTGTGTGACAGAAAGCGTTTGTGGTGTGTTTTAATTTTTTTTAAAATCATGATCAGTGTTCTTATATTGTTTTATTCTTGGTTTTAATTATACTGTTTAATTCTTTTTTTTCTTTTACATAAATAATGTTTTAGTTGTAGCTTGTTGTTTAAATGCTGTAACCTGTCTTGGGTCCTGCATAAAGAGAAAGAGGGTGATATAAACCAAATAAGTAAATGCAGTAAGGCGCAATACTTAATTTTTTTTTTCAAAAGAATGAACCAATAGCATCCACACACTGGCTATGCTATGCTGGCTGAGGTTCACTCATACATTTCCAGTACTCCATGTGTGTGGCATCAAGCGGTTGTTTTCACGTCTCAAATTTCCGTCACAAAGGCAGCTCTTTTGAATATTATTCTTGATGTTCACTTGAAATAGATACTGACAGATGGCAAGCATCAACATCCAAATGGAGTCCTGCCTCCAACCTATACCCTGGAGGGCCTTCTAATTGTTCTAATGCTGATACTGACAGGTTAACCTTATTGTTTTCATCCTTTAAAAGAGAAGTGCCAGTCCAGGAAACTGTAGCAGTCTATCTTCCTCCCATACCTTTAGGTCATATCCCCAAATGCACTTGTCTCTTGTCTTGAAGGCTCCTGAAAGGAAAAATACATCATGGTGGCCTAAATAGGCTCATTGGTTTACTCCTGGTAGGCTTGCCGCAGGGTGTCTACCAGAAAAGAAGCTGGGTAGATCCAAAGAACACCTGCTCCAGGCCAAGGCATCTTCTTGCCATAGTGAGCATGGAATCATCTGGTAAGCAAGTCAAATGGTAAGAAAAATCCCACTATACTTCTATACCTGAGCAGAAATCCAGTGAATCCTAATTATGGTAAGGTGGGCACTTAGTCTATCCCAGGAGAACCTAAAGGAGGAACTGACCCTCTCTACTGTCTCTGTTCCATCTCTGCTTCTGACCTTTTTGAACGCCTCGGTGGGAAAATGGCACATCCCCTCAATGGAGCACAGAGAGAATGGAGGGGGCTATTCTCCTGGGACAAACTAAGCTCTCACTTTTCACCACTCTACTCAGAGAAGGGGATGGTTCCTTTTTTTCTGAAAGGAGTTAATACTGTACCTTAACTTTTATCAAAAAAGAAACTATCCCCTTCTCTGAGTAAAGTGGCAAAAGGCCTTACTGAATATCTGGTTGTTAGGGTCTGAGGCACGGGGGCAAAGGCCAACCAGTACAGGTGCCAGGGCTGGGTCTAGGAACAGGCACTAGGTCAGGAAGCCAAAGGTCAGGGCACAACAAGAATCCAAGGGAGCAGTCCTCTGAGTAGCAAGGGTCCAGGGGGTCAGAGGCAAGAAGCAGGTCCAGGAGACAGGCAGGGGGTCAGAACACACAAGAGTTCAAGGCAACATGATCCTTTTAGGCAACAGGCATACACAGGGCTGGAGGTGGGTCCAAGAAACAGGCAGAAGGTCAGGGCACAGCAAGGGTTTAAGGCAGTAGAAGCCTACCAGGTAACAAGAGTCCACAGGGCCAGAGGCAGGTCCAGAAAACAGGCCAACATTCAAGTCCAAGGGTTAACTGTCAGCAGCATCAGGAACACCAGACTCAGAAGAAACAATACATAACACTGGAAACCATAACTGCTGTGGCAAAGGCTGTAAGAAACCCCAACCCTTATATAGCTGGCTGCTCCAGATGTCCTGCATCTGAGCAGCCAGCTGGGTCTGAGGTACTGGGCAGGATTCTGCAAAGAACAGGGTTAAGGCCAAGATCCTTGCAAGCAGAATCCTGCAAGGACTTAGTCACAGACCAGAACCCTTACACCAGTCAGGAAAACAGTGGCAGCAGCAGATAGGGAGGCTGGCCCCTGAAGGTGGTGCGGGTGCTTTCCCCTCTCTGCAGAATGACCCTTGACATCCACAGGTCAAATTAAAATCCATAATTTTGGCCCCAAACCTGTCCTCAATTTATACATGAGGTCAACTTATTTGGAAGTATATACTGTAGGTCACCTTTCCTCAACTGGATGACTGCCAGATGTTTTGGATGCTATTGTTTAATTAGCACCTGGTCAAAAGTCAAGAACCCTAGAAACTAATAAAAACAGAAGGAATCATGCAGTCTCCAAAGTCATTTTAACAATCATAGAAATGTAGAGTTGGAAGAGACCACACAGGCCATCCAGTCCAACCCCCTGCCATGCAGGAACACTCTCAAATCAATCCCGACAGATGGCCATCAAGCCTCTGCTTAAAAACCTCCAAGGAAGGAGACTCCACTACACTCCGAGGCAGCAGATTCCATTGCCGGACAGCCCTGACTGTCAGGAAGTTCTTCCTGAGGTTCAGGTGGAATCTCCTTTCCTGCAGCTTGAATCCATTGCTCCTTGTCCTGGCCTCTGGAGCAGCAGAAAACAAGCCCCCTCCTTCCTCTACGTGGCATCCCTTCAAATATTTAAACATGGCTATCATGTCCCCTCTTAACCTCCTCTTCTGCAGACTAAACATACCCAGCTCTCCTATCCTCATAGGGCATGTCTTCCAGGCCTCTCACCATTTTGGTCGCCCTCCTCTGGACTTGCTCCAGCTTGTCAATATCCTTCTTGAATTGGGGTGCCCAGAACTGGACACAGTATTCAAGATGGGGTGTAACCAAAGCAGAGTAGAGTGGTACCAGTACCTCCCTTGATCTAGACACCATACTCCTATTGATGCAGCCGAGAATTGCATTCGCTTTCTTGGCTGCAGCATCACACTGCTGACTCATGTTCAGCTTGTGGTCTATGAAGACTCCTAGATCCCTTTCACACGTACTGCTATCCAGCCACGTGTCCCCCATCCTATATTTCTGTATTCCATTTTTTTCTACCTAAGTGTAGGACCTTACATTTCTCTCTGTTGAATTTCATTTTGTTCGCCCCGGCCCAGCTCTCCTCCCCAGGTCCCTCTTAGATGATCCCCCCTGTTTTTTAAGCCCAGAAAGTTGAATGGCCACTCCTGAACGACTACAGGTACAGTGATTCTACTTAAGAGCTAGGCACAGAGCCTCATTTTAATATAGTGTTCTCCTCCCCCAAGAAAAACAACTGGAATTGAGTTTCCAGTTACTTCCAGGCTGGGGAAAAAACTGCAGAAGACCCACTTTTTTAAATAGGTACTGTCACTGGCATCCCAGAGCTTCTCTCCCCCAGACCAAAAACATCTGAAGGGCATCAATTTGGGGCAGTTTTCCCTAGGTCTTTTGCATTTTTGTAGATATGTTTACTGGCACTGTACTTTGGACATTATCTAACAGTGAAAAATTACTGTGTCTGCTTTGATTTTATTTGAGGTCTGCCCATCACAATAAATCAACAGAAGGGAAGCATGTGATAGATACTCCTGGGTCAACAGGAGGGATTAATGAACACTTCTGCTTACCTAGAGAGGTATCCAAGCTTCCTCCCCTAAAATAGAGCCCTAGATATTTTTGTAACCTCAGCTTAACAAAATGGCTAATTCCGTCTGTCTGCGAAGCAGTCTGGAAATGAAATCAATACCAGTAATCTAGAGGAAATTATCTGAGTCACACAATCTTGGAGCCTTACAGAAAGCAATTTTGAGTTATTCCTTTTTAAAAAGGAAATTAAAACAAGACACAAAAAAAGTCAAGCCTTGGGTTGCACCAGGTGTCAATAATTTCTCATATTCACAGTGCTAGAGAGCCACTTGGTATTTCATAGCCTACTCCATTAAAAAAAACAAGACAAGACTCCCAGCCAAGGAAATCCGACCTTCAGTTCTTTTTAAAATTAATGATGTCAAGCATTCCTTCACTATCAGTTGCCTCATCTGTCACTAAACTCCTGATAATGACCTTTTCATCTCTATCAACTGGCCTTAGCATCTCCTACTTGCTGCAGCATATCCATGTAATTAAGCAGTTTTCTGAATAGCTATGTCAAGGTCCAAATTTTGAAATGACGAGTGACATGGAGTAGTAACAGAGGCCATAGGTAGTCCTATTAAGATCAATAGGGCCTTTATGTTCCTACACCCATCTATTTCATTGTAAAATATTCATATTGGAATCCTATACATGCCTTCTTGAAAGGAAGCTCCATTGAATTCAATAGGACTTACTTCTGAGTAGATCTTAAAGGACTATGCTATCACACAATTTATTTATTTCTTTAAAATTTTACCATCCAATTTTCTACCCCAAAAATTCGCCAGAGTGCAATTAAAATTAAACGTAAAATGGATACAAAATCCAGCAAATACAGCAACAGAAATGAGATATTTACTCCAGAATCGCTTAAGATCAAATGCTTGCCTAAATATGAAGTTTTCAGCTGGGCAAGGGGTAATAGTCCAGCTCCTCACCCCTCATCACTGGCTATGCTGCTTAAAGGTGGTATACGGTTAAGTCCAACAACAGCTGAAAGGCTGTAAGTTGCCAACCTTGCTTGCTTTGTCTGCACTAAGGCTCAAAATCATTTGCTAGACCCAAGCTGAACACACCCACTGAATCAACTGCTAAAAATGTAATTCAACCCTCATGTAAATCTCTGATTTAATGGGCCTATTCTAGATTAGGTTAGCAATTCAATTTAGACCTGAAGGCCTAAGTAGAAGTTATGTGAGGAATACATAGAGTAATCTTCTTTTTCTGTAAACAGCTACAACTGGTGGAGAAGCAGGCTTGAATTAGGGCTATGCTCTGGGGAGAAAAGAAATTATTTGCTCCATTTTATGGGGCATGAATCCCAATATCCCCCAGAAAAGCTACATTAGGAATGAAAAGCAAAACATACTGACACATCTTTAAACTTCTGCTACTGCTGGTCACAGTAGCTCTGCTGGAGACATATGGATAAAGGGGGCTGGATCCAGTAATGTCTGGTACCTTCGATGCCACCAGAGTGGGTAATCTTCTCTGTTTTTGTATGGGGAGCTATCCATGGTACTCAACCTATTTTTGAGCCAAGGTTTAGCACCTTGTATATTTCCTTTAAACTTAGATGATGCACTGACTCAGTGACATGGAAGCCACCGGCTGCCACAGGTCACACTGCCTGCACCACAAAACATACTAAAGTGAAAGGGAGATATTTTTGGAACAAAACTAACATCTTATTGTACACACAGCCCTCCTGTGAGAGTGCATCGTACATTGGTCCTGAAGGAGGAGCTAGACTGAAGAGAGAGGAGGGCATGCCCTTCTTCAAAGATAACTCTCAGGGCCACCTCCATGTTTAAAGGGGCTCCTAGGAAATTGATAAATTTTACATATATTTTAAAAAGCTGGGCCATTTTTAGTTTCTTGCTCACACTGGCCTTAGCCACAACCAGATGCCACCACAGCTCCTTGAAGATTGCAATCAAAGTACGCCTGCTGTCCCCTTCTACGCTCCATCTGACAACTTTGTAGCTAACAGAAGACGTTGCAGTTTCAGCAGGAGATCAACTTGTCTCTCATTTTTATGTGTCAGTTATTCACAAATGAAGGGAAACAGGACGATGGATTAGGTCTAACAGTACGTGTATAACATGCATATGGTTTTAAACTTTTATCCTGTTCTAATTTGTCAAATGGTCTAACATTTAACATGCTTTTTTGTCTGTTTAAATTGTTTTATTGCTTTAAACTCTATATTTCTTTAAATTCTTCAAACAGATTCTATTTGTATGCTGTTCTGAGAACTCATGATAAAGTATGGAATATAAATATTTAAATCAAATAATAACACATACCCTTTTTTAATGCAAATTTGGTCAGCTGGGGACACTGATAAATTATCAGAACCTCACCAGGTGTAAGGGTATTTAAACCTGTCCCTATCTGCTCTGGCCCTAAATAAAAATTCTTCTTTTGAGTCTAGTATTTTCCACTGGAAGGAACCACTACTACCACTGGTACCAATAGCATGACATAGAGAGTTAATTTTCCATTTGAGTGAATTTTGGTTTTCCTTCTTGATTACAATTAGGAGACATTTTAATGCACTGAAAGCATCTCTTTTCTTCCCTGCTGATATTGCCAAATAGGACTGCAACTTTTTTAGAACTGATGATCTTGCAAGGAAACCAAGGAACTTAAGACAGCCTGTCAAGAGTGATAGATGTTAACTACTGTGCAGTGGCACAAACAGCTTTCGAGTAAATGAGTCTCAAAAGACTTGGGCTTTTGCAATGTCTTGCCCCTAACCAACAAATTATGAAGAGAAGGAACAGCCCCACTCTTTTTTCCTCCATGCACAAATTTTCAGAGGTCTTTAATTTTTTGTAAGGAATATGTTAATTAATAGTACCTGGCATATTTATGTTTGAAGCATAGGAAGAACCATGAAGGGGCAAACATCCCGCATTATCAATTGGTATTCTCGGTTCAAAAAAG
Source organism: Ctenosaura bakeri (assembly GCA_948474755.1). Classification (NCBI taxonomy): domain Eukaryota; kingdom Metazoa; phylum Chordata; class Lepidosauria; order Squamata; family Iguanidae; genus Ctenosaura; species Ctenosaura bakeri. The sequence goes on along the minus strand of CAOLHI010000602.1, from coordinate 161,269 downwards.
GGGGGAATCAGGCTTCAAATCCAACTAGGCTGCCATAGCCATTGATTTGTGTGAAGACTATATAGGTGATAAGGAACACCTGTACATGATGCCACCATTTTTCAGTTCTTGTTTGCATGACCCACATGCAAGGGAGGGTGGAGAAAGATTCACACATGAAGATGATCACTGGATGAATGGAACAAGCTATGGCTTACACATCTAAAACTTCCCACTGCAGAAATAACATCTTAGATCTGTACTTTGTCAGCACCTCTGTATCAACCAACATAGATTTTCAATAAACTCAGTTCACACATCCAGCTTACTAAGCATAGAGAAAAGTGTTGAGTTGCATACGCATACATGGGGGAGGGGAGGAGAGTAGAGAATTCTACCAGATCAATTTGTGCATTCTTCTACAAATCACAAAGAAAGAATGGCAAAATGTGATGTCTGAGGGACTTTAGTCATGTGAAAGGCAGAGAGAGCTTATTTTCTCATGGTGCAGAGAGATCCACTGAGTCAAATTGCAAGGAGAATTTTGCCTAGACTCTTGGGAGGAGCTAGTTCACCGGTGTTGAGAGCTGTTCCACAGTGGAATGGATTGATTTAGATGGTGATGGATTCTCCCTCATGTTTATGCAGGTTGAAGAACCATCTCTCAGGACTGCTTTAACTGTTTATCCCTGCAGGGCAGGTAGCCATCTCTACAGTTCTATAGCTCTACAGAATGTTGTATCAGTGCATCAGAATGAGGTTTTCTTATGAGAAAGGGAAGAGATCCCACTGTTTTAGTAAAGAAGAGGAGCAGAGAGAAAAATTGAAGCATCAGAATGAAAGGAGAAAAAGACGAGCAAAGAAAAAAGGTAGAGAAAGGACAAAGGGAAAGAGCACCAGGATGTGGGGAGAGAAAGGGCACATGGGTGGGTGAAGAAAGAGAGAGGAGACACTCAGCTTAAGGACAGAAAGCATACAAGGATAGTGAAGTAGGGTGAGAGGGGGAAAGAGCTGGAGAGAAAGAGCACTGGGTGGGATGGGGACTAAGCAAGGCCAAATTAAGGTTGCTGGTACTGTGGAGTTGAGATCCAGTAGGGTATAGTGGTTTGGGTTGGACAAGGACTCTGGGAGACGAGGCATCAAATCCCCACTTGGTCATGAAAACTCACTGAGTGATCTTAGGCAAGTCTGATCCTCAGCCTCAGAAGAAAGCAATATCAACCCCCCTGCCAAAACAAATCTTGCCAAGAAAACCCCATGATAGTTTTCACCTTAGAGTTGCCATAGGTCAGGAACAATTTGAGGGCACACAACAACAAACAACAACCCTTAGAGTGGTGCCATAGAATTTTTTTTAAAAATACAAAGCAAAGTAGAACAGACAGCAGCACAAAAATCCTCACACACTAACCACTTCCAGCCCTTTATCTTTGGGGTGAGACTAAGAGCTTGATCCCATGAGTTTTTACTCAATGAAATAACAGACAAAATCTTGATGGTAACTGAAATATTGGGGGATTCATGTAGTGACTGGTGCAGAAGTTAATACCTTTTACTTTCAGTGCTGGGCACATGGCCAGGATCAATTGCACCAACTGAATCAGCGATAATCTGGCTCTGGGAAAAAGGAGTTTCTAGGTTGTGGAGAGCTGGATATCTCTGCTAATAATAATAAAAAAATTACTTCAATTCCTTGCCTGCTAGCTAGCCATTTTAATTGCCACCAAGCATGCCACACTGAACGTATGGAAACAAATTAAAAATGGCAGTATTTATCCTTGAGATGCTGAATAAAAGCAGCACCTTGGAGCTGGGGATGAGGCCAAGTTCTACTTTGGGACAAATTCATCACTTCATCTCTGTTTGTGTTATACCAAAACGAACACATTTCCATATTACTGGTACATGTTCAGGGTGCCAGCCCAACCCCCTATGGCCTCTTAAGAAAACAGCTGCCACTTGAGCAATGACAAGGCTGAATTTGACAATCAACAGGGTTTTGCGGGTGAATTATGGGCTCCTCCACAAATATAATCACAAGAACAATCTGCTCATGATTGCTGTGCCAAAGCTCATCATGAACAAGGATTCTGCCAACCAGATTGATTCTGGCATCACTAGCATGATATTCCTTTGCTTGTCAAGGTGAAACTATTTTAACTTCCAAAAGCAGGTAAGCAAGGGTGGGAAGTGCTGTGCCTTCCAGCAACCCTCAACAGCCACAGCTAGCACAGCCAATAGTGAGGAATGCTGGGAGCTGCAGTTCAACATCTGGAGGGCCACCAAAATTCCCATCCCTGACACAAACATACTTGGAGAGTACCAAAAACCTAAGCAGCCTTCATCGGCACATCAACATCCTTTTCACAAACATGACAGTCCCCTGAGTTGTTGGCAAAGTTCAGCAGAACAGGAGCTTTGGCAAAACAGTCCAAGATATTATTGCTGAGTACTGGGAAAATAATAGCTAATGTCCCCAAATATATTTATTCAGAACTGTGAACACTAAAGCAGCAAAGTGAGTATATTCTAGGAGCAAAAGGAAAGCCAGAAGAACTCTGCACGGAAAGTTTTTTTAAAAACAACAACACTAAAGTAACTGGAAAGGAAAGAAATGCCACAGTAAATCCAAGGAGTTAAGAAGGGATTGAAAAGTTACTTTTGGGGACTATGAGACCCAGAATCCCCTAGCAACCAAGATTAGTGTCCTTGCTGGGAGTTGCCATCCAAAAATGTAGCTTTCCAAGGTCTACCTAAGTCCCCTATGTTGGATGGTCATCTCTTGGGAATGCTTTGATGGTGTATTCCTGCATGGTGGGAGGTTGGACTCAATGGCCCTTGTGTTCTCTTCTGACTCAACAATTCTATGATCCTTGGGCCAGTTCATACTGAAATCATGACTTTTTAATTCACAATTGGAGTCTTTAGTTTAAAGAGAGAAAAACTGTCTTCTGGAGAGCTCAAACATATTTCTAGGAAGCAAATCTTGAAAAGTCCTGAGTGTTGAAAGAAGACAATTGCCCCCATATAACTAAAACTTGAGGTCAACCAGGGTGACTAGCAACAGATTCTGGGTGGACAAAAGGAAGCACTTAATTTTGCATGGTTAGCTATTAATTGATTGAATTCACTGGTGTAAGGTGCAGTAGACATTGGATGAAGTGTCTTTTTAAAAGAATTAGGCAGCTATATTGTCCGTACTTACCTATGAGCAAAGGCAAAGATGAATATGAATCTATTATTTCTGAATTTCTGAATATGAATCTATTATTTCTGAATAGACATACACAGGATTGGACATACTAAAGGAAAACTGCAAACTTATCAACAGCTATTACTTATTGGTTAAGGGATACCTCCAGGAACAGATGAAGCCTAATTTCTGAATTCCAGAAGCTGGAATAACAATAATAAGTACGGACAGGCCATTTCCATTTTGCCCTGTTTGTGACCCCTTGAGAAAGGCCACTGATGAAGCCAAAATGGTGGTCCAATGGATCTTGGTCTGACATAGCAAAGCAGTCCTTATGGGCTGTATCCAATAATGGCCTTCTGTTTGCAACAACAATAAGTGTAGGAGGGTAAGATCTCCATGCTGCAAGTCCCAGCACTCCAAAAAACTGTTTTGGAGGGCTGCAAAATCCTACTAAAAATATTTTAGTGGCAGACAGAGATTTTGGGATGAAAGTCCCCAAATCCTTATGTTAATGCAAGTAAGACATTGTATTTAGGCCTATATGCTTAACAGACAACATTCAGCATTATTTGACAACTGCAGAATCTCAGTGGCTATATAATACACTAACACGACAGGATGAATATTTCTAGTCTGTTGCTGCTTTCTCACAACTGCAGCTTGCCTCATTAAAAACCAATTATTACTAATGCCTCTGACTGTCAGTGTCAGCAGAGAACCCTTCAAGAAGTCCTACCTTTCCAGACATTCGCTAGGTGCAATTACTGTTTTAATGAAATGGAGGACTTCTTATCCATTATGCTTATGCCAGAAACCTGAAAAGTCATTAGGCAATGATATCATATATTGGAAACCTCTTGTTGGCATAGCTCCTGAGTGTTCAAGATATGATAAGGAAATAAAAGCTTCAATGAACAATTTTTAAAAATCACCGCCGCTGACACAAAGCAAGTGTGATGCGAAATGAGATGAGTAAAGCCTATCAAAATAGAGTTACACTTTCTTTACCATGACAATTACTGTATATACTTATGTGTAAGTCTAAAAATTTTAGTAAAAAAAATGGACTCAAAAAACCCTGGGTCAACTTGTTCTCAGGTCAAAGTAAGTACTGTGCCTTAATTCTTATCCAGAATGGAATCATCTCTTTTTCTGAGAGGTGAAAAGCGAGAGCTTATTCCATCCTCCTTCAGAAAGATAACAATGGCCATTTCTGCACTACACTCTTACAGCACGATTATTCCACTTTCAACATCCTATGGAATCCTGAGGTTTGCAGTTTAGGGAGGGGCCAACCAGCTGGCCAGAGCTAGACATTTTGCAACTTTAAAACAGGAAGCACCAAATGGAATGCCCTGAGTGCACTATTTTTCCTTTCCATTCGTCTGCAAGATTAAATGTTTTCGAAGACCACAGGGAGCTGTAATGTTTGATTTTTTTGCAGCTGAGTTAATGGCATGAAATTCTCACAAAGTCAAAACACTTCATGGCAAATACTAAAATAGATCAAGAATTGAACAGGGAGAAAACAGGGGCCAATAGGGACTTTGGTGGAAATGTTTACATTTTCCTTTCACATAAATAATATTATATTTATTGGCTTTTTTCTCATTGCAATACATAAACAAGACCTCATGCAGGGGCAGATATTGTGCAGTCCTTCAGAAGCTGTTAAACTATAACTTCCATCAGCCCTAACTAGCATACTCATGGTGAAAAACGTTGGGAAATATAGTACAACTTTGGGAGGGTTGCAGAGTCCTTCATTAAGGAGCCACATCCTTGCTGTTGTTGTCTGCCATCAAGTCTACTTTGATTTATTGCAACCTTATGCATGAGAAGCTTCCCAGACCCCAGTCTGCTAAGGTATCTTGCAGACTCAGGGCCATGGCTTGTTTGAATCAATCCACCTGTTGTGCAGTCTCTCTCTTTGCTTACTGCTTTCCTCTTTGCCAAGCATTTTGTCTTTTCCAGTTGAGTGATGTCATCTCATGATATGTCCAAAATAAGACAGCCTCAGTTTAGTCATCTTCACTAATTCAGACTTGATTTGCCCCAAGATCCACCTGTCTGTTCTGTTCTGTTTTTTTTTTTTAACTAGACTATGGCCATTTCTGCACTAGCCTGTTATAGTGCTATGATTCCACTTTCAACATCCTATGGAATCCTGTGGTTTGCAGTTTCGGGAGGGACCAGGTGGCCCCTCCCGAAACTGCAATCCCCAGGATTCCATAGGATGTTGAAAGTGGAATCATAGCGCTATAACAGGCTAGTGCGGAAATGGCCTATGGTATTATGAGTAGAACTCTTCTTCCACGTTTCAGACAAGTTGATTTTCTTCCTGTCAAGCTTTCTTCACAGTCCAGCTTTTGCAAACATACATAGAAATCAGAAATGCTATCGCATGCTTGATTCTGGCTTTGGTATTTAATGATATACCTTTAACACTTGAGAGTTTTATCTACTTCCTTCATAGCTGCCCTCCCAAGTCCTAGACTTCTTCTGATTTCCTGACTCCAGTTAATAACTGAGTCAAGACATGGGAAATCTTTAGCTATTTCAATGTCCTTGTTACCCACTTTAATGTTATATAAACCATCTGTAGTCATTATTTTTGTCCTCTTGATGTTTCGCTGTAACCCTCCATTTGCACTTTCTTTCTTCACTTTCAGTAGTAGTTCTTTCAACTCTATGCTATTTTCTGCTAGTAATATGGTATCATCTGCTTATTTTAAACTGTTCATGTTCCTTCCCCCAATTTTCATGATTGCTTCCTCTAAGGGCCTTTCTGCACTACACTCTTATAGTGCTATTATTCCACTTTCAACATTCTATGGAATCCCAGGGTTTGCAGTTTAGCGAGGGGCATTTAGAGTTCTCAGCCAGGAAGCTTTTTTGGCCTCAGGAAACTACAAACCCCAGAATTCCACAGGATGTTGAAAGTGGAAAAATAGCACTACAATAGTGTAGTGTGGAAATGGCCTAAATCTCTAGTCCTGCTTTCTGTATGATATATTCTCCATACAGATTATTCAGATAGGGTGATCAATGCAGCCTTGTCTGACCCACTTACCACTGGGAAACCATTCTAATTCTAATTCTTCTCAGCCATGGAAGCCTTGAGTGTGTCGCACACTCTCAGCCCCCAGAAAACCCCATTATAAACTTGCCTTAGGGTTGCCGTAAGTTGAAAATGTCTTGAAGGCACACAACAATAAGAACAACACATGGTGGACATGGTAGACATCTTTCTGTTTTTGTGTTTCAACATATGCCTGACCGGAAGAATTCAGTAAATGAAGTTTATCTCATCATTTCATCTCCATGCCAGAAAAAGCTCCATTTCTATGTGTTAAGCTCTTAGTTAAAACTGAGCTGCTGGATCAGGAAGAAAAAGAGCTGCCAAACTTTAACAACGTAAGATGTAGTACTAGCTGTTGGCAAAATACTCTATACCAGGTGGGGTGAACATGTGGTCATGAGTCAGCAGTGTGATGCAGCAGCCAAGAAAGCCAACGCAATTCTTGGTTTCATCAATACGAGTATGGTGTCTAGATCAAGAAAAATAATAGTACCATAGCATTCTGCTTTGGTCAGACCTCATCTGGAATACTGTGTCCAGTTCTGGGCACCTCATTTCAAGAAGGATATTGATAAGCTGAAACATGTCCAGAGGAGGGTGACCAAAATGGTGAAAGGTCTGGAAGCCATGCTCTATGAGGAGCAGCTTAGGGAGCTGGGTATGCTTAGTCTGCAGAAGAAAAGGTTCAGAGGGACAAGATAGCGATGTTAAAATATTTGAAAGCATGTCATACTGAAGAGGGATCAGGCTTGCTTTCCACTGCTCCAGAGACTAGGATGAGGATCAATGGATTCAAACTACAGGAAAAGAGATTCCACCAAAACCTCAGGAAGAACTTCCTGATGATAAGAGCCATTTGACAGTGGAATATGCTGCCTCAGAGTGTGGTGGAGTCTCCTTCTTTGGAAGGTTTTAAACAGAGTCTGGATGGCCATCTGTTGGCAGTGCTCTGAGTGTGTGTTCCTGCATGGCAGGGGGTTGGAGTAGATGGCCCCTGTGGTCTCTTCCAATTCTATTATTCTGTGATTCTGTGGGGACACACTAGACCCAGAGAGCTACACCACCTCATTTTGGATGTCTCTGGAAGGCTACATCACAACGTTGTGGCTGCCATTTGAGCAACCAAAAGGAAAGCTGCATCATTCCCAGTCACCGTTAAGAGCCTTTTCAGGGAAGGAGGATCTGTTCTTGCAATTGTAGGATGGGGAGCAACAGTGGTTTATGATTATTTTGGAGCTTAAAAGAGATGTTTTTTGAAAAAAAGATTTCTTTTAATTAAAATAAAAAAGAGGGATGTTGTAGATTTGGGATGTTAAGTGGTGACTTCCAAGGACCACACATTGGACTGCCCCTAAAGGGCAGTGTGCAAATTGTGGACCACATGATTCCACCCCTGCCTTCCAAAATAGCAAATAATTAGAACAAATTAAGCTCTTATTTGGACAACTGCACCTTGTCCAAATGCAGTCCTTATGTTTGTTAACAGGGGTTGCCAACCACGGATTTCAGATGTAATGAGAATGCAAGTATGTGTGTTTGGGGGACATTTTCATGGAAAAAAGCAACAAGGAGTAGAGTTGCCAGACTAAAAACTGGAGACAGCTCTTGTACCTTTAATAACTGTGTAGAAGAGGGATTTTCAGCAGCTGTTGCTTGTCATGCAATCAAGTTAACAAACAGGCTCATTTTCTACTTCAGGGACCAAATGGGAGAGAGAGAAAAAAAGAGAGAAAATGGAAAGGACTGGGATAGAGAAGGAGTGGGCAGGAAACACATTAACTTCTCCCACTCCACACCCTCCAACATTTCACATATGAACAGTGGAACACCTGTGGCCAAGCAACACCAGAGTTTGATCGAGATGGCAAAAGTTATAAATGAGGAAGAACACACAAGCTAGGAGGGGCTGCTGAGCCTTACTGGGAAAGGCAAGACTCCAACTCCTCCTGTCCTTTCCACTCTTCTGAATTGAGTATAAACTGCTTTTTACACTTTGAAATCAGTTTGCAGCAACTGAAGTAAGCTGAGGACAGAGAGGAAAAGAGGGAAAAGGAGAGAGAAATTGGGAAATTTTAAAAGGAGCTGAAACAGTGGGATGATAGAGGCTTATATAGAGGCAAATTGGAACAATTGGGAGGGTATGCTATTCATAACCTCTTCCCTTTAAAATACTGTCACACCCATGCATTAATCTAAGTCAGCAAACAAGGTTGAGAATGTAAACCTGCTGATGCCACATATAATTCCATTTTAAGCAGTGCTTGGAAAAGTCACAGGTAATTGCAAGATTCCCTGAGCCAGCAAAGTGTTTTTTTCAAAATTCTGGTTCTAAGAGGTATAGAAATGGAGATCTGGCCCGCAGTTTAAGTAAACTGTTATCTGGTATTAACCTAAAGTAGACCACTTTCAGCTCATGTGACTTTGGGCTAATCAGAGGGCATATTTCCCCTGGTGACCACATGAATATGCCAACTTAATTAGCAACAGAAGTAAAGGGCTGAGTCAAATGTTACCCCAGAAGTTAATGTTGCCAAAAAGCACTTCTGTTTAGTCAAGACTTTTTTAAAAAAGCTGAGGTAATGTTTGAATCAAAAAGCATTCTGTAGCCATGCCTCAGCATTACTTAGTATGATTAAGAAGAAAAATGAACAAGCAGCTTCCCAAAAGCCAAGCAGGACTGCCACTTTTTTTATATCTCCTGCTTTACAATCAACTAATTCAACAAGGACAGCTTTAGGGATGCTAAGATGGGAACTGTTGACCCCGGTGGATTTATCTCCAGCCTTGCAAGTATTCAAAGCACAAGAACCCAGCTTGAACAAAGAGGGAAAACATCAGGAAGTTCTATTTCACACCAAAATAGATGTTATATAACTGACCCATGTACCCCGATGGCTGAGGCCAATAATATTACCAGGGTCCCAGAACAAGTATAAACTATGGGCCTAAGAGCTCCATTGTTAGAGTCAAGTCTAAGGATGAAAGGAGACTTTCCTTGAGGGACAGTCAGTACCTTTCAGACATGAGGGCTCTGTTGATATGCATATCCTCTGTCATGCCTAGACCTAGAAGAAAATGAAAGGCTCTCCTTCCATTATAGCTACCAATGCCTTGGCCATGGAGGGAGAGAAGAAGAAGCAGAAGCAGACACAGCTCAATCATGCCTAAGCCCAGAAGCAGATGGAAGGCCCTCCATCCATCCCAACAGCCACTGCCCTGTATGTACATCACCAACACAGGGCTCCTAAACACTAAGGGCCATGGGGCATTTTCTCTAATTGCACCATTGATGGTTCAGCCTTGCCAATGGGCCTTCTTTCTAACAAAATGAAAGACTGGCCCACATAAACAGCATCAGAAAAGTTGCTACACATGGTACCATCATCACCATCAAGCTTTTTTCTAGGATGAATTAGGATGTAACACCAGCTGATAAACAAGAATTGGTGGGCAACTCAGGCCAGAAGCCAAAGGGATGTGTTCACTAACTGCCTTTTGAGATGAGAATCAGAAGAGGGTCAATTCGTCACATGCAGCCATCCCCCCCCCCAAAAAAAAAACCCAATCCAGAGAGCTAGAAAACCTTACAAAGCCAGCTTCTGGGCAGCACAGAAGACTATAGGAAGAAGGCAAGAGAAAAAAAAATATTCTGGCGACTGGCTAGTAGTATGACAGTATATTTATGCCTTAAGCATTACAGTGCAAACTGAAGTAGCAAATTAATGGAAAAGAGTGATAAGCAACTGGCTGAACACAGTATAGTGTATGAAAAGAAATAAAGAATTACATGTACAAGCACCTGTACTTTAAATTGGAATTTATTTGTCAGATTTTTTGTTCAAAAATTTTCAGCAATGATATTTTACATTTTTAAATTACCATTAGTATGCTGAAAGAAGCATTAATTATTATGTTATTGTTCTTACACATATGGCTTGATCTAAAAAAAAAAAAGGTAACAACAGAATTTTGTAATTAAAAAAGAAAAGTTTCTCTGCAGGCTTTGAATGGATCACAGATGAAGCTGAAACACACCTATAGGTTGAAAATCCATTTCAAAACACATCCCAGCTGTTTTCACCTGAAGGGGTAAAAACAATTTTAGGTGGACAAACAGCCAGAAGATAAAGAGTTACGCATTCTCTTTCCTCTACCACTAATTGTTGCAAGACTGATGCAGGTATTTCATACAGGATCTAGTTTATTGAATTTGGCAAACTATTAGAACTAGCATGGTGTAGTGGTTTTGAGTGTTGGACTATAACCCTGGAGACCAAGGTTTGATTCCCTGATCATCCCACTGGGTGACGCTGGGCATGTCACACACTTTCAGCACCCAGAAAACCCCATGATAAGCCATTTCCGCACTTGACTGTTATAGCACTGTTATTCCACTTTCAACACCCTATGGAATCCCGGGGTTTGCAGTTTCGGGAGGGCCACTTGGCCCCTCCTGAAACTGCAAACCCCAGGATTCCATAGGATGTTGAAAGTGGAATAATAGTGCTATAACAGTCTAGTGCGGAAATGGCCATAGGTTCACCTTAGTTGGAAACAACTTGAAGGCACACAACAACAACAATCAGAAGTTGTATTACAGAGTTTAGGTTTGGAATCTAGCTGTACGGAGAGACCCCTCCAACTTAATTTATTACATCCCATGCAATAAACTATCATTAGGAAGAAAGAACGCCCAACTCCCTCTCACAGAAAGAAAGGTAAACTTGAACAAAACCAAGAAGATTAAAAAAAAAGCAAATGAGTTAATTAAAAACTAGAGGAGAAAAATAACAGCTGTTATGAAAGATATAACAGCAGAACATTGTTCGGTTTGAGCATGGAAGACAATCCAAGAGTTTCCATCCAACAAACAAGCATTGGATTTATTAAATTCGTTTTATTTTAATTTCTTCCAATGTGCCTTCTTACGAGTGTTCGGTTTCCACTGGCTGCTATGGGCCCACATTCGTTATTGTCCTTTTGCACCCAGGTGCATTAAGCACAGCACTATTTGTACTTTGGTTGCTAGGCATGCAGATAGGTCTGAGACAGGGATAGGTGTCATAATGTTTTCCTGAAGTGGTGATATCCCCTAAAACTTTGCCTAAGTTGAAACGACTTAGGAAAGCTTCTTAGTGGTACCTGTTTTTTTCTTGTTAGCAAAACAGTTCAGGAGAAAGAAGACACTTGACTTGTATATAGTCATCTGCAATATTATTTTTATTATAAATGATATCAACTCACAAAAGGTTTCTATCCAATTCAGGCAATGTAACAACCAATTCATTTTATCAGGTTCAATAACTGTTTCCATTTGAAGAAGCTATTTTTTTTTTATTACTCATGCAAGTCTATTCCACTGATGTCATGCCATTCATAAAAAGTTATATGTTCAAGTACCCTGGTTAACAGTTTGGCCAAACTTGTTCTTAACTGGTCTTGCCTTCATATTCTGTTTGTTGTCCTATTCCATTGGAACAAAATGTTAACAGTCCTCCCTGGGCTCTCTGTCACTGTCACAGAAATTGCTGAATAAAATCTTTTTATGCCTTTGGATAGTTTGTTTAATAATGGCACTAGGTGCTGATGAAAAATTTGTTGCTACAAGGGGAGCTCTATTAATTTATTTTAATGCCACCCAACCTGGAACTACTCTATTTAAGTCCGTTTTTTAAAAATGTCAGCTCTTTCTAAAATAAACTAGAGGATCACATGGGCTTGCGATCATGGGCTCTCCCATTATCTGGGCAACACAGCTGGGGGAGGAGGATGCAGTCTCTCCTCCAGGTAAACAAAAGGTTAAGGTCTTTAAGTTATATTTATTGGAGGTCAGCATCATGGAAGATCATGGGATATAATTACCCAGTGAGGATGACCAGTTTGGGGAAAAGTGTGGAAGCTCTGAGATGCTTCCAAAGTGAGATGTTACAAAAACTCAGGGTGCCGCAAGGCACAGAGAGAGCCAAAGAGACTGGCAGACAGAGACTTTGAGACTGATGGAGAGGTGGGGAGGTGTGAGCTTCCTCACCTTCTCTAGATAAGCTTGGTCACTGGCTGGACAAAGGAGTCCAGGGTTCCCACTTCCCATGAACATCCAAGACCCAGAACACCCTCTTTCTCATGAATAGAATAAGAATGTTCAGCTAGTCATGCTAGGTTTCTTCTAACCTCAGTTGAATTTGACATAGGAAGTTTTTGTAACTGTGTAACTGTAATGCCTGAAGGGATGTAACTTCATGTACATGCCTTTGCTCAATGTGTGCATCCGCATAGCTTCTCATCTACCACAGGAGGGGGAGACAAAGTCTCTTCAGAGTCAAAAGTGAAAAAGGTGCAAGTTAAACCACCCAATAACTTCTCACTAAGTTACTGAGCCATGTGGGGTAAATTAGTGGGTGGTGATAGCAAGACAGTATTTGGTGGACGGGGTGAGTGTGTCCCTCTCTTACTCCAGAACAGGAAACGGGACCAGAGAACCTGTTTCAGGAACAACTGGCTGGTAAGTTTCCCCAGAGTTAAACAAGCAAGCTTGTTTTAGAGAAGGAAATTTGAAATACTGATCCTTTTCTAACAGGCTGTCATTACTAGAGGTAATGTGATATAAAGCTCATCAAAAACCAGTTTATGCACACACACACACACATATATATTGGATATTATTATTATTATTATTATTATTATTATTATTATTATTATTATTATTATTCATTAGCTTGAATTCTATCGGTGGTGGCATCTAAGGTATACCCATTGAAATAGTGGTATTTACATAAGTGTTGACTTACCATCTAAAAATTAATTCAGTGCTATCAACAGTATTCATGCCATCATCATCATCATTATCATCATCTCTATTCCACATTTCTCCCCATAACGGAACTCAAGGCATCTTACAAAATTATACAGATTAAAAGTTGTACAAAAACTTCAGTTAAAATATAAATATATAAAAGCTATTTTAAAAGACCATTGAACAATTTATGAAGTCAAAAACATTAAAATTAATTAAAAGATTACATAAAAACCTTGCCATGCCTAGAAATAATGGTTATTTAATTATTTAATCTGAACAGAAAATAGTATTAATACTTGGCATCTATATGTTTACAAACATCTCTGTGTGTGTGTGCATTCACGTGTACACAGAGCTCACAAGAAAGAGATCTTAGAAAAGGCATTTTGGCTGTGAGAGGAAGGAAGAATATCTCTCCTAAGACTTTAGACAGCACACATGATTTTGTAAGCATTTCTATTAAAATAATTATGCCATGCTGCCAAATTAAAGACACATGCACATTAATTTATTGCTAGAACCCTACTGAGCACTTGTATTTATCACTGATTTTACTAGAGTATTTATAAAGCACCTTTATATAGTGCTCCAGGATATTGAAAGCATGCTGCATATATTATTTTAGTAATCCTTACCAAAACCCTTGCTAAGAAATTCTGTATTATTATATCCAAACTAAGAATAGGTTAAGGAAGTCTAGTGTCTTCATGGCTAAGGAACATAACTCAAGCAACCATGAACCACCTCTATAATACTCAGCTTCTATTCTACAGTGCATTCTTCTCTATAAAAGCTGGTCCTCACCAAAACTAAACCAGTTCAGCCACCTGCTTCAGTTTAGTAAGGACAGGATGGCTACTGGTCATACTAGTTGGAAATTCTGAGAATTGTAGTCCAAGAACCTTTCCAACAACATATAATCCATATATGTTTTCTAAGCTCTGACATAAATTACAATGTCTTAATTGTTTTTAAAAACAGAGGGACACTATAGATAGTTCTCATGTTGGTAGTAAATCTGTGTCTCTGCTGTGGCAGCGGTATTAGTAGTATTATCATCATCATCATCATCATCATCATCATCATCATCATCATCATCTTCATCATCATCTTTATTTGTACCCCGCTTTTGTCCTGGGTTGGAACTCAAAGCTGCTTATAGATTTAAAAAGACATAAATAAAAACTCATAAACACAAAAATTAAAACATAAGTAAACAATCCAAAGGATTAAAATGAAGTTGAAATGCATAATTAAAATTCAATTATTAATCAAAGAACATAATACCCAGCACATTTCTATTAGACAGACCACATACATCGAATGTCTGTGTAAATAAATACCTGTCTAAATTGAATGCCTGCCTAAATTTCAGACCGTAGGTGGAGGACTCGCACAAACTAACAGTAGCCACTGACAACCCTGTGCTTGTTTAAGACCATTTCCGCACTGGTCTGTTATACGCTATTATTCCACTTGCAACATCCTATGGAATCCTGGGATTTGCAGTTTTGGGAGGGGCCGCCTGGCCCCTCCCAAAACTGCAAACCCCAGGATTCCATAGGATGTTGCAAGTGGAATAATAGCACTATAACAGTTTAGTGCGGAAATGGTCTAACAGAGGAAGGAGAAATAATGGGTGGAAAAGCCACTAATAGCAAGTGAAAAACGCTAAGTGGAAGGCCCAGCTCTTGAGCTGCCCCCCAGAAAAAAAAAGAGCATGGAAGATTGTGCTATATGGCATTAGTAATGGACCATTCTGGTACCCAAAGAGGTCAGCAGATGCTCAAGGTCTTCAAGATCATGGGATGCTAGTTTACCATTCCCTTCTCAGTGGCCTCTAAGAAATTTAATTGCTGACTAGAAAGAGCCATATAAAAGATGAATGCACAAGCTAGTCACTTTTACAGTTTACACATTGGACTCCCAACATTTATTCCACACACTGGGGCCATATAGGTTCATTTTGTTTTTTTCAGAGACTCAAATAGACTCAAAATAGTTCTTCTGAGACTCAGATCTGGACCCGAAAAACAGCTTATCATGAAGTAAAACAATCATGTTTGAATTGGTTCCTTCTCTGTGAAATCACTACACAAGTAACATTAAACAGTTGTTGAAATGAAACAATAGTGTGAAGACGGGTTTAGACAATCAAGCACTTTCTAGCTGTTCCTACCACCTTCAGAGGCTTCAAAGAGAAAGGAAACGGAGGCAGGAGGTTTGTGAAATGGACATGGCACTCAAGTTCGGTAGAGAATATTTTAATAGCCAACTCAAATTTCTCAGAGTTTCTTGGCTGTAACATTTTGCTTATCTTGTGCCTTTCAAGCAAATACTTGACTAAAACAGGGCTAGTGTTTTGTTTTGAAGTTTTTGTGAAGTAAGTTACTTTTTTGAACATCCTGATTGCAAACGGTACACACACAGAGCCACAGAAGCACCTACACTTATTTGATCATTTTCTTCCTGCTAAAAGAACAGTGACAATAAAGCCAAACTCTATCCATTTTTCAAAATACTAGTCAGACCACTGATGCTTTTTTTCCACCCGAAGAGGATTAGCAAGATCAACAAGGGCCAAGAACCTATACCAAGGAGATGGAGCAGAACTTAATGTTCACAAGGTTATATGGTGGTTGTGCTAGAGTCCCTCATTTGTGAACTGTGACACTACACAATGAAATGCATAGCCAGATTGCACATCTTCATGTGCAGTGTGCAACATATTGATGCACAGTCATGCAGAATTCGTTAACAAAATAGGAAAAATTGTTTATTGAAAAAGGAAGTGTTTTACAAAAAGATACATCAATAAGTAAATACTAGCTGAAATTCTGCATGAGAGGACACAAACTGCATAATTTTATGATGACAGAGCTATGTCATTGACATGATAAACAGTCATACTAATGAAATGGAATGATGCACAATATGGCACTGTGCAAAATATGCTGTTGCACAATGGGGGCTCCCACTGCATACTATGTCCTGTTGCTAAGCATATCTCATTGTGCATTGGGGCACATTGTGCATCAAGACCATTGTGGAATGGCCATGTTGATGGCTCTGTTTGTACACTGGTCCCAGAGATATAGCTACCTCTCTGCTCCCTTCTTCAGCGTATGAGCATTGCGCAACTTTACAATTCACTTTTATATGAACGTAAGTCAATTTATGATGACATAAATACATAAAAGGAAGCTACCCATCATTTTTGTAAAAAGAAAATCATAACATAATGAGAGCAGTTCAGAAACAGAAACAGTTGCCTGGAGAGGTGGATGTCTTCTCTGGACATCTTCAAATAGAGGCTGGACTGCAACCTGCTGGGGATGCTCTAGCTGGAGATCCTGCACTCAGCAAGTGGTTGGCCGCAATGGTCCATACGGCCCTTTCCAACTCTATAATTCCATTATTCAAACAGCTCTAACCCAACAGGTGTAAACTAACATAACAAATAAACATAAACAAATAAACAGTTTTGTATAGCAGGCTGATAAAATTTTACTTGTAAGGAAAATTAAGCAGAAACCGTATAACAGCCCTGCATCTGGAACACTGGCAAACCAATGAATTTCCAGTTTTAAAAATGTAAAGACAATCTTCAGAGCTCAAAAGTATAAAGATATCATCTAGTTTCCCTTTCTTGGAAAAGGAGAGCCTTCACAGTTTCTTTAAATTGTTAAATATTGTTCCTTGGCTTAAAGTATTATGCAATTAACTAACTTTCCCTTTCAAGCTAGCTAATAAATATCATTTAAAGCACAACAGACCTGCTGTAAAACACACACAGAGAGACACAGACACACAGAGAGACCCTATAAAGAGTTAACACAAGTTATAGGTATAGCTTATTCTTGATTCACGCACATTGATACTACATGCACAATTCCAGTGCCACAACAAAAGGAATACAGCCATTTCACATCAGACTAAAATGTCCAGTTTCCTCCATAGGGGATTTATGAATGTGTAAGATACCAAGCGGATTCCAGTCAAGGACTGGATTTCTGATAGTTCTTTATTTTGAGGAAGCCCTTCAGCAACCGTATATCATTACCAAGATGCTTCTAGAAATATTACTGGGTAGAAAAGTAGAATCACAGAAGCTTGGGGTTGGAAGGGGGTGTAAGGGAGATTTAGTACAATGTCCTGCCATGCTGGAAAACACAGTTAAAGCACCCTTGAAAGATCCCCCTCCAACCTCTGTTTAAAGACCTAGAAAAATGGAGAGTCCATGGCCATTTCCGCACTAGACTATTATAGCGCTATTATTCCACCTTCAACATCTGACAGAATCCTGGAGTTTGCAGTTTAGAGAGGGGTCTGAGCCCCTAAACTGCAAACCCCAGGATTCCACTGGATGTTGAAAGTGGAATAATAGCACTATAACAGTCTAGTGTAGAAATGACCATGAACTCTATTCGACTGGAAAACACTTCTTAAAGTAAAGAAGTCCCTCCTAATATTTAGGTAGAATCTCTTTTCTTATAATTTGAATCTGTTGGCTCATGTTCTAGCCTCTGGAGCAGCAAAAAACAAACTTGCCTCATCTTCTACAAGAGATATTTAAAGATGGCTATCATGTTACCTCTCAGTCTTCTCTTCTCCAAGTTAAACATAGCCATCTCCATAAGCTGTTGCTCATAAAGCTTGGTTTCCAGACCTTTGACCATTCTTGTCACCTTTCTTGGGACAATTCCAGCTTGCAGAGATTCTTTTTGAATCACGGTGCCAGGAAAAGGACACAGTATTCCAAGTGAGGTCTGACCAAACTAAAATAAGGTGGCAATACTACTTCCTCTTATCTGGACACTATGGCTATTTCCACACTATACTGTTATAGTGCTATTATTCCACTTTCAACATCCTATGGAATCCTGGGGTTTGGATATAGGAAGGGGCTTTTAAAATTCTCAGCCAGAGATCTCTTTGGCCTCAGTAAACTACAAACCCCAGAATTTCACAAGATGTTGAAAGTGGAATAATAGCACTATAACAGTGTAGGGCAGAAATGGTCTACATTTCTATTGATGTAGCTGCATCACGCTGTCAACTCATGTTTAGCATGTGGTTCTTTGCCCTGTTTTAAATATTACTTTAAACTATTTAAAATTAATTTTGTTATTACAACTGCTTATTTAATTGTTTACAGCCTTTTTATTATTAGATTTTTAGCGGCAATTTGTTTTAATTCTGTGTGCCAGAAAGAAAGAAAGAAAGAAAGAAAGAAAGAAAGAAAGAAAGAAAGAAAGAAAGAAATGTTAGGGTGAGCCCAGATAAAAGAAAAGGAAAAAAAATGACGAGAATAGAAATAACTTTCTGCCTCCTCTCGGACTGTACAAATCATCAATGTTGCCACATACTTCCTGTCTACTGAAAGCACCAAATGGCCTCTCAAAGACAGGGAAGTCAAATGTCAAGCATTCATTGAAGAAATACACCACTCAGTGCTCTGTGGGAAACTTCCCTGGCCTGTCTTCTCTTCTTAAACATCTACTGGGAAACCAGGATGTAAAAGAACATGGGTGGCTTTGAGATTTTCACCAAAATGAACCCCAAAGACTCATTGTGAGGCCAAGCACACCTCACCTTAGAAATCCACACATCTATGCAAATTGTGGTACAGTTCAGAGAATAAGACACACATAAATCACAGATACATTTTAAAAAAATGTGTACACCTGACAAAATATGCATAATTGAAACATACAGGCATGCTTTACTCAGTGGAGAAAATGTCTACAAAGATATGTATATTAGGAAAGATGTGTCCTGCACAAACTGGAGGAAATACGACAAATACAACAAAAAGTATGTGAATTTCCATGTGGAAAGAAATAAACAAAATCTTGCAATCAGAGGCTAACAAGAACGGCACAGAGATGCAGGTGGGATTTAGGTAAATGCAGCAAAATCATGAGAGAGAGTTTTGAACACCCACAGGGTCACTAAAAGTCCAAGTTGTCTTGATGGCAGTCAACAACAAAGAAATAGAACAGGTACCGGAGAAAACCAAGATCTGTTTGGAAATGTGGGTAAACAAGAGATCTCAGCAGAAATCTCGGAGATTCCCCAACCTTCACCCATAGATTGAAACACCACAGAATGACAGCTGCAAAAAAATTCCACACGACTGCTCATCAAAACTGGTGCTTAAAGATCAATATTGCTCATCACGAATAATGCTTTGGAAAGTGCTCTTTTATTCTCTGTCTTATTATTTGAGTAGAGCACAAAATTCAAGCAGTCATGACGAGTGATGTAACTCTATCCCCAGACTGAATCAGTTTTAGCCTTCCTACCACTTCAGACATCTCAAGTCCCAGAGCTTTTTGTCTAGAACCTGTACTTTGTTTATTTATCAACATTTAGATCAGATGTTTTAATCAGAGCTGTAAAAAGGAGGCTCCAACAAAGGTCCCAATCAGAAAAAGTTAGCCATTTCACAAATTTCATTGCAAACTAGCTGTGCATAAACAGAGTTTGAAAAAGTTACTTTTTAACTACAACTTCCAGAATTTCCAAGCTAGCATGGGGAATTCTGGAGATATAGTCTATGAAAGTAACTTCTTCTGAGCTATGCAACAATGTTGTATTCCCTTGCATTCACTGGGGCTCAGTCATGACTGGTTTTCACTGGGTGCATCTTTTTCTCAGCCCAACATGTCTTGCAAACTTAATAATGTATTGCGGCTGATTGTGAAAATATGCTCACATTCCAAAAGACTTTAAGGATATCAGTGGGTTACAATTCTGTTGGTGGTAGCGTTCGGACATCTAGATTCTTATCCAAAGATTAGAAACAAACTGCATCTTCACTTGTTCTTGACTTTTTGCTCTCCATCCCTCCTCCCTACTTGTATGCATCTTAGTATTTGGCTTCCTGATTGAATCAGATCATAGCTTGTTGTTACAATCAAACCAGAAAAATATGGTTTGATCTACAGTATCGATATGAAAGCAAACTGATCAGGAAGCCATGTATTATACCATGCATGTCAGCATCTAGCTAATTCCTACTCTTGCAAATGATGATGAAAAGATCCAGGCCATTTCCGCATGAGTCTGTTATGGCGCGATGATTCCACTTTCAACCTCCTATGGAATCCTGGGGTTTGCAGTTTCGGGAGGGGCCAGGCGGCCCCTCCCAAAACTACAAACCCCAGGATTCCATAGGAGGTTGAAAGTGGAATCAGCGCGCCATAACAGAGTCGTATGGAAATGGCCCCAGTGTGTGATATCTGAATGCAACCAGTCTCTATAGACAGTCATATTTAAAGATGTCTGCCTGAAGCAAACAAGATACTTCAAGTAGGGATATGTGAGAATTGCCCACCTATTTATCAAGGTTTACAAAATTATTTGTACAGCTTCTCATCTTTAACTCTAGCAGAACAAGCAAGTACAGTGTGGTTATCTCTATGTTGCAAACAGCTGCACCTGTGGAATCTAGTAGGTGCAGAGAGGGAAGAATTCCTTTTTACCTTGTTTTTGAAGAATTTACTGAAATATGCAAACTACATATTCAAAGGAAAAAAACTTCATGTTCTTTTAAACAATGAATGCAGCACAAAGTAAAACTTTTACTCACTCTCTCCACATCTGAGAAATCTATTTCTAAGATAGGTGCGCAACAAATGGCTTCACTTTAACTACAGAGAGGAGTTAAAATACAAAACCCAAAGTGCAGGATATTTATTTTAAAAGTATCTTATTGCTCTTTACTGGTTTTTTAAGTCTTATAATTAAATATTATTTAAATTTGTCTTTGTCTTAAATTTATTTTAAAACAAAAACTAATGCCACACTGCTAAATATATTGACTTGGATCCTGCAGTATGTTAATCTAGAAATGCCTGCAGAAGGGAAGTTTTCCATTACCCAGCCATTGGTAAGGCTATCTCACTGCGTCAAGGGAGTTCTCCTGAACCATGTAAATTTGGGAAACCCCTGTAAAATACAGACTGCTTATAATTTCCAGTTTGGGGCAACTGTCTCCTCCCCCAGTCAATTTCCAGTGATGTATTTAAGTCTTTTATTCCAAGTCTCAAGTCAAGTATCAAATCTCTATCTTCAGGTCTTAAGTCAAGTCTCAAGTCTGGGAGCCAACTTTATACCCCACCATAAATTCCAGATTTTTTTGGACAGAGTTGAATAAAGTCATTTGTAACAATTTAAGCAGAGATGGCCCTCCAAATTTGTGCTTTTGCCACCTGCAGCTTTGGACATGGGGAACAGGAACCTTCTTACTTCCCATTTCAGAAGCTGAAGGATTTTTCAGAAGTTGGAAATACGATCCTTCTTACTCCTGATTACTGAAACTTCAAAAGTTTTAGAAGGAAGGATTCTTCCTCCTCAAGCCTGTTGGCTGAAACATTTGCTTTTCCCTTCTGAGAAATGCACCCTGCACTCCAGGGCAAGCCTTGCCTTCTGCTCTTAGGAAAAGTTTTAGAAGCAGACCTCAAACTAGCCTCATGCCCATTGCCTAACCTGTTTGCTGTTCCCCTCTGAGAAATGCTCTCACATTTTGGGCTTGAGACAGATCATCACGTGACCAGTAGGCAAAAAGAGATGGAAGTGTTGTTCAGGGGCGTAAGGTTTCTGGACGAGTGTGTTATGTTACAGAACCAAAGGCAGCAAGTCCATCACTCAAAATATACAAATCTCCAATTGAGTCAGTGCATCATTTACTGGCAAGTTGAGTCACTGGAGCGACTTAAGTCCAACTTGAGTCCGAGTCAGTCGACTCAAGTCTACATCACTGTCGATTTCTGTGTCCCCATCTTATATCAATGAAGAGAGCCCTTCCAGTGCATCAGAGATGTTTTCAATGAAGTGGAGGTAGCTTCAGAAGGAAAGGGGAGACTGCAGTGCACTTCACGATTCAAGCCATTGCTTGGAAATACTGTCACCCTCATTGGTTTCACTGGCACTTGATGATGTATTTAGAATAAGAGTTGAAAGGACATGTGGCAACTGCATATCGCACAGAGGACCAAACTTTCATTACCTCAGATGCAGAATCAGATCATGTAAGGTGGCCAATCGCTGGGAGTGAAAGCAGAAATTTTTCACAACAGCACCTGATACTGATTGATTGATTGATTGATTGATAGCAATCAATAGCATTTTTTCCAATCATCCTGTTCACATGATAAATATTTTCAATTTTGAGTGGTTTTCACAGGGAAGGTACACTTGTTTAGTGGTATGCTTATTTATATATTTGAAATATCCTAATCCTTTTTAGGATTGTAGGGTGATACATACATCCTATGTTGTATCTTTCTATCTCCTTGTTTATTTAATTATTTAAAATATTTCCATATCACTATCCATTTTGAAATTCTAACTTGGCCCACAATAACTCATTTATCATGACCTGTCAGCAAAAGCAAAGTTGGATGGCAAACTGACTTCTTCTCAACATTATCACCCTATGCAATATCCCTTTAATTTCGCACAAACACACACACACACACACACAATACTCTGCAACCCGTTTAGTTCACAACTATTTGTTTTAAAAAGGAGCATATTTTGAACTACGGAAAACCATTTAAGACCATTCCAAACAGACTAGTTGTTGCAGAAAAAACTTTTGATGGACGGAGTCTGTGCTTTGTCTATAGTTCTTTTAAACTGCTTTTAATTCAATTGTGCTTTAATATTATAATTTGGTTTGTGTATATGTGGGTGTGTGTTTTAATATTAAAGCTCCTCCCACTTATCTGACACGTTAGGACCAAAGTACCGTCAGACAACAGAATTGGTTGAAAAGCAGAACCCAGGTACTGTACTATAGGGAGCATGAAGATCTTACAGAAGTTCACTTGTTACAAACCGCATGCAATCTGCCTGCAAAGTCTCTCAGCTGACTGAGTGCCTTTTTAGCCCTCTCAGCTCACTTTGCAAGCAGCACGCACATGCAAGTAGTTCCAAGTGAACTTCCACGGGCAAGCAGAACTGTTGAAAGAGTGGAAACCCCATTGAATTAATAGAACTTTTCCTTAATTTGGAAGCATCAAGAGCAAGTCATCAGATAACAGGGTGTCAAAAGGCGTACAAAATGTAGTTTATTTATTTGTCTCGGTCTTTGCACTTTTACCTCTGCATCTTTTTTAGACTAATTTTGTCGTGAACTGCCTTGAGTTCCAGTTTAGAGACAAAGGTGGGATACTGAGACAAAATCAGCTCTTGTACTTGGAAAAAAAAATCTAATTTACAAACTTTGCCTCCTTATTCCAGCTTCATTTGCAAGGAACTGAAGGACCAGTTAAGGCCCAACAGGACTTCAGACTAAGCACTTTTAACAAGAGCTCATACTACACAGTTGGGTATAGTACTTTTTCCAGAGCAGTTTGTGACATGGGAAAGAGGTGTGTATGCATTTAAGCTGGAATGTATTCAGAGAACGGCAGCCAAAATGGTAGAAGGATGGAAACCGTGAAGCCCTCTGAGGAGAGGCTTAGGGCACTGGATATGTTTAGCCTGGAGAAGAGAAGGTTAAGAAGTGACTTGGTAGCTATATTTAAATATTCAAAGGAATGTCATATGGAGGACAGAACAAGCCTGTTTTCTGCTGCTCCAGAGACTAGGACATGGAGCAATGGCTTCAAACATCAGGAAAAGAGATTTCATCTAAACATCAGGAAGAACTTCCAGACGGTAAAAGCAGTGTGACAGTGGAATACACTGCCTCAGAATGTGGTGGAGTCTCTTTCTTTGGAGGTTTTTAAACAGAGGCTCGATGGCCATCCGTTGGGAATGCTTTGATAGCGTATTCCTGCATGGCAGGGGGTTGGACTCAATAGCCTTTGTGGTCTCTTGCAACTCCACGATTCTATGAGCATTTCTGTAATTCTTAAAAAAAAAAAAAAGCATATTAAAAGCCCCACTAGTTAGAAGCACGCTCTCAGACATGTATTTCTTTTAAAAAAAATCTTTTTGGGTGAGGCAATTTTGTTCCTTCTGCCTTCTCCTCAGATTTTCCTTCTATACTTTCCATCCTATCACCTTACTCTTTTTCAGTTTTTCAGTATCCTTCCTATCCCATCACCACAGGATCAAACATAGTACTCTAAGAATTTCTACCGACCTTGACCTGTGTTACAAGGTATAAGTGCCAAAAGAAAGTTTAGAAGAAAGAAAAAGAATCAGAAAGATCTGGAGTCTTGTACCCAGCTGTTATCAGAACTTGGCTTAATATCTGAAACCAGTCAATTAGAGGGAAATCATCAAAAAAAGACCAAGCAAAATAAATATTCCAAGAAGCTTTGCAAATGTCTAAATTAGCATTTCCAGGTGTTTCAATATCTGGAAATTATGGAAACCTAATTCTCAAGCAAATGTTGTTGTGTGCCTTCCAGACATTTTTGACTTATGTTGACCCTAAGGTCAAACTATCATGGGTACTTCCTGGCAAGATTTGTTTAGAAGAGGTTTGCCATTGCCTCCAGCTCAGGCTGAGAGAAAGTGGGTCCCCCAAGGTCACCCAAGGGTTTCCATGACCAAGTGGGGATTCAAACCCTGGTTTCCAGAGCCCTAGTCCAACACTCATCATGCTATGCCAGCTAATTAAGTTCAGGATCATTACCCTTTCTAAATCTTCCTCCCACAACAAACTACCAAACATTATATAAATAAGTAATTGTTAAAATGAATGAGAGAAACAAGTTCTGACGCATGGAGAGTATAATATATTTCTACGAGGTCAGCAATAGGTTGGGCATGAAGCTGTGATCACATGCACACCTCCTTAGAACAAAATTTTATTGAAATCTTTTTACATTTCCAAGTAAACATACTACAGATCACTACTTTCAAATCATCATGAATGTGTGACATACCTACATGAAAAGAAATGAGAGCATTTTGAATCAGGCAGAACTTTTCTAATTGTTTTGTGATAAATTTATTTACTGAAACTATTCTAGATATGAGACAAAAATGTCTCCGAGATTAACACTATATTTTAAAACTTAAAACAGGCCATATGCACCAACTGTTTGTATTCCAGATGATTGACAGGTCTGTGCACTTAGATGCATACCTTTAAAAGAAAAACAATCACTATTATTTTCTCTTAATACGTGGATGGGCGTATTAATACTTGCCACTAAAACACCTTTTTTCTTTATGGGGCATATTTTTCTGCAGAAGAATAAATACTGTATGAGTCCAGATTTTAAAGATAAACAGGCAGATGCCTGACTTCTAACTTCAGCTAAATGAAGGTACTTGAATTCCTGCAGAACGCAAGAAAAATATATCAGTTTGCAACCAGATTCTGTTGAAAAAGTTTGGCGAGACTTCTTCCATATAAGCAGAAACTGAACTTCAGCTTTCAAACCACACTCAACTGGCTTGAAGCATCAGTCTAATTGTGATAGAGATCTCTGCCCTCCAAATTTCAACAGGATCGGAACAGACAAGGCTGCATTCATCTTAAACGAATGAACAGTGATTGCACTGCATGTTTAGATTAAAAGCAACGTGCATTTTAACCTCAATTTCAATCACACAATGCAATCAATATTTACTTGCTCTCTTTATAATAGCAATGTTTGCTTTTCTCCTGGCAGGCCTCCCTCCCTCACCTTTTAAATATTGGTAAGCTGCAAATATTTAATAACTATAGGCACAACACACCGATCTCTGATGAGTCCTCACAGCATTTCCTTTTCAGAAAAGCAAGAAGTGCTGAGTCAGGATGCTCGCTGAACTTTCATGTGTCATGTTACATATCCACTCCTGTGGCTGACATTGACTTGCGTCAAGGCTGATCAACACACAGCCTTGGAAGCATCCGAGAAGTACCGAAAACCCAGCAAGGGGACAGTGCCTTTCTCTACATCGGCGCAGAGACAATCCTATTACATAGGATTCCGGATGCACACGGTGCTAGGTGCCTGCTTTCTGGGGGAGTGGGAGTGGAAGAAGGGGATGAGGGAGGGAGGGGGTCGGCAAGACATGAGATTGGGCTGCACCTGTAAGAAGAGGCTCAGAAGCCACTGCTCCCAAAGGTTAGTGCTACTTCCCATGATAACATCTTTCTTTCCTTAAAGGAGAAGGAGCAGGTAAAGAGGGAAGGGAGGGAGTCAAGGTTAAAGCCAGCATTGGTCCTAGTGGACCAAGGGGGAAAGAGAGCAAGAAAAGCATCCTCCGCTTTCAGGGCAACGCTGAGGTCCAGAGCAGTCAGTGTCTATCTAGAAATCTTGAAGCCCTGCCTCTAAAAATCCCTACCTAGGGGCAGGAGTGGATTGGGGGGGGTCTCTTGCTTGGGCTGGGGCGAGATCAAACATCGCCCATTCAGATGTGGAGAAAAGAAGGGCTTGGGGATGAATGAGGAGCCGAAACCAGCGGTCACCCAGAGGCCACGTCTGGGAGGACGGAGCTCCAAGCATCTCTTGCTCTCAGGAGGCAAAGGGAAGGCGAAGAAGCGGCCAGGCCATGGCAGCAGAGCTTGAGATCTTTTCCACAGATCTCCAGCCTTCCAGGGGAGAAAAAAAAGAAAATATCTCCTCTTGATCGTTTGCCCTTCAGTTGACATCCATGCAAAGAGGTGCTTTGAAAAGGCTGGAAATCGGAGCCAGGGCTGAAATCGGAGCCCCAGCGCTTTTCCTCGAGGGTTTTGGCTCTCCCCGGAGTAGCCGATCTGGTCCAGAGGTCACCGAAGCCATTTCCGCACTAAACTGTGATACTGCTACCATTCCACTTTCAACGTCCGATGGAATCCTGGGGTTAGGGAAGGCCCCTCCCTAAACGGCAAACCCCAGGATCCCATAAGATCTTGAAAGTGGAATGATCGCGCTCTAACAGCCTAGTGCGGACATGGACCGAGTCAACGGCACCGAGGCCAAGCGGCGCCCAAAGTTCCTTCGCAAAGTTCCCGGTCGCTTCCTCCCGCGGTTGCCACCCGGACTGCCAAGGGAGAGAGATCCCTGCCCCGAGTCACCTGTTGCGCTTTCCCGAAGAGGCAACACGTCCCTCCACGGCCCCTTCCCCGCCACCCGCGACCTCCAGAAACTTCACCAGAACCCCCCTTCCCTTCGCTCGTGCGCAAAGCGCGCGCCCTCCAGCCACTCACCTGCATGTGTCCCTGGTACATTCTCGCTTCGCCTGCTTCCACGGGTCCCCGGAGGCCGGCAGGTGGTGGGCCGGGGGGAGGGAGGAGGAGGAAGGGGTGGGGGGGCTCCGTCACCTACTCTGCAACTTGCAATGAAACCACCCTGGACGCGATCGCGCCTCCAAATCAAAAAGAAGGAACAGAAATCTTGGGCGCAAAGAGGCGACGGGGAAGGCTGCGGCGTCTGTGGCTGGCGGTGACCTCTCTCCTCCTCCTCCTCCTCCTTCTGCCGGGGCTGCTCGCGGAGATTTCTTTTAGGTTGAGTGTGCAAACGTGGGGGGGGGGAGAAGCACGTTTCCGTCTCCCACGAGGTGCTCCGAGAGGAATCAGACAAGGAGGCGAAGGAGGAAGCCCAAGGGGGAGGCGTGTTGTTATTTTGCTTCCTCCCCTCGCTCGCTCTGCCTTGCAAGAAGCCCAAGGGCGGACTTGCAAAGCCAACTCCGGCTCCCTCCCCTGCCTTTATAACTCTGCCGCTCTCTTTTTCAGGCGCACTCTTTTGGGCTGCCGGCTGGGCTCCTTCATTTCGCTGCCTCGGCCAACCGACCCCTCCTCCGCCCCTTCTGCCTTCCCTCCCTCCCTCCTTTGGCTGCCGCCGGTGCTGGACCGAGCTTCTCCTTCCCTCCCTCCCTCTGCAAAGAGGAGAGCGCGCGCCATCCGGGGATCGTTCGAAGGACCAGCGCGCGCTCGGTCAGTCCCTGACTGCAGAGTGCCAAGCCTTCCAGGAGCAATGGGCATCCGCCGCCAGGCAAGCGGAGTCCCCCCCTCTCTCTGGCACTCTGGCCATCTCTGCACCAGACACTTACAGCGCTATGATTCCGCTTTCAGCATCCTCTGGAATCCTGGGGTTTGCAGTTTAGGGAGGGGCCTCAGCCCGGGGGGTGGGTGGACTGTTAGGAACACATTCCCCATTGAGCTCTTGAGATGAAAGATGTTGTTGAATTGCAGATCCCAGCATCCCTAACATGCAGTCGTGTAGACTCAAGCCATTTCCGCACTAGCCTGTTATAGCGCGATGATTCCACTTTCAACATCGGCCGACCCCTCCTGAAACTGCAAACCCCAGGATTCCAGAAGATGTTGAAAGTGCAATCATCCCGCTATAACAGGCTAGTGCAGAAATGAAATCAGTCTCAAGTGGGACTTAAGTCACTTCAGTGACTCGACTGGGCCTCAGCCCCTCCCCAAACTGCAAACCCCAGGATTCCATAGGATGTTGAACATGGAATAATAGCGCTATAACAGTCTAGTGCAGAAACAGCCTCTGTCTCTCTCTCTCTCTCAGAGACACGCAACAAGCTGTAGGACCCCACATCTTTGAAGACGCGCTTAGAAACTTGACTGGATGCAACACTGCACAGTGAAAAAGAGCACAGTGTGATAAAATTGGCCTTTGTCTACGTGAGCGCCCAAGACAGACGTTGGAACCCACCGCTCTCCCCTTCTTCTCTACTTCAGATACTTGCAAGGACACCTCTAGAGGACCCTGATTTCGGGCACTTGAATGCGCAACTTGATAGGGATGTCACCTTTTGCCAACCCACATTATGATCATGCTGGCAAGTAATACCAACATTGTAAAGATAACTTAGCACTCCTGCCCTGCCCTATGAAAGATCCAAAAGGCTCCTGAGCATGAGCATGTGAGGGAAGACACTTCCTTCCTCTGACACTGCTGTGGAATCTTCTCCATGCAGCCTTCTCTATCTTCTTAGACATATTGGATTAAAAAACCATAATCCCCAGTACACAGGGCTATGCTGGCTAGCTGCAATGGAGTTGGAGTAGTTGTACACTGGATTGGGGATGATGGAAAGTGGTCATGACTCACTGGATGCTGGCTGAAGTATGGCCTGGGAGGAATCATGGAATTACAGAGATGGAAGGGACCACAAGGACCATCTAGTCCAACTCTTTGCTATGCAGGAATCCACAGCTAAAGTTCTCCTGAGAGATGGCCATTCGAGCTGTGTGGTTGTTGTTATCATTGCATGCATGCAAGTTGCTTCTGACTTATGGCAACCCTATTATGGGGTTTTCTGGAGCTGAGAGTGTGCCCAGCATCACTCTATGGGTTTCCATAGCCAGGTGGGGAACTGAATCTTGGGCTCCGGGGTCACAGTCCAATGATCAAATTGCTACACCACATTGGCTCTCTCAAGCTGCGTTAAGGGGCTCTAAAGAAGAAGACAGTCCCTCTGAGGCAGTCTATTCCTCTTTCAAAAAGCTCTTAAGGAGACCAGCAGGGAGTCACTTGAGTGAGGGAAAGCGGCTTCTGATTTACATTGAGCTGGCTGGTTCATCAGCATAATGGTTGGAAGTATTAAGGCACTGGGCTGGGGCTTGACAGATGAAAATCTAGTCCCTTATGAGCCATGAAATTCTCCGGGTGACCTTAAGTTACTCTGACCCACAACTTGGAACATGGAACTTTTTGAAATGCAGCTCCCATAATCCCCAGGCTGGGGAATACAGTCCCTTTCCTAAACTCTGGATCTCATCAACCTCCTAGAGTTGTGAGGTTTTAAAAGACAGGGGAGGGGGTGGACTGTTATGGACACATTCCATTGAGCTCATGAGATGAAAGATGTTGTTGAACTGCAGATCCCAGCATCCCTAGCCTGCCTAGCCAATGGTGAGGCATGCTGGGAATTGCAGTTGGAGGGCTGCACAATCCCCACCCCTGTGTTAAGACAACTGGCAGGGATTGTGGAAAGGGAGATCCTGGAAGAGCATCCCTAGACATCAGGGGAGACCATACTGGACTTGGCAGGCGTAGAGCTGAACCTCGTATGAAACTGTTTTCTGAGTTCTAATTCAATTGCACCTTGTGTGTTCACAAGTTACAGCTTCTGAAATGTACAACTTAGTACACAGGTATACACCTAGGCCATTTCCACACTAGCCTGTTATAGCATGATGATTCCACTTTCAACATCCTCTGGAATCTTGGGGTTTGCAGTTTCGGGAGGGGCCAGGCGGCCCCTCCCGAAACTGCAAACCCCAGGATTCCAGAGGATGTTGAAAGTGGAATCATCACGCTATAACAGGCTGGTGCAGAAATGGCCCAAGACAACACAGAAATTGTGTATAAACATCCTCAGCAGGTCATCTGGAATTTATTATTTTTTTCCCCAACTTGCACACTCCAATTTGATACACAAGCCACAAGGCTACACTTCTTATTGTGGCAGTCAGATTCTGGTGTTGATCTGGGTCCTATGTATGACTAACACCAACCAGTGCATGGACATTGCTGTTCTGTGCCTTCAGGTCAACTATCCTAAGGTTTCCTTGGCAAGACTGGCCATTGTATTTCTCATAGGCTGAGCAAGTGTGACTTGCTCAAGATCACCTGGTCAGTTTCTATAGCTGAGCAGGGATTCAAATTCTGATCTCCCAGAGTCCTAGTCCAATATTCAAATTGCTACACTGGCTGCATTGGACTTTGCCTCTGTACAATTCACAGCGACTAACTTTTCTCAACCTCCTCTGTGCTTCTTTCAGGAAAAGTTACCTGCTTTTGCTGGGAGGACATCAAGACAACCATTCTAGCACTACTAGAGGGACTGGCAGCTGTTACGGGACAAAACATTCCTAAACAAATAGAATCAAATTTCCCGTTAAGCTCTAATGCAGCAATCCCACTCTGGAGTCTAGCATTTTTAATTGCTCTCAAAGAGAAGGGCAATTTCTGGGTTAGCAACAAGGTACCTTGGAAGATTAAAAAGTCATCACACTTCTACATGTTGCAATTTCTGATCTCAAATGCATGGCTGTTTATTCTTTAGTATCAGGATTCATCTGTGTGCTCTGTGTAGAAAGCAGAACAGGACTGTTGCCAGGTGGGAACGTAGATCAGGTTGGACAACAAGCAAGTGAATGAACCAGGAGGATACAGCAGAAATTATTAGAGCAAGTAACAATGTTTTCACAGTGGATTATGGGGATATAATTGCCATCTGGGTTTCCTGGGCGCTACTCTCCTCATTTGTGTCTCCGTTATATGGACTGTTATACTACAAGTCAAGTAACAGAGATTCAAACATGGAGACCAGATGCTTCAAAAAGCCTCTTTGTTACGTATTTTAACTTTAGTTTTTCTTGAGCGTTTGAAAATGGCAGGACAATTGTTGCTAAGTTAGGTAGGGCTGCTGGGAGCTGTAGGCCAAAAAATATTTGGAAGGCCATAAATTGTCCACCCATGCATTTGAATTAGATGGATCATGTTTTAGTTCCTAACATTTTAGATAGTGCTGCTGCATATATTCTGTGCTAAAATATTTAATATTCAATGCTCAGCTCATCCAAACTCTGATATTAAAAAAGAAGGCAGAACAAATTCTGTGATCTATATAAACAATTCAGATGAAGACACTGATATAATTGATTCTCTTTTGCATAAAGTGGAGTCCAAGGCTAAGCATGTGTATGTGTTTGTTGTGTGCCTTCAGTTCTCTCACAGACTTGTGGCAACCTCACGAATTTAATAGGGTTTTCTTAGGCAAGGAATACTCAGGGCTGGCTTGCTGTTGCCTACTTCTGAAAACAGCTTATAGCACCTGAGATTCCCCTGTGGTCTCCCATCCAAGTACTAATCCAGTCTGATTCTTTTCAGCTTTTGAGATCAGACAGGATTTGCTGTCTTCAGAATATTTAGAGTTAGTGTAAACGTAATCAAATACCGTCTTTCCAACAGGATCTGATGCCTTCAGGCTATCTAGGTTTCTATATCCCACTGAGTTCAATGAAACTTGGAATCGTGGAGTTGGATCATTCTGTAGAAATCATGTTCAATATAGGATCTGCTATACAGGATTCAGGAAGTGTCTCATAGCACAAAACAGACCTCTGCCTTCTCAGACACTCTGTATCGCTGTCAGACAACTGGAAAATTCCTTCCAATGTGAAAACTGTCTCCTACTGATTCTAATCTTGCTCTTTGATTCCACAGAGAAAAGTCTGCTCCATTTTTTTTCAACGATAATGCTTCAGATATTTGAAACCACTATCATATCCCCCTTAATCTTTTCTTCTCCAGGCTAAACCCAACTTAAGAGGTTCAGCTTGATGAGAATCTCTTAGGTATTGGTTTCTAGGTCATTCTTCTAAGTAAGTGTGGAAAGGGCTGAAGTAACTGAGAGGGACAAGGACACTGAAGACCTGGCTTCTTTATACTGGAAATCTTGTCCAGCAAACTCTTCTGGCCTCTGAGATTTCATGAAGCATTACCGATAAGCTTTCAGTTGTAAGAGCTAGAAACTTGCTTTTGAAAACCTATTTTCAGGATGTTCAGTTCTCTATCAACACATCTCATTCCTTGTTTCTCTCCTTGAATATTGGCAGATATAGAGTTTAGACTTCAGCTGAGTTTAGACTTCAACAGAGTCTTCCAAGGACAAAAAAAGGAGTCGCTTTATATAGTATATGGAATCTGCCAGCTTTTAATTGCTGTCACACAAGTGTTTGTGTAAACTCACTTTCCAAATGAAAGGGAGACAGGAGAAAAGATCTGTTGCAAAATGGTAAAGTGTAGTGTCGGAGTGAGGAAGAACATGATTCAGCATTTAATGGTTGGCCATTTTAGATTCCTGTATCCTGAATCGGATTCACATATGCAGAAAGCAAAATAAAGAGCAATTTCAAGTTTGGTCTCTCTGCAAAATAGTTCTGCAGATCAGCAAACACAGCATCTTCAATTTACCAGAGTCACCAAATTAGGCTGGCTGAACAAATAAGCAAACAGCTGTCACTAAAGTGAATATTAAGAACAACAGGGGAGAAAATAACATCTTTCCACCTACACACACGTGCAACTTAAAGTTTTGAGAAATAAAGAAGAAAGTAATTTAAAAACTATGAGATTACACTGAGTTATTGGAAATGCATACACACAGATAGCCACGTAGATTATGCAAGACAAATACAGGAGAAACATTAACTCAGTTTGAATTAAAAATAAGTTCAGTAGATCTATGTCAAAACTCTTCATAGATTCAAGAACGGCTAACATGTTTGGTTCAGTTTATTCAACTAACTTCATGTTTCAAGCACATCACTTATTAAAAATTATTTGGTGCTTTGTGCCTTCAAGTTGTTTCTGACTTACGACAACCATAAGGCAAACCTATCACTGGGTTTTCTTGGCAAGATTTGTTCAGAGGGAGTTTGCCTTTGCCTTCCTCTGAGGCTGAGAGTGTGCAACTTACCCAAGGTCATCTAGTGGGCTTCCATGACTGAGTGGGGATTAAAACCCTGGTCTTCGGAGTCATACTCCAATGCTCAGACTAGGAGTCTATCAATTTATCTGTCTCCAACCACTGTCAACATTAGCATAGCTGTAAATCTTACCTGGCTTTTAGAACGAACTTTAAAGGACCTCTTTTAAATTATTTTATTCATTTAATATCTCCAGCATTGGGACGCCAGGCAGCTTATAAGCATTAAAACAGAGAAATATGGGGGGGGGGAATCAAAAAGTTATTGTTAAAATATATCTGAATTGTCTAGAGCATTAAAATGCTTAAAATGTATCCATTTAAAAATTATTAAATCATTGCAACAGCACACTGTTAAAAGCCCTTGCAGTCAGTTTTCAAAAGCTTGTTAGAACAGAAAAGTGTTTTATCTGTTGACTGAAAATAGGAGGGAAGGAACCAGTCTAACTTCCCTTGGAAGGGAGTTTCAGAACCTGGGAACAGCCACTATAATGCTGTTTCACTCATTCCCACCAAGTGTGCCAGTGAAAAGGGTGGGACAGGATAAAGGGTCTGAAGATCTCGGAATATGGACAGGCTCATATGGGGATATAATCTGGACCAATCTGTATGGGGCTTTCTAGGTCATAATCAGTACTCTGAAATAAATCGATAGCCAGTGGAACTGTTGTAACAAGAAATAATGTAGCAAGAATGTCTTGACTGTAAGAGTTGTTCAGAAGTGAAATAGGCCACCTCCTTCTTTAAAGGCATCTTAACAGAGGCAGTGGCATACCAAGGCTCAACAGTGCCTAGGGCAA
This sequence comes from Ctenosaura bakeri, assembly GCA_948474755.1. Lineage (NCBI taxonomy): Eukaryota > Metazoa > Chordata > Lepidosauria > Squamata > Iguanidae > Ctenosaura > Ctenosaura bakeri. The sequence goes on along the minus strand of CAOLHI010000602.1, from coordinate 127,070 downwards.
GTGGCTGCTGCCCCCACTACCATACTGAGACAGGAAGCACCCTGGCAGGGGTGGGACAAGCATTGGGGGGCGGGAGCAGCAGGTGGAGGGTGCTGTTGCTGCCCTTGCCCCCTGCCCTGCGTCAGAAAGGACCTTGGCAGGGGCAGAGCAGTGGCAGGCAGGCCAGGCGGGGGGGTCCTCTTTTTTGCGCCCACATGGCATTGGCACCTGGGGCATGTCTGTCAGTTGCCCCACCCTAAATACGCCTCTGAACAGAGGCTGGATTACCACCTCTCAGGAGTGCTTTAGCTGTGTATTCTTGCAAGGCAGAGGGATGGAGGGTCCTTGCGGTCTCTTCCAACCCTATGATTCTAAGGCCATTTCCGCACTGCACTGCTATAGTGCTATTATTCCAGTTTCAACATCCTATGGAATCCTGGGCTTTGCAGTTTAGGGAGGAGCATTTAAAATTCTCAGCCAGTGAGCTTGTTGGCCTCAATAAACTACAAACCCCAGAATTCTACAGGATGCTGAAAGTGGAATAATGGCACTATAACAGTGCAGGGCAGAAATGGCCTAAATTGTGTGCTTGCTGTCACCAGCCCCAGCTAACAATCTGGCTGCAACTCTTTTGGTTCTGCTGAACTTTCTGAACATTCTTCAAAGGCAACCCCAAACAGTGTATGTTGCAAATGAGATATAACTAAGGCATGTGTCACAAATGCCCAGATCAGACATTTCAAGGAACGTGCACAGTTGATACCCTCATTTTAACATTCCTGGCCATGACTGAAACCTAAGCATTGAGACTTAAGGCTGAATTCAGGAGTATATACAACCTGTTCCCCTGTATCTTCAAGGGGAATTGTATTTTGGATATATGACTCCGCACCTTGAATAGCACTTTTAAAGTTCAAACTACAATCCATACCAGATTCACCATTCCACTGAAATTGGAGCCACTCATTCAACGTCACTACTTGCAGCAGCAGCCTCATCTTACCTCGTGGAACCTCCAAAATCATGGGGCGAGCTGTTCTCACTGTAAACATGTACATATTTAAAGAAGAGAGGAACAGAAGTGCACTCTGTTCTTCCATTCACTGCTTTTATCTCTTTGCAAGTGTACCTTCCTTCATGAATATCAAGACCTTTTCTTTCTCCATCTGTCCCTAGTTTGAAATGAATACATATTTTAATTCTTCATCTGGAAAGGATTAGATATTTTTTAAAAATGCATGATGATCGTCGTACTGGGTTATGCAATGTTGTCATGCACCAACTAAAACTAGGACTGTTTGTTTGTTTTTTTAATGTAGAGGAAAGAGTGGGCAGCTTCCAACATCTACCATGATATTTGATCCTGCTCTTGATGCAAATACAAAGGACCATTTTATCTGGGAGATATGTTGTCAGAGGTTCTATTTCTAGGCTACACTTTAAAGACTCATTTGCTGTTGTTTGCTCTCTCTCTGAGGTAGCTCAGAAGAAAAACAAACTGAGTAGGACCGCAGGCTGAGGATGGAAAATATTAGATCATCATTTGAAAATATTTAATTAATTTGGTGCAGACCAAGGGAAGTGGACACAGGAGAAACTAAATAGCCCCTAGCTCTTGCTGTTTTCCAAAAGCTTTTCAAGTCTGTAGATATTTCATATGGATGGCTATGCAATAGCACAGCCAGACTGATGTAAGAAATAATTGGTATGTAGGAAATGGGAGGAGGAACTTCCCTTTTTCACTATTTGAAGGGTCTTCCATGGAACCTCTTTGTGAGGGCAAGGGTCCACAGGAAGAATGAAGGCTAATAGAGGGATAAGAGCTTAATAGGAAGAAGCAAGATTTATTTGGCTGTGACATTCAAGGCCTGCCCAAAACATTTTACTATCTGAATTAGGAAAATAAACCTTCAACCAACTCTGAATCAAGAGACATAGTATCTTAGGGCAGTCAAGTTTATTTGTTTGTTTTTGGCACGTGACACAGGATATCTTAGAGGCATCTCTCTCTGTCAATATGCTGTTGTTGATAATGATAATGATGGGAAGAAGAAGAAGAAGAAGAAGTAACGCCATTTTTCTGTTTTTGTTCTGATAGCCAAAATCTTCAGCTTGAGGTGACAGCTTCACTCTGCATAATGGTAGGATGGTCCTAGATACAAGGATGTTTTCCATATAAGATCTAATATTAGATCAAGACCCATGTATCAGTACATTTGCAGCTACAGCTTCCACTGGCATGTGCAGATGATTGTTAGACACAAGACAGACATCTAGGACAGAGGGCAACTCAGAAATAGAGGTTTTACGTGAAGAAGATCCCAGCATGGTCTGGTAGGGCTGGGAAAGAGACTAATATGTAATCCAGGAGAGCTGCTGCCAGTTAGCATGGATCATACTGACCTAGAAACAGCTTTCTATGATTACAACAGCCAAGATACTTTTGTATTCTTCATCAGCTTAGATTAACAATCCCCCTCTGCAGTTTTGCTCTTACATGTGATAACGCACACTAGATTGTTCATGTCACTCTTAATCATGCACTGACAGTAGGAAACCATGAGGTTACCCTTTCTCAAATCATATGTTAGCCAGCTTAACGCAGAGACAATCCCAGTTTTGCTAGGAGGATAGAGGAGAAACTAAGATCCAGGAGGAGACTATACAGCTTCCTGAAGTGGAGATGAGAGATAATACTAAGAAAAGCTATTGGCAGAGCTGGCTAAGTGAGGATAGAAGGCTTTAGCCAAAATTTCCTTTTGCTGCAAGGCTGGAAGTTCCTGAAGGGAAAGTGGTGAAACAACCTCTGCTTCCTTTCACCTTTCTATTTGTAGGGCATTGTTTTTTGTTTTGTTTTTAAATATTTCATCACTTATGTAACCTAACTTTCTTACCTTAGGCAGTTTAAGAGCATAATTAAATTCATAGGTTGATCTATTGTATAACTGGATATTTGAAAAGGGAACCAAGTTGATCATAAATCCTTCAAAACTTGAAACTCCTATGAAAACATAATATTGAAGCCATAAAGGATCATTTTAATCTTATCTAGAGTAGACACACTGAAATGAATGTGATTTGCTATTCACCACATATGTATGTTCTATTGATTTCAATGATTTTACTCCAACTGAAAGTAAAATTTGATTTAGTCCCATAGATTTGGGTTGTGGAACTCTCAAAAGCCTGTGACCAATATGACGATGAGCATACATTTGCAATGTAATGTGATGAAAGCACAATGCCCAGATATTGACATATCCACATTTTTCCTAAAAGGAATGTATATATTTGTGTATCTCTGAATGCATATAATAAATAGCTTAAAATATTACGAAAGTGCCTACTCAATTTTCCATGTAAATATTCTGAATTTCCAATACTTCAGAATGCTTAAAGCAGAATGTTGAGGTCAACTCTGACTGTTTGGATTTTACCACCATCACAAGTTAGACACCTAGGTGGTCATAGGTGATAACGGGATCCCAGACAGAATCTAGATTAGCTGACAAATGGCAAAGGATCCCCAATCCTCAGTCTAAAGATATGAGGTAGTAAAGCATGCCTGTGCCAAGTGGCACCCCATATGAGTCTCCAACTCACAATCCCTGGCTCAGAAAGATGTGTGGAGAACCATACCTGTTTCACAAGGCACAACAGCATATCCTCTGACTATCCTGATATGTAACAGTATGGCACTTTATGGGACAGGCAGCCATTGTGCAATGGCAGCACATGGGGAAGACGGCGATAGACCCCAACGAATCCACAGAGCACTGGTAATCCAAAACAGAGAGCAGTGGAAAGCTGTGGGTGCCCTGCACCTAACTGGAAAAATGTTACCACCTTTCATGGAGCACTATTCTGTGGTAGAAGCCTTCACTGTGAGACAGGACACCTTGTATGGTATCTTGTTGTGTGGTGGGAATCCCCATTATACAGTAGGGCATCTTTCACAGTGCCTCATTGCACATTGTAGCAGTTTTCTAATATGGTTGCATATCATGCCAGCAACGGGGCTGTATCATCATAAAGTTACTCGTTGCAGCCGTTCATGCAGGTTCTTATCCAATGAATAATTCATATTAAGATAAAACATCTTAAACAACTCATTAAAACAGCTTAAAGGGGCTGTTAAAAAAATGTGTGTGCTTAAAAGTAAATAAAGCTCCAAAAGTTTTAAGAAAAAGCCATTTCTTGACCTAGCAATGAAACCTAGGCCCTTTTCGCACACAGTTTCTGTTACAAGAGGGCCCCTTGAGCGTCGTGTAAATGGGAGCGGCAGTCCGTATGATGCTCTCCCATTTACGCGATGCTCAAGAGCCAGACGCAGAGCGGACACGCACCTTTTTATTTTTGGCTTTAAGCTGAAAATGGTGTGCAGTCGCGCAATGCTCCGAGGGCCCGCGCGCACTTACCTGCTGTGCGGTGCGTCGGATGAGCCGGGCCGGTCGCGCTTCCTTCCCCAGCACAGCCTACAGCTCCCAGGCTGCACTGCGGAAGGAAGGGGTCGGGCGCTCGAGCGATGGTCACGCGACCAGGAAGCCAGCTGTGGGAGAATGGAGGAGCGATGCGAGTGCCTTGCACAAGAGGCTGCTTGCGTGAATGGCACCCCCCCACCTCTGTGAGCAGGTAATGTGCGGAAAGAGCCCTAGTGATGGTGCTGGTGAGGCCTCCATGGGGAGGACATTCCATGAGTTGGGTGCCAAAACTGAGAAAGTCCTCTCTTGTATCCTCTGCCATAGTTTTGCCTCTGCTGGTGGGACACAGAAGAGAGTGCCTTATGCAGAACACCTTTTATCTCAGGTATCCCAGCCCTCCAAGTCTATCCCATTTTTTCCAGAATCTCTCACGAAATAAATTAAAATGTACACAAATGCAAGAATGATAAAAATCCATATTATCTTCAGAACTAAAGAAACACTCAGTGCTTGGCAGTAGCTGAGACTGTGCTTTTAAATGAACAAGCGTTCTAGCCATTAGCAATCATTAGCTTTGTTGGAAAAGTCACAAATGTGACGAAACCCTTGGACCCCTATTCAGGAATAGACTGCTGCATTTGGTAAGAATTATTATTTGTATGCTTTTAAAATTAATGGGATTCAGTAACTGTCTTCTCTGGACAGTAACACTTTTCTGAATTTGAGCTTTAATTAACTTTATAGTATTTTTAGTTTTAGATTTATGGCCCGCACAATCCCTCAACATTCTTAAAGTGACAAATTTTCCTTATCCATAGTGTTAGTACAGGTTGTTCCCATTTTATAAATAAGGAACTGAGGCTGAGGCTGTGTGATTTTTTAACTATGAGTTGGGATTTTAACACAGGTCAAAACTTGCCATCTATTTAATCATTTGGCAGTGCTAGACTACAGCTCTTTCCACACCTTCCCTGTCTCCAGCGTTGTCCCAGCATTGTCCTGGCAGCGGCTTTGTTGGGATGAGAGTGCAAATGTTCTCCTTTGCACTGGCTGACTCCCTGATGAAGGAAGTGCAATGGACATACCTCTTCCTTCCACAGCACACCTGTGAAGTTTCCCAGGTTGCACTGGGGCAGGAAGTGCCTCCATCGCGCTTCTGGCACTTCTGCAGGCCAGGTAGTTACAGGATGGTTGAGCAATCACGGATCATTGACAGGGAAAACCCATCAATTATTTAATCCACAACCACACTGCCCGGTGACAGAAGGATGGGACTGCAACAACATCATGCAGAAGTGTCGTTGCAGTTCCAATTGTCTCTCATCCCCATGCTGGGATGAGAGACTCCTGCAGAAAGGGCCTACTTTTAGTTCAGGCTAATGCCCAAACAAATAATAACTGCCTGAATCCTATTGTTAAGTCCAAGTAGGATAGACTTGTTGAATCAATGGGGTTTGCCTATGCGTTGAACTTACTATTCAGCAATTGATTCAGTGTGTCTAGTTGAGAGTAGCCAATAAGATTCAAGCTTTAGTTAGGCCTTCCATCAAAACCCTATCAAAAAGCCTGAAGGAAGCATTTGAGACATGATGATGATGATGATGATGATGATGATGATGATGATGATGATGATGGCAATGCAGGCATGCACAGTGTTGAAAAAGTAGAATTTGCCAGCTGCTTTAACTGATTGGCAGTTGATTCGCAATAGATAAACAGGAGGGCTGGTATCCTGTTAGGCAGTTATGATGTTATAAGCTAGATTTATGACCCTGTAACTGTTTCACATTCACATTTGCAGTTGTGGCACCTTTGTTTCTAGGTCTCATCCCAAAGCCCACCTCAAAAGCCAGGTAACTGTGCCAAGTGAAGGATTTCTGTGGTACTGGTGAGCAGGGCAAAGAAAGTAGATCATTCAGCACCCTCCTCCCAGTGAGCCGCATTGAGATGATCCAGAAGCGGAGCCCGGAGTGCATGGAGGGGGGGCCAGAAGGGGCGTGGCCGCAGTGTGCAGGGCATGGCTACAAGCCAGGATGCCCCAAAAACATTGCCATGGTGGGTAAACCACTCCCATCGCCCCCCCATCCCTATACAACTGAGATGATCAGAAGTGGTCCTGCAGAGTCCTGTTAGAACTTCTTGTAAAACCAGAGTTCACTGGCAGGTGAGGGCTGGATGCCTCCTCCTTCGGTGCCCCACTCACCGGTGCCACAGAACTCCTTTACTTGGTATGGCTTCCTGGTGTTTTCAAGGTAGGTTTTAGGAGGTGAGATGGAGGGACTGAGCATAGGTATGCCATTGTAGTTACATGTCCCATGAAGGATCTTGGCTGAAGTAAATAACTCTTGATATATAATTGTTTTGTGGAATTTACTGCCATGAGGTGGTGTCTACTATAGGTGTACCTGAACTAGACTGTTATATCAATTTCATACCATTTTAAATATCACGACTCCACCCCAAGGAATCCTGGGATATTTGGTTTGCTTAGAATTCTCTGCTAGAAAGTTCTAGAACAATGGTCAAATTTTTACCATCAGATGTTTTGGATTTCAACTCCCAAAAGCCAAAGCCAGCTTTCCCAATGGTCAATCATATTGAAGCTGAAGTCCAAATTACCTGAAGGGCCAGAGTCTGAAAATCACTGCCTGCTTCTCTGAAAGAGAATAGCCAAGGTACCCAACATGCTGCTTCCACCACATCATTAAAATGATTTAATCCTCAATTCTTTTCTCACCAGGGTGCCTTAATACATTCACAGATCTCAGGATTCTTCAGGATGGAGCCATCACAATTATAGATGTATGAAACTGATATGATTGCCTAATGTAGATACACCGTAGCTTTGATTCTTTTATGCTTTCTTACTGACAAGGAAGCCCATCTTCTCCTGTCCCAAACACAGTCCACTCACTGATATTCTATTGCCCAGCCCAGATCTAGCTACCGGTACACTTTAGGTTAGATTGTCATTCGTAAGTAGTACAGACAAAGTTTTATCTGACTGTGGAATTCCAATAGGCAACTGGTTGGCTGCTGTGCAAATAGAACAGTGGTTTAACCCATGATCAAATTCAGCAAAGTTCTTCTTATGCTCTCATGCAAAGAAAATTAGATAGGAATGTAAAAGAAATGTATTCAATTTGTATTTCCCAAGGAAATGTGTGTTTTGCCTCTTTCAGAGTCCAGCCATTGAACAAAAAGCATAGGAAATCCATATGTTCCCAAGGCTAAGTTGTGAAACATGAGCACAATACCACGTGTACATGTTTCTAGAGATGTGCACAATTAAAAGTGCATAAATTTGCATAAAGTGCATAAAAGTACATAAAGAACACGTACATTAAGAAAAATGGATACAAAAATATGTATACCTTTCTGCAAGGAAATTAAAAATAATCGTATAACCAAATACAGAATTGAGATAGGGTAAGAATGCTGATTGCGTTCTGATAGACTCAACAGAAATCAAACTGACAGATTTTCACAGTCCTAGAACTGGGTCACGGAGTCACACATCCTTACCATGTTTTCTCCTTTTCCTAACCCCTTGCTTCAATCCCACGCTCCTTACTAAGCAATTCCCAGTTCCTCAGCCTCCCTGCAATAGCAATGGCTTTGGTTCTTGCGGCATAGCTGATGTTTAGAACAATTGTTCATTGTCCTTTGGATGAGCGGGTGGTATGCAAATTTAAACAACTCAAGTTCATATATATCCATAATTTTAAAGACTGCAAGTCCATGGCACACAGGATCCCTGCTGTTAACTACAACAGCATAAAGTTATGCTCTTTAGATTTCACTAGCTATGGAATCCCATCTTGCTTATAATTTTTTGGATTACAGCCATTGACTTTACTCATTCAGTGTATCAGCATGACAACAAAAACCCTTAAGTGAATTAAATTGCAGGCATTCCAAGAGATCATACATTTGGACAGTGATTTATTGGTCAGTGCTTGGCTTAAAAATTTGGCTTAGCTGAAGATTTCAAGTGTACATAAAAAATGGCAAAATCTGTTCAGAGTAGGAGAGCATTATGTCATGGTGACTGGGGCAATAATTTATAATTTTAATTTCACATAAACACCAATGGGCTCTGAGCTGGAAAAAGGATCTTGTGCTTATGGTAGACAACTCATAAAAAATATTGGCTCAGTATTATCTGTTGTGAAAAGGAGTAATCCGCTCCTAGGGATCACTGGGAAAGAGACTGAAAATAAAACTGCCAATGCTATAATGTCTTTTTATACAAATCTACATATTAGTCTGTGGTATGACTACACCTGGAACACGATGTACCATTTGAGGTACCACATTTCTAAAAGGGCGTTATTGGGCTGGAAAAAGTGGAGAAAGGGGGAAAGAAAACATTTTCTCCCTCGGTCATACCACTAAATACCAGGATTTGCAATGATGCTGCCTATTGAGAGATTCAGGATCTATCCATGGTGCTGAACTCCTTAAGCAGTAGAGCCACCAGCTGTCTTTTTAGTCATGATGGCTGTGTGCTGTCTCCAAAATCTCTGGTGGCCAATTGCTGAGACTAATAGTGGGAGAAGGCCATTGTTCTTTCACAAGGATATTTGTGGTAGACTGGCAGAATTTTGGTTTGATCCAAGAAGGTGTTACCACACCATTCACCCCCACTCTGTGGGATACTATTTTCATAATTGGACATACTTTATGGCTGAAACACATAAGCATACGCAAGGTCAGGATGACCTCAGACATGATCAGGTCATAAGTTCAGAGAAGATTAGGCAGGAAAGCCCTATACTGATGGGATTGGGACAATCCTTTCTAAATCTGTTAGTTGTGAGTACTCCTGAAAACAAAAGCAGGTGAAATTGCCCAGGTGAAGCAATCGGGAACCCTACTGTGAGCATATCCTACAGAGACCTTCCCCATTCATTTTACATAACCAAAACATTAAGAGATTGTCTGGACTCCCATCAATGTTTTGTCACTTAAAGTTAAGGCAGTCAGCGTATTCTGGACTACTTTGTCAGTTCACAGGAAAGCCACTACTGCTTTGTCCATGCACCCTCCTTCAGGGCAGATAATAGAACGTTTAAAACCTAGCTCCATCCCCAGTAAATTGTAATACTTGTACATAATACATGGTGCTTAGACCCCTGTTTGTTCTTGCTACCCCTCAGATTCTGTCTGAGCCACTCCACTTCAACTTTCTGCTTCAGGATTGGTAACTATCCCCTTTCCACCCAATTGCTCTCTATCCAACCTTTTTTTGCCTTATTTTCTGATAGGCTTGTATAGTTCTTGAGAGTCTCTAATTTCATGTGTGCTTGTTAATTTCAAATAAAATACTCTGTTTAACTTGTAAATGCAGTAATCTCTGCAGTTAGTACTGGTATACAGAGGTGAAAAGATCCTGCTGTTATCCTCCTCTTGTAGGCCTCCTCTGAGCTATAATTCCCCATATTTCTAAGGAGACAGTGGCATTGCAGGTGGACCCCAAAGTCCCCCACCTCTTAGGGTAACAAAGGCTCTTCTTACATGCTTGCTTTATGTTCTTGCAGTTAATGTAATAACAGATGAATGGCTGTAATGGAAACTTTTGGGGCTGAGAACTACTATATAAATCATATGGAAGGTAAACCCACTTGTAAGTGTGAAGTCCTTGTTACTGGACAAGAGTTTTACAAAAAATGAGTACTACTATGGGAGCCAGTGTGCTATAGTGGCTTGAATCAAACTAGGACTCTAGGAGGCCAAAGTTCAAATCTCTGTTCAGCCATGGAAACCCACTGGTAACCTTGGACAAGTCATACTCTCTCAGCCTTACTGGAAGGCAATGGCAAACTTCCTCTGAATAAATCTCGCCAACAAAACTCTAGGATAGGATTGCTGTAATTTCATATTGATTTGAAGGCACATAACAAATGCATGAGTCAATTTTCTATCTAAAAATGTACTATCTGAAAAAAGGCAGGGTTTTTTGCTTTGAGTGCTTAGCACAGAATATCAGAATAGATACTGTCAATTGAAAAAGGTGCTTAGCTTAGACAGATCAGTAACATTCTTTACCCTCAAATTTATAGGCCATTTCCACACTACACTGTTACAGTGCTATGATTCCACTTTCAACATCCTGTGGAATCCTGAGGTTTGCAGTTTAGGGAGGGGTATTTAAAATTCTCAGTGAGAGAGCTCTTTGGCCTCTGTAGACTACAAACTCCAGAATGCCACAGGATGTGAAAAGTGGAATAATAGCACTATAACAGTGTAGTGAGGAAAAGCCTGGTGTTATGGGCCTACATTTCATGTCAGATGCAGTGGTGTGAATGTTGGACTAGGACTCTGGGATTCCAGGATGAATATTCCTGCTTGGCCATGGAAACCCACGGGGTGATCATGGGCAAGTCACACTCTCTTAGCTTCAGAGGAAGGCAATAGGAAACCCCCTCTGAACAAATCTTGCTGAGGAAACCCTTAGGGCCACCCTAAGTCCCAGGGCTCCCTAACTCTTAGGGAGCCCTGGTGGCGCAGTGGTTAAATGCCAGTACTGCAAGCCAAAAGGTTGTGAGTTCGATCCTGCCCGGCTCCAAGGTTGACTCAGCCTTCCATCCTTTCACAGGTTGGTAAAATGAGTACCCAGCTTGTTGGGGGCATGTATAGAAATGTTTCGAAATACATGCTATTTGTAAGTTGTTCGCCGCCTCAATCCATATGGAGAGGTGGCGAACAGGAATAAATAAATAAATAGATAAATAAATAAAAATTAAAAAGTCAGAACAATTGAAGACACACAACAGCGCTTAGCTTCAGATGTGGATCTCCACTGCATCTAGTTGCATTCTGTCAGAATACTTCCAAGTGAGTTTCAGCCATCCATAACAGCAGGGGGTGGAGGTGGAGCTGGAGACAAGAAGTACAAATGCTATGTCCTATTGCCTGGTTCTGTTGTACAGATTTGTAGAAGTAAGCTTTCCTGCTTATAACAAAATATGGACTTTTACAGCCATGCTTTGGCTTACCCTGAGTACTTGGTGCTGACCCTCCTTGTACCATTTGGGCACCGATTTATTTTTTATTTATTTTTTTAATTCAACATTTACAACCATAAAATAACACATTATTATCCAATCTATATAATATACAACTTCCTAACAGTAACTCTACCTCCTCAATATACCGCCTTCCTTATTACGCATTTTCACCAAATTTCATACTCATTTATCATCTTCTTATCACAACTTGCTTTTTTTTCTTTTTAAACAATTTCCTGTTTCCTGCCCTTATATCTAACTAACTTGTATATACATCAAAATAAATCTCTATTATTTTACATTCTTTTTTGTGTATATATCTTATTTACACTTTGAGCTCAGATTTAAGCCTGGCACTGTTAGTACCATCATTATTTAACCAGTGCAACGGAAACACTGAGATATGATGTCAATTTCTTTCTAGGGTGTTATCATCTGTGTTTACATAAGTTGTAATGAAGTAACATTTCTAAAACATTCTCTAAAGTAACAGTAACATAGTAGATTGCAATACAGTATGCATAACAAACTCTTAAAAGCTTTCTAAAGAGTAAAATAGTTTGATATTTTGTTTGTGAATGAAAAAATAACAGCTATAAAAGCTCATCACTGGCTCATTCATATCCTGAACACAGATGAAGGAGTCAAGTAGTAATAGCAATCAGTCTATCAGTTTTGGATTTGTATTTTAATACAAAAGAAGTAAATAGGAAGGTGAAAGTAGATATTACCTTAAATAACAAGCTGCCATTAAAAACAGCAGAGTCTAGCTCTCTCTTCCCCTTCTACAACATGATAGAATTTAACTCAGCTCTTACTTTCACAGTATTATTCCTTAACAATGATGTGGAGCAGGAATGTTCAGGGCCAGCCCTACCATTATGCAGAATAAAACTCTCTGAGTCATCTCAGAGAAAAGATGCTGGTAGGTAGCAACCCATTCTATGGCCCTAAACCAGTCTCATGCCTTGCAAAACGGTAGACGAAGCTGTCCTTTTCTTAGTGCTGAAGAAAGATTCCACTGCCTGTTCAATCAACTTTGTACATGGAACCACCTAGCTTTTTGCCTCAAGCCACAAACATTTTGTGTCAGCCCTAGAAATGATTGTGATGTCAGGACACGGGAAAGTTCTAAGGCAATAATGCACACTTGCCCAATGAGGCCTAAGTCTCAACTCAAGTAGGCTCATTGAATCAATTCCTATTCATTCATTGGTTCTGCTCTAGTAGGGGGACTAACAAGTGGATTTAGGTCTCAGATTAACATCAGGTTTGTCTCTGAGTAATAATAAACATCCATGCATTATGTAGGTAAAATTGCACTCAAGACTGAGAGCTGGGTTGCATTTTATATTTGCTTTGGCTGTAAATACAAAGACACCATTACTTCCAAGATGCCCTACTGGCACTAGTGTCTGCCACTGACACAAAGAAGGAACAGAGAAAATCAGAGTAGCGTATGCAAGAGCCCTATTCAGATCTTTTAAAAGCATGCTGTAGCAACACAGTTCATTTCAGTGGAAACGGGACATCAGCTGTTCAATTGCCCACCTCACATGTTTGGAGGGCAACAATCAGAAGCATAGGGGCTCCTCTGTTTGCAAAGGTACAGACTATGGAAGTTCACCAGGCCCATCACACTCCACTTATGCACAGCTAAAAATGTAATGACCGAAGGGGTGAGGCTAGTGTGCGCCTCCCCTCACATACCTATAAAATGCTAGAATAGGGTTAATGTACAGCTAGACTGGGAGTGGGGACTCACTATGGGAGAGTGAGCTGCATGTGGCCCATAGACTGCATGCATGTCTATCCATTTTTGCAGCCCCTGGGCTAGAGATGGAAAGAACATTAATTAAAACATGGGTTTGCCAACAGAGGGGAAAGCCTGCTGGAAAGAGTATTACAGCAGCAAGATTTTTTTGCACAGTTTCCTCTGGTATTTGAACATCCCGAGGTGTTGCAGAGGAATTATTCTTCAGAAAAACACACATGGCTTTTTTTTTTTTTTGCAAAATTTCTGCTGTGCAGAAAACAAGGGATTTTTTTTCTTTTTTGCACACAAAAACCACCCCATATATATTTCTCCTCAGAATAATTCCTTTGCAACACTTTTGGATGTTTGAATATGGAGAGAATGCTACTGAGAAATATTCATTGTCTTCAGCACAGGAGAGAAAGTTACAGTAAATATTTATCTTTACAGGTGAGGATGAAATAATTGAGGATTTATAACCCTACAGGATACACACTAAGAACTGCTGGGAAAATGAGGGGCGGGGATAAGATGAATGTTCTCCTAGAACCATCCAGTAATCTTCTGTAAAGCAAGGGCTGTGGCTTAGTTTTGTTAAACACTGGATTCCACTGTGGGTTTTTTTAAATAGAAATGTCAGTCACTTTCAGGGTTGTTTTTTTTAAAAAAAGGAAAAATGCATTTTTATAAACACAGCATTTCCTAAGTCTTAAACTGCCCCTCTGTAAGGTTTCAAGTCCCTGACTGAGGCCTTGCAGAATTCTCCCCACAAGGGGCTTGGCCTGCATGACAGTCCTTGCAGAATTCTACCTGCAGGGGCTCAGTTTTGACTACAGTTCTTGCAGAATCCTGCCCAGTACCCCAGACACAGCTGGCTGCTCTGATGCAGACCAGCTGGAGCGGTTAGGAGCCAGCTATATAAGGGCTGGACTGTCTTTGCCACAGCAGTATGGTTTTTTTGTTTTTTTTTTAGTGTTCTCTGCAGGTTTTCCTAAGTCTCTAGTGTTCCTGATCACTGACCAGCTTCTGGACTCACCTCTGGCCCTGTGGACTCTTCTTACCCGGTAGGCTTCTACTGCCTTGAGCCTTTGCTGTGACCTGAGCTCCTGCCTGTCTTCTGGACCTGTGTCTTGCCTTTGGCCCTGTAGATTCCTGCTGACTACAGAAGCCTTGTAATGCCCTGACCCTTGGCTTCCTGACCTAATGCTTGTCTCTAGGCCCAGCTCTGGTGCCTATCCTGGTTGGCCCTTGTTGCCTATGCGTCAGACCCTGGCACCCTTGATTTTCCAAAGTTGCTCACCATACACTATGGGGAGGCCATGATCAGTCTTACCATGTCTCCATGGCGTAATATATTGTGACTATAGAAAGAAGTGCAATTTGAAATCCAGACTCAATCAACAAGCCAGAAACCATATCTGGAAGAGGTAATACATCTTAATTAAGATACATCAGAATTTACTGGTGTCAGATTGCTAGTTCCAGCTGACTGAAACTTAACAACTGGACCTCATGAGAAATGTGAAAAAAACAAGTCATCTGACCTTTATTTTTTTCCCCTAAGCTCAGCGGGAAAGAGAGCCCTTAGTGTTAATTAATGTTCTGTTGCCATAAAACAGCAGTTATGAATTGCAAGAGTAAATGTTTATGTAATGTCTGAAGCAAAAGGTCCTGCAGAAATTGAAAAAGGTACTGTTCTGTTATAATTTGTTTCTGGTTTTTCCTATGTTGCCTGCTCCCATTGTTTTTGAAGTCATTATTGTAAATTCTTATTTGAATACCACCAGGTTTTTGCTTTGGGGTTGAAAAGTGTTTTCTATCTTACCACAAACTGTTCTTCCAACAGTCTGACCTTTCACATTGATCCAATCCAGTGACATAAAAGTAAGATGAGAGCCATGCTGCCAGAGGCTGACAAGTTGCCCTTCGTCACCTCTACTTTATTAGTCAGCTGCAAACACATTGTTAGTATCAGGGCCTAACCATGAGCATCCATGCCCTCATAATCCCTAGACTGGATTACTGCAAGACATTAGACATGAGGCTGGCTCCAAGAAGAGGAAGTTCCAGCTAGCAGAGAGCTCTGTGTTCTGCAAGTGTCAAGAACAGGAAAGTAAATCTTTGGACATTTTGGGGGGAAAAATTGTGTGTGTGCAAAAACATTCTTGGTTTTGGCAGAAAAGTGTATCTTTGGTGCAAAAGCCTATTCCTGCCAGTTTTAAAAACATTTTTAAAAAATCCTCAGTTGTGATAAATCATGCAGCAGTTAACCATTGTGGTGTCTCACTATGTGCTCCTTACTCATGAGATGAATATCTGTATTATTTACATTAGGAGCTAAATGGAGGAAGAACATTCTTCTCAAACCTCCTGCTTATTAGCTTGTGTGCAAAAGTCATTATTTTTGGTGCGCTTGAGCTCTGTACTTTACAGAGCAACTTTTCCAGTCTGAAGTTCCTCAGGGCAAATATCAACATAGTCACCACCCTTGCTCGCCCCCAGGTAACTACTGGGAAGACAACCCAAGAAGGCCCACTAGCATTGCCTGCCTGGCCCTTAGCTATGGCTTGACTGAGGAAGAGGAACACCAGGCATCCATTTCAGTTTCTCCCAATGCCCTTGATGTTGCTTTGTAGGAACTTAAAATGGCCTTCCCTATGGAGGACATTATTTACATTTTCCACAGTATCCTGGGGGGCCACGCAATGCCTGAAGCATTGTAGCAAATTAAAATTGGCTGTTTGCCTCTGCTACCACTAATATAGCAGAGGATTAGCCAGGGAGCACTCTTCTGACAGTCTTTCCAAACCTGGAGCTGGTCCTGAGTCTCTTCAGATTATCGTGAAAGGCTATAATCAATGTTCCTTGCAATCAAAACTGATAATAGATTTGCTGCCACAGAGGCTATCCTAGATAGGCACCTTTTGGCCCTCTATAGGTTGTCAGACTGTTGTTCCTATTGTCTCTAGATAGCTAACAGGTATGAATGATGGGAGTTGCAGTCTAACAACATCTGGAAGAACATGAGTTGCTCATAACATCCTAGATAGTTCAGTAGGCTAAGGCCATTTCTGCAGTAGACTGATATAGTGCTGTTATTCCACTTTTAAATCCTATGGAATCTCCTCCCTAAACTGCAATCCCCAGGATTCCATAGGATGTTGAAAGTGGAATAATAGCACTATATCAGTCTAGAGCAGAAATGGCCTATGTTGTCTTGGATGTTCTGCCAAACTACACTGGCTTGTGGTTCAAGCCAACCACTGAGAATGTAGTTAGAGGTAAAACACTGCAGAGTAGCAGGCGGGTGCATAGAATGTAAAGCTGATGATGAAGCTGTCTAACCTTAACTATACTTTCCTTACAAATTCTTACTCCTATGTTTCCAACCATTAAACAGTGTGACAACTTTCCCAGCATTTTAAAGGAAACTCAACATGGTGTCTTTGTATGTTCTTGCCAACCCCCAAAAGCACAGATATAGGAATGGGAGTTGTGGTCCAGAACCCCTGGAGGGCAGCAGCCATCAATCCTAGAGATTACGAAGGCATGGCTGGCTGGCTGGCTGTTGCCAGACTCAGAAAAGACGGCAATATATGAATCAGAGGAAATTGTTAAAAGGACTCTCACATCCACTGTTGCCACCAGAGAAATCTTAATTTTGGAAGCACTCTCCCACAAGAGCATGGAAATGCTGTTGAAGTTCTTCTCAAAAACACTCAGTATCACTAGCTGTCACCATTTCTGTCCTATCTGGCTTCATCTGCAACCTGTTCATTTATTTAGCAATAGCAGGTGACCAAATGCCACTCTTGAATAGATTGTACAACCAGAGTTCAGCTGGAGGACATTGATATATTGGTTGTGTCTGTCAGTCACACTAAGCCATTCTTTATGGTACCTTTAGCTATGAATCGTCTCAAACTACCAAACAAATCACAGTTTGTTCCTCCTCTTTTGCATGACTTTTGTCTGCTTCTGTTATTTTGGAGCCCTGGTGGTGCAGTGGTTAAATGCTAGTACTGCAACCACAAGGTTGTGAGTTCGATCCTGCCAGGCTCCAAGGTTGACTCAGCCTTCCATCCTTCCGCAGGTCGGTAAAATGAGTACCCAGCTTGTTGGGGGCAATTAGCTAAAAAAACACATTGTAAACCGCTTAGATAACAGTTAGTTGATAAGCGGTATAGAAATAAATGCTATTGCTATTGCTATTATTATTGTTCTGTTTTTAATAGGGAGGGCAGGCTGGAGAAACAAAGTATGGTTCTGGGGTCACATGTTAATAAACCAGAATCTGAATGAATCAAGCACCATGGTTTCTAATTATGGTTTATGGCTAACTAACAATCCATAGGTCTCCCCCTCCCAGGAACACGTGCAAGTAAAAGGTAAAGATAAAAGGTCCAAAACACAGCCTGTGTTAATGCTGTGGATGAACTTGGTCATCAATGTTACCAAACTTCAAATTTATAGATTCTAGTTAAATGAACTCCAGAATTTAGTTACTCAAATTAAGCATATGAAATGAATAACATTAATTTTAAGGCAAATGTACACAAGCTGTTCCTTGACTTTTTGATTCCTGTTATCCTGTTCTTGTATCGCCTACGCTGAACCTTGCTAACCGCCTATACTCATCCGTTGCTGCTTCTTTGGGCCCCAATCCAGGTTGATCTTTAGAAACAGTTCAAGGACAAAAATGGCTTGAAAGCTGTGTGTGTGTTTTTTAAAGACACATGTATATGTAGACATGATGAAACGTGGAAAGTAGGATGCTGCCTTATATTAGATATATCCATTCTAGATAGTTGTAGCAGTTTGATGCCATGGCTTCATCTGAAGGAATCTGGTGATTTGTAATTTAGCTGAGTACTTACAATTCTCAGCTAGAGTACTCTAGGACTGTGGTTCTGGGGAGTGGTCTAGAGGTCCTTAGCAAAGAATTTTAAGGACCGCAGCAAACTACAAATCCCAGGACCCCCTTAGATAGAGCCATGACAGTCAAAGATATTGCCTGACCTACAGCTGTGCAGGGTAGGCAGGCTGTAGGTCAGGCAATATCTCTGTTTAACTCAATATTATTGTGAGCTTCCTTACAACAGTGTTCAGAATTTTATTCTAATATTGCAAAACAAGTACAGGAAAAAAAGCACAAGCATGCAGGACAGTGTATGAGCTTATTGTATTGACTGTGCTTTTATCCTTTATTGGAGAGCTTTGAATATATTTCATACATAGAAAAATAGTCAATAAAAAATTGATTAGAATAAAAATTTCACTTTAAAAAAGAAAACAAACAAACCAGAAGACCAGTTACTAACACCTCTTCCTTTCTACAAGAACTGGTGCTAGGGCAATTAAAAGGTTCTTATTAAAAGAACAAACATTAGGTCATTAATTGTTAACCTCCCTGCTGAGGTTCAATAAGAAGAAATAAAATTGCCCAAATGTGTAAAAAAAACTTGTGTCAATTTAAAAGACAAAACAGTACTGAGAAGACTCAATAGGATATGCCTGCCTGCCCTGGAAGGCCTTAAATGGCAATTGCGTTGGATAATCTTCTAATAAAGCAGTTGGAGAATATTTTTGGGGTGGGGAAGTGGTGTTAGATAACACAAAAAATTGGGCTATGATGATCTGATGACAATATTGTCCAAACTGTCTGTAAGAAGAGAAAGCAGTGTGAGTGAAGAGAGCAGGTAGTTCCAGAAAAATGGAATAGGGAATCAACTCATTTGAAATGTGGTGTTAGAGAAGAATTCTACAGATATTATGGATTCCTAAGAAGAGGAATGAATGGGTCATAGAGCAAAGCTAGCCTCAACTCTACTTAGAAGCAAAGATGATTAAACTGAGGCTTTCATGCGTATTGCAAGATAATGGCCAATTCCACACTACTCTATTATAGTGCCATTATTGCACTTTCAACTTCCTGTGGAATTCTGGAGTTTGTAGTTTACTGAAGCCAAAGAGCTCTCTGGCTGAGAATTCTAAATGTCCCTCCCTAAACTGCAAACCCCAGGATTCCATATGATGTTGAAAATGGAATAATAGCACTATAACAGTATAGTGCAGAAAGGCCCAAAGACTTTTATTCAAATAGGCTTTTAATGATTAATTGGTGGCAGAGATCCTTTTATGGGATATGTGTGCTGTATTTTTAATGTTATTGTTAGGTTTTTCAGTACATATGTCTCTCTCTCTCTCTCTCTGTGTACATACATATATACACACTATTTAAATTTAATGGTATTTTAATGTGATATTCATTTAATTGGCCAATACAACTCAATGATGATGAGGAAAGTGGAAGCAATAGGAAAAGAAGAAGGCCATTTCCACACTACACTGTTATAGTGCTATTATTCCATTTCCAGCATTCTATGGAATCCTGGGGTTTGCAGTTACGGGACGGGCATTTAGAATTCTCAGCCAGAGAGCTCTTTGGCCTTAGTCAACTACAAACCCCAGAATTCCACAGGATGTTCAAAATAGAATAAGACTATAATAGTGTAGTGTGGAAATGGCAGAAGACTTCATTACAGGTTGGTTGATTCAATCAAGCAGGCCACATCTGTACCTTTGCAACACCTGAGTGGGACAGTTGATGACCGGGGCTCTTGAAGGTCTCCCATTCATAAGGTCACCATAGGTTGAAGTCAACCTGACAGCAATCAACAACAAATTAGAATGTGCCTTCAAGTCACCGGCCAACATATGGCAACCCAATGAAGGCTTTCTTGGGCAGGGTGTATTCAAAGGTAGTTTGCCATTGCCTTCGTTTAAAATGTAACCAGCAGCACTTGGTATTCCCTGGTGTTCTCCCATGCAAATACTACCCCAGCCTGCCTCTTTTAGCTTCTGAGATCAGAGAGGATTTGCTGCCTTCCAGATGTTCAGACTTACTGTAGATATAACCAAATACTGTTTAAATTGTTTTAAAAGAGTTGAATCAAGAATTTTAATTTGTCTTTGCAGCTTGGAGTTCGGGTGGGCAGGGGGCGGAAGGGCAGGGGCACGGCTGTGTCACGCCCCCTAAAAATTGTTGCCCAGGGCAGACTGCCCTCATCGCCCCCCGTCTGTATGCCTCTGTGCCTTTGCTATGAAGATCTGAAATGCCCATTGCATATCTTCATACTGAAAACTTAATTAAATAACAAAAAGTGCCAACACATGACTTGTACCCACTAGTCAATGAGTTGCATCTGTTGCATACTGTTCTTGTTGCTAGGGAAACTGATCTTCCTTACCCATCTTTGCTTCCTGGCCAGCATTTGTTAAAAAGAAATTTTTCAGACATGCTGTTCCTTCTGACATGAAGTTCCTCAGCAGCGGCCATCAGGTCACTTGCCATCTTCTCCTTCATAAATAAAATGCAAAGGTTTTATTTGTGTATAGGCACTCTACTATGTGTCAGGCTGTAGTATTTTTGCTTGTGGTCTATCAAGTCTGCATACTAAGTTCTCTGTCTGATGCTTTCATAGCTCTTTCCTCTCACAAACTGTCCCGTGTATATTCCAGTCTGTCCCAACTTGACTCTTCTTTAACGTAAAGAGTTTTCCTCAAGCATCTGGAGCCTAGTTCTTGGTATTTTAATGCTTTTAATTAAAAATTTAGGCTGAGAGCCTATGTCACAGAGGTAGTTATGGAAGTGTAACTATCTTTTGTCTCCTGACCCAGTTTCCCAAACCAACAGTAACAATCAGCAGCCTCACTGAGTGAGGGAGATTGGTTCTTCTGATGATCAAGGCACAGAAGGAGGTCATTTCCAACCTGCTCCTGCTCAAAAGCTGCAGTGTGAGGAGCAGTTGCAAGAGTGGTTCTGTTTCTGGTAGCTACATCACTGCTTGTTGGTGGGAGGGGAATGGAATCATCATTCCTTGGTGCTCTAATCAGGACACACCTCCTAACTCAGGGTGGCTGCTGGCTGTTGAGGTAGGTTTGGAGGAGCAATTGTGATCATGGAAATACTGCCTTAATTGTAACCATGAATACCAAACAGTTATGAATGCATTAAATACAGCTTATGCATTTGGAATGTCTCAACAAAATGGTAGCCTTAACTGTAAGCACAAATCTGCATTAAAGATAATGGATAAAAGAAACAAGGCAGGAAGGAAAGAGAAAAAGTAGGAGAAATATGTAGGAAATAGTAGTCAGTGAGCCATGTGCATTGATAGAAGTTTCTCCTATGCCCTTAAAAAAAATATACATGAATTTGGCATCAGCAAATAGAGATGGAAAATAATTTCACTGGACTCAACAATCTTGATAAAAGAAGCCTTGAATAGGTTTGAGAAAAAGTGCATCTCACTTAGAGCACTAGCATGTTTTAAAAAAAAAAAAATTCTGAGAAGTGCACAGAAAACAATTGACATATGTCTTTGTTAGATGTGTTATTGTACTAATACTCCTATCGCGATGTGTTTTCGAACTTGTATGATTTTGATGCTTTTTTATGTTTGCTTGTCTTTCTCAATTTAATTGAAAGCAATAAAAATATTTAAGAAAAGAAAACAATTGACATATATCAGAAAGTAAAAATGCTGATATGAAGGAGAGTACAAAGCAATATGCTTTAGTCATTAAGGTAAGTTAGATAAATTGGGTAAACAGCATAAATAAAAGCAAAGATTAGTAAAAAATAAAACATAAGAAAGCAAATCTCTAACAACTTGCTGTCTGCTTCTTCCGATACACAAAATCTGTTTCCTGAGACAATTATCTCATTCTTTCTAATGGCAGGGCAGATCCAGGGGAAGGGGCAAGGAACAGTAACTTCTTTAGAATTATTTGCAAAGCTGTATTAAGAAATACATAATTATCTGTCCAATATTTGTCCATATTGCATGGATCTCTCTTCACGTAAACATAGAATTCGTCCTACACCGCCCGAGCAACGTGAGTGGCCGGGGGGACGGCATTTGCCGCCCTCCCGCGAGAAGAGATCGCGCTGCTGGGGCCGACGGGAGGAGGCGGGGGCTGAGCTTAGTATTTAGGGCTGCCCCGCCTCTCTCGGCCTCTCTTTGGATTCAGACGAAGGAGGAGGAGGACGTTTGTTTTCGTTGTTGGTGCCACGTGGCGCCTTGGAGGCCTGGTGGCCCATTCCTCCTCCTTCTTCGCCGGGACCCAGAGTCGGCTGGCCGGCCTTCTCGTGTCGGTGGCTGGCGGACTCGTCGCGGGAGCGGCGAAGGGCGACTTTTCGACTCAACGGTCCCGAAGGCCCCTCCGGGGGCAAGGAGGAACCAGCGGCTGCCTCAGCGGCCGCTTGGGTAGGGCCTCGGCTGCTCAGCGCGGCCGTGGCGGCGGGGGAACGACCGGCGAGGGAGGGGGGCGGTAGCGAAGGGGGAGCATCTCCTGCGGCTTTTGCGCCGCCGACACGCACCCCGGGGAGGTTAGTTGGGGTAGTCCGGTGGCTTTCTCTCCCGGACCCCTCGGCGTGGCCGGTATGGGGGGGTCTTAAGGTTCGGCGTGTACCTATGGCACCCCCTTTTCGGGGTGTAGGATAAATCCTATCCTTGAGGAGGGCCCTGGGATCACCCCACTTGCTATGCAGCGGGGGGTGGGGCTTGGGGCTCACCTCCCAGACAAGGGCTGGCCAAAAGTCATCATGCAACTTCAGCGGTTGGCTTTGTGGGCCGGTATCTCGCTCAACGGGCTAGGGGAGATGGTTGGGAGCTGCCTCTTGACCCTAGTCCGAAGATACGGTTGACCCCCCCTTTCTCGGGTCATAAAATACAAGTTCAAGGTCAAGTTCAAGTTTAAGTTCACCCCTTTATGTTAATTAGGCATATTAATAAATTGCCCTAGTTCAACCCAAGCTCTGTCTGCGATCTCGTTATTTCGTGGGTTGGGCGGCAAATGCTCCTCTTTGTTAATTAGCTGACGAACGATCTGATCCAAACCTCCATAAAAATACTTGTCAACTCTGAGAAAGCGCTGATATTGAGATATCAGGTTAATGCCTCTTTTCACAGCAGCTCTGGGTTTTGAGAGGTTTGAAATTTCAATCAGTTGGATTTATTTTTAAAGCACTAGGATTCCCTTCCTTTCATGCCCTCCTGCTTTCACCTGTTCCCTGCCTCAGCTTATCTCTGTTCCACTCTTTTACATTGATTTGCTCTGTTCTTTTGGTCTCACTTGAACAGGTTATTTACAAATAGCCTTTCTCCCTTTATCTGGTTTCTTTCCCATTAGCTCCTCACTGATGAAACATTAACAAAATGCTTTCCTGAGATGTCGTTTCCATCTTCCAAGTCTTTGCTTCAAAACTCTTTTCTTCTTTGAGGTCTCTTCCAGGTCTCACTTTGGCTTTACTTTGAAGTTTGCGAAAAATAAATACATAGATGGCATTTTGTTTTCAGTTACCACATTCACCTGATGGAAAAGAAGCATGGACTTAATCCCATGGGGTTCCTTTGAGCAATACTGTTCTCTCACCCATCCGTATTCATTCCTTTTGTAAGCTGCCTCAGCCACTAAGGTTTAATGAAAGTAACAATGCAAAGGCAGCGTGCACCTGCATCATTATTTATGGTTTAGAAGGTGTCAGAAATGGACACAGCACATTGCAGTTTAATAGAGGCAAAGAAAGAGAGCAGATCTGCATCCCAAGGAGTAAATGTAGATGAAGGGATATATTACAATATGAATAGATAGATATGGATGTATGAATCTATCTCTGTTTGTGTTTCTGCTGCGATCAGCCAATTGCAAAAAAATAAAAAAATAAATCTTATTCCACATATCCATTCTCAGCAAGTCTTTAAAAAAAGAAATTTCCCACCAGCAGATGCATGCATTTTTTTTATACCAGAACACTGCCAGATCAGTTTATGATGCATGGATATGCACACAACCATTTGTGTGCCAATGTTTGTACCTATATACAAAGATAAGCCTATTTCCTCAAAATGTGTACAGAATGAGTATTCATGGCATGGTGATTTGAGTGATGAACTAGGATTCTGGGAGACCAAGATTCAAATCCTTGCTCAGCTTCACCAGGACGCAAAGTGGTCACCCACACAGTGTTTTGGAAGGATTGTCGTCCTGTTGTGACTTGCCCAGAATGCTGCTTATCTGGATCCAGAGAAACTAACACAAGTGTGTGTAAATGTGTGTCTTTTTAAAGCCTTCCCTTATTTTTTCAGCTCACCAGGTTTCACTCTAGCCCAGCATCCCCCTTCTTCCTCCTCCTCCTCCTCCTTGGTCCCACTTCTTCTCAATGTGCATATGCCTGGGGTTGTGCCCCTGTCCCGAAACCCAGACAGGACCCTTCACAACAGCCACAATGCAGAGATATGAGAAAGACAATACTTACAGCAGCCAGTGTAGGTGGAAAAGGGAAAACCCAGGAGTCTCAGAGAGCTTATATAATAAAGATTCATTCATTGAGTTGAGGCCCACAGCTGTGGAAGACTCCAAGCTTATATAAACTGACACCAGAATGGGTGGAAGCTGTTGCAGCCAACTGTTCCTGTCAGTGGAAGCAACTCAGCTTACATTCAGATTCCTTTTGTGTTCTCCTGGAACCCTTGACCTTTGCCTTGTCCATCGATTTTGCCACCAAACTGTCTTGATTTACTGTGAATTTAGACTACAAAACAACAAGCAGTAATTTGCTGGTAAACTAAGGCAAGTTTTGCTCACTGATTACTGATTACAGGCTCTAATTAACTAGCTGTAAACTTTGGCTGGCTGCCAACAAGGACATCTAGTGCCAGAATTTGGTATAGCTCCAGGCTTCTCTGAAGATTCTTTCAGTGCTAAACACTGAAAGTTACTTTCTACTATTACTATAACTACTATGCGCAGTGGTGTATATAGTATAAACAGTGCCTATGGCAAATGTGGAAGTTGCATCCCTACTTGTTCACCCCTACTCCCACCCCTACATTTATGGCTTTTTTGCACACACGCACACTTGGCATTTGTGCCTGGGGCTTGTACCCTACTTGTCCCACCCTAGATAGACCTCTGACAATGGGATAAGCTTTATTGATGGTAAATGAGGCAGCAGATGATACACCCAAGAGAAGCATTCCAGCCCTCTCAATGATGAGGGTCCAGCACCCCTCATAGCCAATGGTAGAACTGCCCCCCCAAACTAATTCTACCCAGACTATCTGTTGACTGACAATCACATTCCCTATCATTGGATATATCGAAAGTCCTTGGACTGGGCTCCACCCCCTCAAGGTGAGGCCAATGGAAGATTGGCTCCCAAGGTTAGTACATTGCAGGGTTATATAGCAAAGGAAGGAAATCAAAGTATGCAGGCATGATTCATCTCCTCCCTAATAGTCATGAGACCTGTACACACAGTTAGGAATAGAGAAAAAAAGGCTTCCCCAGTTGATTCTCAGCCTTCCTTCCTATTCTTTGAGAGCCCTGGTCTGCAAAGGAAATGCAAAAAGTATCTAACAAGGTAATTAATACAGGCTAACTCTTTCACACCATTGGACAGCCATTAACATTTGGCCATAATGTCAAAAACAACTCCAGAACCCATCTGCCTGGTGGCAGGGGCCCAGCTCTCTATGGTATGTCAAGTGTTTTTTCATACAACCTTCCCTTCTTGCATTTTCTCTTCGGGACTCCTTCTAGCACAGGCATCTTCCTTTCTCCTCCTTTCCCTACCTCTCCCACCCAAGCTCAACATGCCTGGGGACAAGTATCAGCCAAATATAATTATCTGAATGAGAAGCATGTGCAACATTCTGACACATTGTGAAATACATCGTTTTGCAAACGGCCTTTAGGGGACACTGTATGCAGGGATTTACAAAATTCATTGTGTCAATTACATCTATGAACAATGGAGCATCCATTCAATGAATACTGAATATTTGGGATCCAGGGAACATCAAAGCGAAATCTTTTTACATCCAACAGGGGAAACAGGCAAATACACTTCTACCTATTTTGATGTTGATTTGACTGTGGAATGTTCCTACACATTACAAGGAAGATCATGCTGAAAATAGTACCACCCAGGCTTCCCAGATGTCTCAGGGTATGGTCTTTGCTCTGCAGGTCTTGGGACTCTGTCATCCTAGTATGGCTGCTGAAACCTCCCAGAGCTCCCATGCCCCCCAAATTTGGAGGGTGTAGATCTTTGGGTGATTTTTACCCCAAAAGCAGCCAAAAGCCCCTCAAAATGTGGCAGTTTGTTTCTCCAAGCCTCTCAGAGCCCTCCACCTTGTGCCCCCAGAATCAACATAAAATGGAAGCTAGAATAACAGTCCTCTCTTCACATTCATCGGTTTGACCTTCAAGAATTTGATTATTCAGGAGTGCATGTGTGGCTCCCCCATTCTCCTCCTCCCATTCCCTTGCCTTTTGCCCGGACATGCCTGTGTCCAGCCCAAGGACATCTCTGTGTTTGGGCAAAAGGAAAGAGAAAGGGAGGGTGTACACCACACAAGGAGAAGGAAGGGGCACACATGCCCCCCTGACTTTTGCCTGGGTGCAGCTGCTTTCCTTCTCTGCACCCAGGCAAAAGGCAAGGGAATGGGTGGTAAAAGCATGCATGCCTCCTCCTCATTCCCTTGCCTTTTGCCTGGGCATGGATAAGGAAAGCATGTGCACTGGGTCAAAAGGCAAGAGAATGGGAGGGGGAGCCCCAGAAGGGAATAGGAGGGAACATGTGGCAGGGGGAGTTATTCATGGTTTTTCTATTTTCACAGAGGTTCTGTATATCAAACCCTTGTGCAAGTGGAGGGGCCATTGTAATCACCAGTGTACCTGAAACATGCTGGTGTACTAGCTGGGCATGGGGACAAAATGTCTGCCACTCCCTCTGCAGTTGAAAGAGTTAAAAGGAGATCATTAACCTGCTATCAGCCAGGAAAAGGAAAGTTTGGGAGTCTGGAAGGGTTGAGATCTAAAAAACAAAAAAGCCTTGGGTAGGGGCACATGAGGCACCATGGCTGCACTCTGTCCATCACAATATACTGGGCCGCCCATCAGGGTTGGCTGGGGTTCCCAGCTACATGGACCTTAGGAGACAAACCCAAGTATGTTTTGACATAACACTATGTCAACAAACCAAAATCATGACCAGTGAATCATTCATAAATGCTTTCTGAAAAAGTGTTACAGTTAGCCCTCCATATCCATGGGTTCTGCATCCACAGATTCAACCAACTATGGCTTGAAAATATTTTAAAAAAGAAAAACAAAAAGCAAACCTTGATTTTGATAAATGCCAAACTGTGCACTGATGTGTAACCCTACCCTATTGTAGCCTCCCACCATTTCACAAATCCTCAGGCTCTCTTCAGCATTCATTTGAGTTGTTCACCATTTTACATAAAGCATACCATTTTATTACTCCATTGTATATAATGGGACTTGCACATCCATGGATTTTGATACCCACAGAGGGGTCCTGGGACCAAATCCCAGAGGATACAGAGGCCCAACTGTATGTAATTTCTTGCTGTTAAGATCATATAGTGTTGCCTTATTTCAAACTTGGGAAAGTTCTTTTTTCTTTTTAGACTGTGATTCCTGGAATCTGCTCTATGCCAGTGTTACCCTGTATGTTGGGGGTCCTGGGAGGGGCACCCAAATAACCAAATAAAAGCACAAGTTGGGGGAACTAAGCTCGAGCACTCTCTTAAGCTAACGAGAGGCAGGGTAACTTTAGCTAGGATCTTGTACCCTATGTCTACAGCGTCAGGTCAGAAGGTCAGGCAGACAGGGTTAGAAGTAACAAAAATAACAGTTTTATTGAGAGATAAACAGCAAATAAGACAACACACACACCCTAGCTAACTTGGAAATAGAAATGGAGAGGTTTGGGGAGTGGGTAATACGACACCTGGTCTCGTAGTCCTGGAGAGAAAGACGGGGTTCTGGGAGAGAAAGCTCAACGTGGTTCGCTGAGGGGAGTTTCCTTAGACAACCGGCAGCAAGGCTAGATGGAAGTCCAAAGTAGTCCGAGGTAGTCCCAAAAGTGGGGACTTTTTATAGGGTGGATCGTGCCTACAGGCTATGCCATGCTTGGTGAGTACAAAGAGCGGGACAAAGAAGTTGGAAAAGGTCAAGTTTGCATGATGAGCTTAACGCTGGATGACAATAGTATGGCCAGTATGTAAATGACTCGACTGAAAGGAATGGCTCGGCTGAGAGCCTTGCATCTATTATACAAGGATCACGCTGAGCAATGCCTGTTTGCAATGAGGTGTTCCCTGAAGCAACGAAGAGGCTTCAGTTGCCTGCCTCAATGGAGTCTGGAATGTAAAACCATTAACGACCGTGCCCAATATGTGCTTGTCCGGAGGACCCTTGCAAACACGTGGAGCAGGGTGGCAGAGAAAGGTCAAGCAAAGGCCAAATTATTTTATATCAAAAGGATGTCTAGTGCTCTCACCAGACATATCATAACTGGAGTAACACCAGTTCTGACTGTAGCCTAATATTTGCTGCAATCCAACATTCCCTCAGTGTAGAGTAAACATCTGAGTGCAGACGTACACTACACCAGTGCTATGCAACCCCCATGGAGAATAGCAGTATGGTCCCACACATATCAATGCTTGGGTGATGTTACACAAGGTGCAACTGCAATGCAAAACTCAGTTGCTGTGCACAGTGTCCTATGTTGGCAGCCAGTCAAGATTTACAGCTCTCTAATTAGAGTCTTCTATCAGCAGCCACAAGCAAAATGTATAATAGTTTGTTAGCCAGTCACCGGTTGTTGTTTTGCAGTCTGAATCCCTAGTAAATTGAGAGCAACAATCTAGTAGCGAAGTCCATACAAGATGTGAGAGTCAAGGTTTCCAGGACCAAGGGATCCGAATGTGAGGCATGCTGTTTCCATGGATAAGATCAGTTGTCTTCAACAGCTTCTTCCCATTCCTTTCCCTGTTTATATAGGCTGACAGCCCCCCTCAGCTGTTTGCCTAACTGATGCATCCTTACTATATAAATGCTCTGAGTCTCCTGGACTCTCTCTTTTTCACCTACGCTGGCTGCCATAAGTACTGCCACAATGCATAATGTTGCAGTATGTGCAATTTCACTGTCAGCAGAATATGTCTGTTGTACATAATGACTTACACATGTGTAGAGATAATGTTTCTTAAAACCGTTTTTTTTTTTTCAGTCACCAAGCATGGCCTGTAATTCCAGTTGGAGCTACACAAGCATTGTACATGTATGTCTTGAACTGTATGCCATCCATTGTCCATTCCTACTGGCAGCGCCTCTCCAGGAATTTTTTTCTTTTTGTTATTGCCCAATCCTTTCTAACTGGAGATGCTAGAGGCTGAAAGGGTACATATCTATAACACCAACCGTGTGCGTTACCATCACTATCAAACCTATTTCATTGTATCTTCCTCGTTTTAGCTGTCTAAGAACCTGACAGATTGGCTCTATAGTCAGAAAGGCATCTGTGTCCTGTGTTTCAAATGTTATTTGACTGGCTTTCTCACAGACTTTAAAAATTCTTCCCATCAAGAGTTCTGCATTGAAAAGCCACATTATGAATTATGAATTAAAGTGTTTGTTAAGTAGTTCTGGCCCTGCAGTTCACATTCTTGAACGCATTTCAGCCATAGCTCATCTATTATTGTTTTGTTAGCATATATTATTTAGAAGATGCCAAAGATGTTTCTGGTGTATGCAGGAGTGTAAAAGAAACAGATCCCTGTCCACATGAGCTTACAATTGCTGGTCCAAAGATGTCCTTTTTTTTTGTTTATACTCATGAAAACTTCATGAAGAGTGCAAGATTATGAAGGCTTATGGGAATTGCTGATGGAGTGCATCCAGGACAACAGAAGGTCATATAAGTTAAAGTTAAGGTCTCATTTAAGATTCTGGAATGTTTAAAATTTCTGCCCAAACCAATGGCACCTTAAGAATGCTAAATCAGTTCTACACTGCTGGATTCTTGCTACATTTAGTACATTTTCACAAGGCTTAAGTTAATCCCAGAACAATATCCTACAAGGCAATCTAGGGTGTGATCCCATGCTGTGATGTGCCAGTCAGCAAATGCAGAAAGAACATGTGACAAGAAGGCTGACTTGGGAAAATTCTAGCCTGATTTTACAAAGTGATTATAAGCCACTGTTCTAATGTTTTCACAGCTCTGCCAGTTTTTCATGTTCTAGACCAGTGGTTCTCAACCTGTGGGTCCCCAGATGTTTTTGGACTTCAGCTCCCAGAAGCCCCAGCCACTATGGTCAATGCTCAGGGCTTCTGGGAGCTGAAGTTTTTGAACATCTGGGGACCCACAGGTTGAGAACCACTGTTCTAGACCAACACATGGCAGTGATACTTTGCTGATTACTAATATTGACTGATGTTATGTAGAAATGTAACTCTTCACTTATTTCATCTTCATGGCAGAATGAATAGTTTCAAGAGTCCCCTCCCTGCTTGATGAGGTTATAAGAGGCTTTGCACATTTTTGATGATTTTCTGAGACTTTTTGAAAGAAAAATACTTGGATAAAAAGACCATACTTTTTCACAAAAAGTTCATTTTCATGCAGAAAACAGTATATTTTGCACAAACTATACTATTTTGTACAAAATGATCCTTTTTTTGTGTGCAAATGGATTTTTCACACACACAAAAAATCCCAGAATGTGAAAAATCTTATGGAGATCGAACATTGTTGTGGCTGGATGTTTTAATGCACTGAGACACCCTTTCCCATTAAGGACTAGAATCATTGTGAGTCTTCTTTCATCCCTTGTATAGTGAGATTGGCAATTTGGGCAGGGAAGAGATAATGGAGCCAGAACTCAGGATTTCCTTAATAGTTATTCACAAAGTAATGATTTTATTGGTGGGGGAGGCACCCAAAATCTTCTAAGGGGAGAAGAACAGCCAGGTCCAACATGCTTTAGCCCCAGTGGCTAGTATCTTGGTTCCATCAAGCTTTGCCTCCAGTGGCTCCCTCCATTCTGACTGCCACAGCTGTGGCTCTATGGAAGAAAAAAGCAGAACACCCATTTATTATGAAAAGCAGGACTTGTGTGGCCAAGCAAGATCAGAGTGTGGTCAAGATGGTCAAGGTTATAAATAAGGAAGAAGACACAGGCCTTTTCCACACGGGGTTTTTGAAACGGTGTAGTCCATCCTCCAAGGAGGAGGTCCGCACCTCGGACCCGACTGGGTTGGACCTATTTAACATAGATCCGCACCTCAGTCCGGTCCGGAACAACCCCAAGTGGTCCTCCAGCGTGCTTTTGAAAGACCTGATTTTTCCAGTCTTTCAAAAGCATGGAGCGCGCCACTGTGAGCCTGCTCCCTTATGCAGATTCGCAGGCTCACACCAATGCGAGCCTGCGATCTGCCCAGGGGTGGGCTTTAGGCTGGCAAGCTTCAGCGCCCTTGACCCTCAACCAACCAGAAGCCACCATTTGGGACTCCAGAGCAGTGCGTATTGATGAGCACGCACTGCTCCGGAGCACCGTGGACCGGACCGGGGAGCCGAAAGGTCCGGTGAGTAGTGGCGCGGGGCGATTCCCTCGCCCGGTGTGGAAAAGGCCATAAGCTTTTGCTTATGCAGTTTGCTTTGGCCTGTGCCATTTGGAAATTGCAAGATTCTGCCCCCTCTAGCCCCACTAAATTGAGTGAAAGCTACATCTGCACTTTGAAATCAGTTTCCATCAACTGAAGTAGCCTAGAGAGAAAGTAGGAAGAAGAGAAAAAAAGGGACATTTTAAAAGGAGATGAAAAAGTGGAATGATAGAAGATTAATTGGGACTATCCCTGCGAAATTGGAGGGGATGGACTAGCCAGAATCTATTGATGGTCCACCATTATCACTCTCTTTTTTCTTGTGTGTCCTGTCTTTTGAGATGGTAAACCTGAGGACAAGGAACTGGCAAATTAATGACTTGTAAGCTGCAGCGGGAGCCTTTTGGACTGAGTAGCAGAGTACAAACAAATACAGTGAGCCCTAACCTTTTGCAGTGGTAGGGGCATAGGATCCCTGTGAAAATTGAAAACCCACTAATATTTCCACCTTGGTAAACCCTATCCCGGGGTCTACAACTTTGATATAAAAGTTAATCTAACCCACCATAGAGGTCACCCAGATAAGCACGTAGGCAATAACAGTTGTACGATTGAATGAACCAGGTCAGGCCAGTAAACTCCCCAGTCACATAGCCACAGGAGACCTCAAGCTGTGCTAACCCACGGTGGACAAAAGGTCATCAACCTTTAAGGAGCCTACTTGAAGGGAGTAAGAGTTTTCCCATAAAGTTGGGCACTGGAAGCAATAAAATCTTATCAGGCCAAATCTATCTTCAGAAACTCACACCACAGCCTCAAAGTGGCGGAAGATCCTGATACTTGGATAATACCTTGTTATCTTCCAATATCAAAGAACGTGCCGGTGTGTTTTCTGTTGCTGTCCCCTCTGTTCTCCCCAGGAGAGGATTTGCCCTCAAGGTAAAATTTTCCTACAAATAGTCCCTGTTTTTGGACTAGTAAAAGAAGGATGCCTCCCGGTCATACCAGCTGACTGGTCCCCCCTCCCGATAGCTGTGCGATCTTCTCAGCATCTCTTTGCTGAGTTACATTTCTTTCGCAGCTTCCCGGACCAAGGACTTCAGGAAAAGGTGCAGTATCGCCCAAACTATGAATCCTTCAACAATCCCTCTATCTTATTTCCACTCTTTATTTCTTTTAGCCCTTGGATGCGTGTGTGTGTTTGCATTGATGAGAACTATTACTGTTCAATAAAGTCATTCCTTGGACCTTTTTGTGTGATTTCTGACTGAGTCTGACCCCATAAAAACTGGGTAAAAGATCTCGCTAGGTTACCCTGCCTCTCACGTTGCTGTTGCTTGTGCTCCGTTGAGCTTAATTTCCCCATCATTTGGAGCATATTGACGTGTCCCTCTGGGACCCCCAGATTTTCAGGGTAACACTAATATTTCTAGGCCCCCAAACATGCATGCTAGAGACTTTGCTGCTATAAAAATCCCATTCAGTATTGTCATCCTTTTCCCATTGCTACATTTGCTGCTTTGGCACCACTCCCTCGAAGGCTGCCTCCATCAATTTTCCATCACATCTGCTGGTCTCCAAGCCTTCTCTTTGCAAAAACCTAGATTCTTGCAGGGTTGGGCTGCTGGTGGCAGAGGCAGTTCATCCAGAGGCCAGCCCAGTGGAAGCAACAGCTTGTCCTCCTCTTCTCCATCTTCTTTCCCACTAACAAAACATCTGGAATGAAACCAGCAAGTACCCAGACAACCTCACTCATGTGTTTTGTTTCATAGTGTGCTGTCTACCTCTTGGGAGCAGAGTTATTGACTTTCATACACAAGTCCCTTTTTGGACAGCACTTCATGATTCCGCTTCTGCGGAGCAGTCTAGGGGAGAGGAGAATGGTGAGGGCTAGTTTAAAAAATCTCATTCAGTGTGGTCAGGAGGAAGTAGAAGGGAGAAGGCTTGGAGTGGGAGAATGGCAGGAGGATGAGGAGAAGGAGAAGGACGGAGAAAAGCAGAGCCAGAACTTGGAGCTGATCCCTGTTGTTATAGTAGTATAGCTGCATTGCTAGTTAAGCAGCAGCCACAAACTCATGAATAATCAAATTTGCAAAAAGTGAAACTCGTGAAGGTTGAGGACCCACTGTAGGCAGTGAACAAATAAATAAAAAGAGAAAGTCTTCTAAGTTTTTCCAGTGCCCAGCTAGGGATGAAGTAAACAAGAGCCATATCTGAGAGAGACAGAATAGAAAGTGGAGTTTGTGAATTGGAGGCAGGAAACAAAAGAGGAGCTAGCACTGAACTCTGGAAGGCCCCTTTCTAGCTGCCTGGCCTTTTTAAAAAATCTGTAGGCTCCTTGTTGAAAAGGTTCTTGAGGTAGCTGCCTGTTTGCTGCTCTGCAACCATTGTAGTACTTGTGCTGCCGAGTCTGGACTATTAATCTTTTCCTCTGCTGTTTTATGATGATCTAAAACCCTTTTACTGTTTTAATGTAAGTGGTCTTTTATGGGTAGAAGGGCAGCATATGCTCTTAAAAGCTAAAAAAGCATACACATAACATCTGCATCAGACCACCAACGGCACAACCCTACCTAGCTCTCTGATCCAGAGAACGCAAGGAGTTGCCATTCTCTCTGCTTTTAACACTGAGAAGTCAGCTAGATTTTTATGCAAGTGAGAATGGAGCAATTGTGTTTCTTTTTTAAAAAGAAACCCTCATCTGGGGACTCATAGTAAGCATAAGATGCCTGTTGCAGGGATCCTAAGTGAAACTAGTTTTCTTAGTGCTATTTTACTGAAGGATTTGCAGCTCCTTATGTTATTAGAAAGCCCAACTGTTGATGTTTGTGTATAATAGCATTGACGTCTTATGGGTCTGCTAGAAATCCTGATGCTGACAAATAAGAGCTGCATTTTACCAGGATAAATGGATGGCTCATTAATACCAGGGTGAGCAACTGTCAGAAGCTAGAAGCCCACACTGGCCCTTCAGGAGACCTTGGATGGCTGCGGCACCCCTGTGTACCACCCCCCTACACCAAATAAATAAATAAATAAAAATCACAAACTTTTTCATGACCCCAGATGTCCTCTGGGGATATGGAGGGCATTTTCATCATTTTTGCTACCCTACCACTTTAGGCACAGGGACTCCCAGAACATGGGGGAAATGTCCCAACCGCATCTGTTACTTTTGGCATGGCACCCCTGGGAGAGGACCCCAGATATCATTTTGATATCATCTAATTTGGCTTTAGCTGTACTGGCTCACAGTTACCTCACTCCACGTGTTTGCGGGTTCTCTGGACAAGCATGGACAGAGTGCGGCCGCTAATGGTTTTACATTCCATTCCCCATTGAAGCCAGCAGCTCAAACCTTGCCCGCAACTTTAGGGAACTTCCCGCTGCAAACTTCACAATAGCCGCATGGCTTTCAGTCAAGTTACTGTTTTATGTTGGGTCATCAATGTCCCAGTCACGGTATTGTCTTCACACGCAAATCTAATCATGCTAAACTGGACTTTTCCAAATCCTTTGGCCAGCACCAAAACTCCTTTTGTTCTCACCTAGCTTGTCATAGCCGAAAGCCACAAACTCCCCTATAAAAACCCCTCGCTTTCCCACCATCTTTGGATCACTTTGGACTGCCATCCTGCCTTGCTGCCAGTTGTCTAAGGGACTCCCCTCAGCGCCGCACGCTGAGCTTTCTTCCCCGGAACCCCACTTCTCTCCAGGACTACGAGACAGGCCGTATAGCCTTTCCTTAACAAACCCCCTTTTCTCTTTCCAAGCTAGTTAGTTTTTGTTTTGGCTTCTGTGTTTTTGTCTTAGTAAAGAATTGTCTGTTATTTGGAAAACCTTGTCTAGCTACTCTCTGATCTGCCTCTGTAGACATTGGGTTAAAGATCTCGTTACATTACCCTGCCTCTCGCTAACCAAAACAGTGTTCAAACTAATTTTCCCCAATTCGGTATTTTAATTGGCAACCCGGGCGCCCCTCACAGAACTCCCCAATTCTCAGGGTAACACATCTAGGTGTGGAAATCATGCCCTATGAGGAGTGGTTTAGGGAGCTGGCTTTGTTTAACCTAGAGAAGAAAAGGTAAAGAGGTGACATGATATCTATGTTTAAATATTTGAAAGGTGCCATATGGAAGATGGGACAAACTCATTTTCTTCTGCTCCAGAGACTAGGACACAGATCAATGTGTTCGGACTACTTGAAAAGAGATTCCACCTAAACATTCAGAAGAACTTCTTCAGAGTAAGAGTAGTTCAACAGTGGTATATGTGGCCTCAGAGTGTAGTGGAGTCTCATTCTTTGGAGATTTTTAAACAGAGGCTGGATAACCATCTCTTGGGAGTGCTTTGATTCCTGCATGGCAGAATGTTGGACTCAATGGCCCTCGTGATCTCTTGTAAGTTTATGATTCTATGATTCTAGATGGCACTAGGAGCAAAACAATGTTTTCTTTTCAGTTTCCCAATGTTTTTCACCTCTGGGAGCCCCTGGACCATATTTTGCTCACCTGTATTAGATGGGGATGATTATCAATTAAAAGGGAAAAAAAAGGAAGGAAGGAAGGCAAGCAGGCAGGCAGTGCACTCATATCTCACCTGGGACTCAAGGTGGCTTATTAAAAAAATAGAATCAAAAGGATTTACAAAGGCATAAGTAAAAATATATATAAGAAGTTATTAGTAAAATACAATTAAATAGGCCAAAGAATTAAAACCCTTTAAAACAAATCCATTAAAATACAAATATTTTTTTAAAAAAACAGTAAAATTGCACACCATTAAAAAGCTTGGGAACGGACACCAAGAAGTTCTTCTCCAAATATGCCTGGAAAATATGTGGGACCAAGACAAGAGGCTTCCTCAAAATCTAGGAGCTTAACACTAGGCTCATACAGGGAGAGATGGTCTTTCAAATAGCCTGGACCTAAGCAATATAGGACTTTATAGGTCAGAAGCAGCTCTTTGAATTGTGTCTGAGAACAGACTGTCAGCCATTGTAGCCAGGGAACTGCATGTTTCCTGTTGCCAGCTCCAGTTAACAATCTGGCTGCAGTTTTTTTGGGGTCAACAGAAGTTTCCAAATACTTTTCAAAGGAGTCCCAGGTCGAGCACCTTATAGTAATCCAATCAGAATATATCTAAGGCATGTACCATAGTGGGCAGTTTAGAGATTTACAGGAATGGGCTGTCATGATGGTGAAGAATCAGATTTGTTCAGAAGAATTTTGTAAAAGTGTAATTACTGTTTTAAATTTTCAAAGTTGAACATTGTGTTCATTTTTTTTTTAAAAAAGAACCTGTCCAATTAGTCTCAAAATTGTGGAAAGGCATGTTAAACCTACATTTACACTCTTTTAAAACTGAATCAAAGACCAAAGAGAATCTTTCAGGAAAATAATACTTTGAGTTAAAGCATTATAAATATGACACAGTGATCATAAGAAATACTGGATATGTATACTCTGCAGATAAGACTACTGTAATGCACTTTGCCTGGGGCCACCCTTGAATATTGCTCAGGAGCAACAGCAAATGCAAAATGCAGCAGTCGGACTGTTGTCAAGATTTCATTCACTCTTGTACTGAGTGCACTAGCTTCCAGTCTGCTTCCAAGCTCAGTTCACAGTTCTAGTTTTGACCTATAAAACCCTAAAGGACATGGAGCCAGGACTACCTCCTCCTATGTGAGTCTGCCTGCCATCTGGATGCTTAATGAATGCAGTCGTCTGTCTCATCATCCTGCTGTATGTCCCACCACTATCACTATTTCCACACTATGCTGTTATAGTGCTATTATTCCACTTTCAACATCCTATGGAATCCTGGGGTTTGAAGTTTAGGGAGGGGCATTTAGAATTCTCAGCCAGAGAGCTCTTTGACCTCAGTAAACTACAAACCCCAGAATTCCACAGGATGTTGAAGGTGGAATAATAGCACTATAACAATCTAGTGTGGAAATGGCCTAAGAGAGGCTAGGCAGATGAGTACAGCAGACAGGACTTCGTCTGCAGCAGCACCTCAGTTGAGGAACTCCATCCCAAACAAGATTCTGATTTCTTAGTGAGTTTCTGCTGGGAAGCCCAGTCTGTATTGTTCCCTATGGTTCTGGGTGATTTCACTGTTTTCATTGTACATAGTTTTAAAGGGTGTTTTAAAATGTTTTTATCTGTTTTTGAGAATCTTTTTATCCACAAGTATACCTGTTAGCAAAGGAAATATGTTTCTTCTTGAACAGAAAATTTGATACCAGAGGAATGGAGTAGAATCATAGAATCATAGAAATGTAGAGTTGGAAGGGACCACAGGGGCCATCCAGTCCAACCCCTGCCATGCAGGAACACCCTCAAAGCACTCCCGACAGATGGCCATCTAGCCTCTGCTTAAAAACCTCCAAGGAAGGAGACTCGACTACACTCCGAGGCAGCATATTCCACTGCTGGACAGCCCTGACTGTCAGGAAGTTCTTCCTGAGGTTCAGGTGGAATCTCCTTTCCTGCAGAAGAGGAATCCATTGCTCCTTGTCCTGGTCTCTGGAGCAGCAGAAAACAAGCCCTCTCCTTCCTCTACATGGCATCCCTTCAAATGATAGGGGCTAGGAGAATGCACAGAATTATAAGATCCTTAGGGAAGGATTTCTCTCAGTCCCGCTATCATCCCAGGCTCTCCAGGAGGAGAGAGAACCTTCTCAGCAGCTGCTCCCACCCTCTGGAACTGGAGTGTGTGGGAATGGGTGGGAGGGGGAGGGACTATGGCATGAGGGGCATGACCTCAGCATGTGGGGGCATGGCCAGGGTGCACGGGGGCTTGGCTATAGGCTGGGACACCCCAAAAACATTGCTGCCTGGGGCGAGCTGCCTTCTGCACCCCCTGTCCCTATGCAACTGCTTCCACAGGAAACTAGGCTGGCCACCTTCCTGCTTGCCTTTCACTGGCAGGCAAAAGCACTTCTTTTCAAGCAGACTTTTAATGTGTGGGAAGCGTTTTATGTATTTATCAAGCTGTTTTTAAAAATTGTTGTAGGTTTTCATCATTTGATATGCTTTTAAAGTTTTGAATCATTTTAATTTTTTTTAATGTTTTAACTTTTTTCAGAAGCTGGCTTGAGTCCCACTCTGGGAGAACAGAGGCATATAAATATAATAAAATCAATCAATCAATAAAAAATCAAAGAATTTTTTAACAATGGCCTAGCAGATTGGCCATTATATGTTTCTGTAAGTGCAAGATGAAGCTTGCAGGCTAAGTAAAGAGAAAAGGGTGTTAAAGCCTAAGTTTTCAGCTTGCTGATATGAACAGTTAATGCTTTCTTTCTGTTATCACTGATCAGAGGGCCAGCTGAGACTCCAATAGTTACTCAGTTTTCCATTTTCAAAGCTCAGTGCCCGAGTCAGTGTGAAGACATGGTATAACATGGCCGTCTCTATTATCAGCAAAGCTTCAAACTAAATCTAGGTGGTATACAACGTTTTTAGAAAAGGCAAGTAAAGCCAAATTGTAAGTGTTGCCTAGTAGTGTGAAGGAGATGGAGC
Source organism: Ctenosaura bakeri (assembly GCA_948474755.1). NCBI lineage: Eukaryota > Metazoa > Chordata > Lepidosauria > Squamata > Iguanidae > Ctenosaura > Ctenosaura bakeri. The sequence goes on along the minus strand of CAOLHI010000602.1, from coordinate 87,877 downwards.
CCTGATTTGTGGTTATTCCCTTTTGGTGGTTGACAATCTACTTATGTGTTTTGCAAGCTTGCCATTTACCTGGAAATGAGGAGTAGAATAAATGTTGTCTTGAATCAGAACAAGATATAAATAGTCGCCTGGATGATAAACATTTGACAACTAGGATTTTGCACTGCAATTTCTGAGCCACAGACAGGTGGTATGGGGACAGTCTGCATTTTTCAATGGCTCTTCTCATCCACTCAGCGACAAACAGGTTGATTGCTCCCTCATTCCCACTGACGTTGAAGTTGTTACCTACAGTTTTATGTTTTCTGTGAAAAGCTTCACTGACTGTTTCAGAGTCATTTATAAAACAGTCTGTTCTCCTTGTCCTCAATAAAGAGGGTGAGGAAGCAATTGCTAAAGACTATTGGCTCCATCTGTTTTCGCTCAGGTTCTGCGATTAAGCCTGGATTTGTTTTGTTTCCTTTTCTTGAGAAGTTCAAATCCCATTGCTTCATCATCCTTGTGAAGAAAGACTGGGATCCTATGAAGCTGTGGATGTATGAAGACCTTTGCACACAGCTTTGCAAATATGCTATCCTGCATGTGCAGATGACAGAAGTAACAATGTGTCCTTGTTGCAAGATAATATAAGACTGTTTTTGCACTATATCTTCACACATAGGTGCAAGAGGGCATGACAGGCAATGAATGGCATTTCGCGAATGTGCTATCCAGGTAAATCTATCAATGGATACTTGGCTACAGCTGGCAAATTGACACTTTGCAATGAAGTAGCATGAAGTGATGCAGTAGAACAGATTGTTATTGATGTATTTGGTCTAAAAGAACGACAGGCAATGTCAGTGGTGTGATCCCTTTTATGGGCTCAGCATTAGTTGTTGAGAGGACAAGGGCCATTTCCGCACTAGACTATTATAGCGCTATCATTCCACTTTCAATATCCTATGGAATCCTGGGGTTTGCAGTTTTGGGAGGGGCTGACTGGAAATGGAATGATTAGCACTACAACAGTCTAGTGTGGAAATGGCCAAGGTTTCGTAGATAGGCTATCCTCCTAGATTTAATGTAGGTGAGGAGTTGGGGCTCACATGTCTGGAAGTGATGCCCACACAACTGGTTATTGACAGGCCGAATGTCAGTGGCATGAAGAAGACTAAGAGTCTGATTCTCCATTGAGCCCTAAAACTCACTGGATAATCTTGGGCCACTGGCACAATTTCAGCCTAATGTACTTCACAGCCCTGTTGTAAGGATAAGGAGTAAGAGAACTGTATGTTACTCTCAGTTGCTTGGGGTTAAAATATAATAGAATCAAATCATTCTCCCTGGCCATCAAGAAGGATCATGTTCAAACCATCAGCAGTAATGGTATCATAGTATTCTGTTTTGATCATAATCTAAATGCCTGCCAAACTATTCATGTCCTTTGACTTTTCCACATTTTATTGTGTTACAACCTGGAGTGGAAATGGATTGAATTGGCATTGATGTAGCCAAGGTGTGAAATATTTTTATTGTGGCACACAAGGTAAATAATAGGGATGGGATGAATCCAGAATTTTCTGAATCAGGATCCGAATCCCTGGAAGGTTCTGGGAATCCACAAATCTCATGAATCTCGAATCTTTCAAATCCTTTTTTAAAAAAGGGTTTAAAGAGCAAGGGAAAGAAGGATAATCTCAGGCAAGACATACTCTCTCAGCTTTAGCAAAAGCCTAGGCAAAGGCAAACCTCCTTCTGGAGAAATCTGGCCAGGACAGTTGTCATAATTTTGCCTCAGGATCTCCCCAGACTGAAAATGTCATGATCTCCCCAGACTGAAAATGTCCTTTGTACACAGGTGGGAAAATGTGGACTAATCCCACCTTTTCCTGTCCATGTAAACAGGACCACTACAGTACAGAGCTAATCCAGGTCAAAACTGGCTTTTCTTTGCATAGCTCCTTCTGGCATCCTGGGGTTTGTAGTTTGTTGGTGCAACAGCACACTTTGGCAGAGAAGGCTGTGACATCTTGTAAAACTAGAAACCCCAGAATTGTATCTGAAAGAGCTTTGCAAGGGAGATATGCAAAGGAATCTTTCAGCTGTCCTTGCAATCTCAAGCCTGTAGCTTCCAGTCAACTGCTGAACTTAAATATGAAATGTTCAATTTAAATATCTTAGAATACAATTTATGAAATTGTTAGCAAAGGCCATTATTACTCCAAGGGAAAAATTCACCTACTTGCCACCTCCCCTTGTGTGTCTAGCCTCCCACATTTTCAAGCGTCCTGGTCTCCAACAAACTGTTTAGGTGGTGGATTCGAAAGATTTGGTCTGCTTATTTTGGCACAGGGATGCGGATTCCCAAATCTCGAATCCTCAAATCCTTGGCAGGGATTCGGTTGGCCCATCCCTAGTAAATAAACAAAAACAAACCTGAGTTTGTAGGTTGTATGAATGGAAGTCTCTTCTTAGGAGACTGAGTGTTCACCATCCATCCAATAGATACCAATTTCTTTCGACCAAATGTACCATAGATTTACCATTCTATTCTGCTTCAGTCAGACTCCACCTTGAATACTGTGTCTAGTTCTGGACACCACAGTTGAGGAAGGATACTGACAAGCTGGAACATGTCCAGAGGAGGACAACCAAAATGGTAGAAGGTCCAGAAACCATGGTCTATGAGGACCAGCTTAGAGAGCTGAGCATGTTTAGTCTAGCAAAGAGAAGATAAGATTATGAGGTAATATGATAGCTATGTTTAAATATTTGAAGGGATGTCATATGGAAGATGGAACAAGCCTGTTTTTTGCTGTTCCAGAGACCAGGACATGGAGTTTCAAACTTTAGGAAAAGAGAGTCTGTCTAAACATTAGGAAGAACTTCCTGATGGTAAGAGCATTTTGACAGTGGAATGTGCTGCCTCAGAGTGTGGTAGAGTCTTCTTCTTTGGAGGTTTTTAAATAGAGGTTGGATGTCCATCTGTTGGGAATGCTTTGATTGTGTATTCCTGCATGGCAGTGGGTTGGACTTGATGGCCCTTATGGTCTCCTCCAACTCTACAATTCTATAATTCTATGAAATTGCACACAAAACATTATTTAGTGTTACTCTAGTGGAGGGGAGGGAATTTATGCAGCTCACTGGTCACATTCCCCCCTGTGGGAAGTCCCAGGAAGCACCCAAACTTCAAGAAGAAATTGGTTTGATGGTTCTGATCTCTCAAAACATCATCATGATCACAATCAGATATGTTGGTGCAGGTCAGCAAGGGAACAGAGGAGCCAAATATGGTCCTCTGATGCCTGCAGCAGTGTCATTAGGTTGTACATTATTACCATATACACATAGATCTCCAGGTGGATTCTATGGTACAGTTCTCCTGTGTCTGTCCTTGGCTACTACAAACTCACCTGTAATTCAGTTGCTTCCTATGGCACCCGTTTCACAGTTTGATCGCCTATGAAATATGGAAGAGCATTATTGAGAAACAGCACAGTTTGTAAAAGTTACTTTTAGGACTACATCTCCCAGAATCTCCCAGCCAACGTGGCCACTGGCCAAGTTCTAAAACCACCTCAACTACATTCATCATGAATATGATAAAACCATATTGCCTTGCTTCAAAAACAAACAAGCAAAACCTCATACTTCATTTAAAATTCCCAAGCAGCTGGAGTACTTGCATTTTATCACCAAAAGTTTGTTGATGATTAAGGATTTTTTTGCAAGAGGACTGTACTTAATTTAATGTTCCTTTCTGGTAATAAAGATAAAATATCTTTGGAGGCAGTGGTTTTTAAGGTAATTATCATTTTTAGAAAAAAAACTTTTTTGTAAGTTAGTTTTTAGAAACAACATTTGGCAAATGCATAACAATTTGCACATATTACAGGGATTATACACAGCATGCGTTTCTTCTGCTTTATTTCCAGAAGGCTTATTTTATTTATTTTATTCTAAACCGAAAATAAAAAGCACATTCATCACACAATAATATGTTTGTTTACTTACCTATATAATTTTTTTACTTTGGCTTTCCATACAGTTGCTAGTGGCTTGCTTGGCAATATGGTAATGTAATGATAAACAAATATAGGATGCAGAATAGTCATTGGGCACATGTTTCACAGATGAACACTGGGGCCATTTCTGCATGAGTCTGTTATAGCACGATGATTCCACTTTCAACCTCCTATGGAATCCTGGGGTTTCCGGTTTTGGGAGGGGCCGCCTAGCCCCTCCCGAAACTGGAAACCCCAGGATTCCATAGGAGGTTGAAAGTGGAATCATCGCGCTATAACAGACTCGTGTGGAAATGGTCTGGGATGCATATGGCCCAGCAACATCAGAATGGGGTCAAGACAGAAAAAGCTATTAATAGGGAAGAACAGACAGCAGTTTGCTATTTCTTGAGTCTAAGGGGGAAACATAGTTCATTCCATACAAGAGCTCAGCAAGCATGCTGAGCAATTCCTGAGGAAGGGGTTCAACCCCGAAATCGAGCAATGATTCTGGCCATTTCTGCACTACCCTATTATAGTGCTATTAGTCCACTTTCAACATCCCATGGAATCCTGGGGTTTGCAGTTTAGGGTGGGGCCTCGGTGCAGAAATGGCCTCCTTTGGACAGAGAAAACTACACAGAGGTATAAATGACTCAGTCATAGTTCAAAATCTCCTGAAATATACAGAAGAAACACAACTTTAAAGAAACATAACATAGGCCTAAGATTATCTCCTTTTCAAAGCAGTGTGACAAACTTCAGCTGCTCTTCTTAGTTTGTGTCCACAAATTTAATTTAATTTCTTCTACAAGGCCTGGCAACGCTGAGGTTTTCTAAGCTTGCCTCATAAAAAGGCAGGACACAACACCTTCTTCTGCTACACAAACCTGAAATCTGAACCAGTGTCTTTATTTTGATTGCACTGGCCATTTCCACACTAGACTTTTATAGCACTATGATTCCACTTGAAACATCCTATGGAATCCTGGGGTTTGCAGTTTGGAGAGGGGCCGGCCGGCCCCTCCCAAAACTGCAAACCCCAGGATTCCATAGGATGTTTCACGTGGAATCATAGCACTATAAAAGCCTAGTGCATAAATGGCTATTAAGTGGATACTTAAAGAAAAATCTCCAGATAAAATGTTCAGTATCTGGGCTTTAAAAAACAACATGTGGTTTAATGGTACTGTCCAGAAGCAATATGGGGAATGGCATTTTCATTGCAATGTTCATCCTCGATCCCAGCTGTGCCCCCCTGCTGTTGTCTGAGGATTTTTTCACTTTGTCGTGGGCAGCAGCAGTGGCTGAAGTGAGTGCCTATATAGTATAGATTTTGGCCCATCAGAATGTGGAACAGAACTGCATTTCTTTCTGTAAAGTTGTATCTTTGATTCACCAGCATGACCTCCCAATTTCTCCTGGAATTACTGGGCTGGGAAAGAAATTCTCCTTCAGCAGCTATCAGGAACAAAAACAGAAATGAGGGATTAACAAGTGGAATGTTAAAGTTACTGAGTTTATCCAAATGGCCAGACTAACAAGGGTTTTAAAGTACAAGTTCACTGAAGAATTTTGAATGATTGGAAAATGTTTATGGAATTTTTGAGCAATAAGAAATCCAACGATGCAATAATTTGTGGATGTGGTTACTAGTAACCCTAAAAAGTTTGTTTAGGTGGATCTGTAATGCTTCTGCCCCTTCATGGCTGGCAGTGATGGGAGCATTGTGCAATCAGGGGGCATTATTGGGGGTTTTCCGTTAATGATATACCCTGCGATCACACTGGCTGGGGATGTGAGAAGGGTGGGATCACAATGACATCGTGCAAAAGCGTTGTTGTGATCCTGCTCCTCTTGTGTCCTTATGCCAGGAGGGTGCCATCCTGGGGAAATGGCCAGTGTTAGTAAGTTAACATTGTAGTGGGTTAGTTTTTAGCGTTTTTAGTTTACTGTTTTAGAACTGTGCTTTAATTTTAGTTTTTGTTAAAAATATCAGTGGGCGTTTATGTTATTTTGTGTTAAAATTGATAAATAGATTTTAAAAAATGAAGGAGATACAGGGAAAGTATGCCTGTGGCACTGCTGAAGCTATGGCCCTTTTCACATGCCAATTGTGTTGCGAAATGGCCTCAAGAGCATTGCGCAATTGCGAGGACCATTCCACATGATGTCCTCGCAATTTCATGACACTCCCAAGGCCATTAGGGGGCAATCGCACGTTATATCATTTTTGGCTCCTTGCCAAAAATGATCTGCGATTGCACATCCTTCCCATGCCCCACATGCACTTACCTTGCATGCGGAGGCTCCGGAGGCTCAACCATCATGCTTCCTCCCCCAGCGTAGCCTGGAAAAGTACGTGGCTGTGCTGTGGAAGCAAGGAGCGGAGCGCTTATGCTTCCTTCTGGCCAGCATGGAGCTGGTGCAGAGGGGAAGTGGAGGGGATGTGAGTGCCTCCCGGATGAGGCTTTTCGCATGATCCCCACATGATGCCAGCGGCACCAGGTAAGGTGTGAAAAGGGCCTATGTCTCATGGGACACATGCACAGAAGCATGGAAAGAATTATCCCAGCCTGTAGAGAAATGGGGTAGGTGGAACTAGACATGATGAAGGGAGAGTAGAGGAGTGAAATAGGAGTGAAGAAAGACATAGAAAGAAGAGGGAGGGCAGAGTGGATGGAAGAGAGGAGAGATGGCGGAAAGGAGAGGGTTCATGGAGAAAGACAGTAACACAAAGGAGTGTGTGAATGGGCAGGCAGGTGAAGAAAGGGAAAAGAATCAAGAAGGCAGAAAAAGAGTGGAAAGACAAAATGAAAGGTGGATGATAGGACACAGAACTCCACAGAAGAAGACCAATGAAGGGAACACGTATAAGCTACAGAAGACTTAGTGGGGGGGGAGGAAGAATTTGAAAGAGACAAAAGGATCAGAGAAGCTGAGCAATGGAAGAGAAAGGAGGGAGAGGCTATCTGTGACATAATTAATTTTCAATATTTTACCATATGCATTTTACTGTTAGGCTATCTGTGTCTTAAAAACATTTCTTATAATAGTTCTTGAGGGCTAGATCTGACTCTCTTAAACCTTTCATTTCTTGCATCTTTCCTGTGCATTTATTTTTAGCTTCATTCATTTCCTTGCAGCAACTGGCTGGCTGCGTGAGAAACTGGGCTTTCAAAAATGTATAGCATTTCCTTCTTTCCCAGGACCTAGAAAAGATACTGGGGGTAGTATAAAATCACGTTCGGGATTTTTTAGCTTCATTCTGGTAAGAGTTTTAGTGTTGTAACTGAACATATTTTTAATCTCTGTTTTAAATTATAAATCTACCACTTTTCAATGTAAATGTAAGTAATGGAGGAGGTTTTTGTTTGTTTGGCCAAATACCTCTTCCTAAAAAATGTGCACATTGTCATAATGGGAGGCAACATCTGTTGCCAACAGGATTCAAGCCTTTGAGTGCTATGGCATCGTGTCATGCAAGGACTTTGATTGGAAAATATTAAAGGGAAATGCAAGGAGGGAACACAAGGTATAGTGTGGACATCTCAAGATGCTCGAAAGATGGCTGTATTAGTTTAAAAAAAAAGCCCAAGATATCCTCTTGAAATATCACATCCTTAGTGATTGAAATGTCTCCACCTTCTATCTTCTCAGATATTATTTTATTAATAAGATCTGAAGAATCCTGCATATAAAATAGAATTAGAGGTCTAAAGGATTTAAAGAAATAGTCCACAAACTGAGAAAGTGGATCTAGGACTGAAATTTAACATTACACTATGGAATAGCCAGGAGAGGGAGTTCACCCTTTATGAGGTTTTTTGATAGAACATAAAATATCAGTACTCTGAGATTAGATTTTAACAACAACAAAAAAGTTGTTCCCCTTCAAAATGGTTACAGCTGGCTCTGTGGGAGGCAGCATGAACCAGGAGAATATTCTTAAGCCCTCTTTGGAATCTGAGAATGTAGACACAATTGCTCAAAAAAAGATGGTGATTTAATATTGAATTAAATTGAAATATGAATTGAAATATGTCCAATCGCACTTGAAAGGGATCATGGCATAGAATGCTTACGAAACTGGTACAGAGAAAACACCAAGAAACAGCTCAAAAACTTGAGTTTCATTTAACAGTTCAATAACATCACAGATTCTCATCAATTTGCACCAGATTCTGAACTCCAACTGTCTTGAATAATGTGGGAAGCCCCTTACTGATGGGATTCGTTAAGGTCAGGATGATTTTAAACATGTCAGAATCAGCCCTTAAGAAAAGGCAATTATTTTTGGTGTCAGTCATTCCCTTTCTTTCTTATTCTTTCTTTTGACTCTGTCCCTTCCCTTTCAAATGCACATCTACCTAAAGAGACGATAGCTCTTCCCCCTTCTCTTTCTCCCTCTCTTTTTTCACACAGTGTGTGTTTTATGTCACCATCCCTTGAAGGTAACCAAGTGACATAGCCATTAGAAATGGCAGAAATGTAAAATGTATGTTGCCCGGTTGCTTCTCAGTATAGGTACTGGCAATAAATGGATAGATGTAGAGATGACTGGAGATAGCAAAGACTGGCAGATAAGATGCTATTGGAAAAAGCAAGCTGATACGTAGCTAAGACTATCTGTTTGAAACATATGCATCCCATTTAAATGAAATTTCTTCAAAATTTATAAAGCTGACACCAAAAGTGATGGGCATGGTGACTATCTATAAAGGACAAAATCACCATCCCTCTTGATTTTTGGGTGTTGTGGGATACACACATGAACATCTAATGTCTGCGGAGTAATCCCATCCAGTCCCAAATACAATACAATATCCTTCAGCACTTCCAAAGATGTGACCCACACATTATTTGGTCTTCTTAGTGGCCAATTAAAAATGGTGATATGGCTCTCAGTGTTAGTCGGTGACACTTCTGCAGACATTGGCTTACAGAGCCAGAGTATACTCGACCTGGTAGTTATAATTGATAACTGTTCATCTGCAGAGCATTTTCACCTACTGTTCCTGTAGATGAAGTTGGAGACTGAGAGTTATCATCTTCTAAGGTGTCATCATGCCATTCATCTAAAACTAATAAGTCTGGATTTGTAAAAGCAAGATTGAAATCCTTCAGGCCACTTTTAGCAGGACCATCTTCAGCTGAGATCTCTAGTGTCTTCTCAGAATATGTATACTAGTCATGCATTATTTCTTCTAGGTGCCCCCAGGTGCTACTGTTGCATCTGTTGAGGATCTTAGGTTGGTTGCCTGGGGGTCTGCCAAGTCTCTATCTGGGGAGTTTATTGGGGGTGCTGCTTTTAAAATTCCCAGTTCTGTCAAAGCAACAATAGTTCACAGTGTTGCCTTAAGTCCAGAAGTCTCTTGTTTTATAGCATGCAGTTTATCAAAAAATTGTTGATTGGCTTGCACTGAAAGAAAGCATTGATCTCTCAAGTGGCCATAGATGATTTGAACATGACCAGTATTAAGCCTGTGAGATTTCCCTGTAGATTTCTCCGTCACATTGCCACTGATATTGAGGGTTGTAGAACACACATGCCTAGAAGATAGATCCACTGGGGACCTGGCCAGGAGCCCTGGGTCCATGGATCAATTTTGGTAGTCCAATTCCACAGGGCTCTGCTGGTCCTGTTCGTTACTTGTGGTCTCATTGTCAAGGTTCATTGGAGTGCTTATAGTTGGAGTGCCTGTAATGTTATTGTTCTCATGCTGGACACTGATTTCTAGGGGAACACAGTAATCGAGGATTGACTTTTGGGTCAGACTCCTTGGCATTTCATTTGCCCATGCATATCCTTTCTGGGCTTGAATTGTTTGGGCTCTAGTCTGAACCATAATTATCTGATCAATCTTCTGCCAACTTTAGTTAATTTCTACTAATAATATCTAGTTATATCTATCTATATATATCTAGAAATGTACACACCCAGAAAAGATGAATCCACTTGACTTTGTATAAGGACGGTAGCAAGACTAGAGGGTACCATGGAATAATTGCCGTTGGCATAAAAAGAGAAATGGGGAGATGAAACTGTCTTCTACCAAAATACATCTCTTTCTTTCTTCCTTTTTGAAAGAATGAATGATGTGTTTTGCTCATACTTTGGGATCCTTGGTCTTGCGTATGATAACACATTTAGTTATTTCATTGTAATCTCACTTCTCAGCCAAAGAGCCTCTTGGAGCAGTTTGAAATCAACTGCAAATAGTCAATCCATGCCTCTAGATTTAAAGTCTAAAAAAGCTACTAATCTAAAAATGATGCAGAAAGAAAGAGAGATGGAGAGGAAAGGGTGTGGGTAGTGGTGGAAGTAAATAATCCTTCAGCAGAATTGGTGAAATGGTCCTGATCCCCCTGCATCTTACTGCAAAGGCTGTTGGTAGTATGAGTGTAGCTATGACCATTTCCGTACGATGGGGCTCTTGTGAGTCGTCCCATCACAAGCCTGACAGGGAAGGGAGCATGACAGGTATGCTCCCCTCTGTGTGGCACCGGCTTCCGGTGAAAAGGAGTGCAGTGGCCACACCTCTTTCTTCTGCAGCGCAGCCAGGCATTTCCCAGGTACAGGAATGTCATGCGTTCGCAGGCACTAAATGGATTTTATCCATTTAGTGAATACCCTGTGAGCGCAACACACGAGGATGGCATGGCAGCAGGCTAGTGACAACATCACGCAGAATTATGACCACCCAACTGCTGCCATCTTGTCCCCATAGACAGCCCCATCATGTGGAAATGACCAAAGTTATACAGTTAACAGCAGTTTCATACCATTAAACTGCCATGTGTTCATCCTGCGGAATCATGGGACTTGCAGCTTGGGCAGAGACCTAGAGTTTTCTGCTGGAAAGCTCTGCTGGAAAGCTCTGGAAAGTATTGCCCCATGTATTACCGCATCAAACCGTAAGTCTCAGGATTCTATAGAATAGAGTCATGGCAGCTGAAGTGGTATGAAAACTTCTGTAGATACAGTTGTAAGAGATGACAAGATAGACATTGTTTCCTAATACGGTTGGAAGCTGATTTCAACCTCTTCCTCATGCTGCCTCTCTCTCTTTGTGACAAATGGCAATCAGCTGCATATAGATATTAGAATATTATGCTATTAGAGGATCCTGTAACTCTATGCTGAGCAATGGTACATTATTTATTCACATTTGTAGAAACACAAACTATCACACGGGCTAGCAAATTCAACCTCCAGGCAGTGCAAGTTTAAAGATCTGCAGGAGAAGGCTCTCTCTTGGTCCCACTGCTGTCCAAGGCTCACTTGGTGAGGATGCAGGAAAGAGCCATCTCAGAGGCTGCTCCAACCCTCTGGAACTCCCTTCCATGGGAGGCTAGGCTGGGCCCCTCCTTGCTTACCTTTTTCTAGCAGGTGAGCTTTTATTTTATTGCTATGTTTTATTTATTTTTTTTAAGAAAACTTCTGTGTGTTTTTATAATGATTTTAAACTGTTTTTATATGGTTATTTTAATTGGTTTAAATTATACTGAAAATATTTTTAACTTTTCGGGAAGCTGGTTTGGGTCCCACTCTGGGAGAAAGGCAGCTTATAAAAACAAAAAAAAATACATACATACATACATACATACATACATACATACAATCTCTTATCTATTACTAAAATGCTGGATTAGTGGCAGCTACATGATATAATGAATATATATTATCATCTTCTAGCAGAGGCAGCGTCATGGGTAACATAGACAGGGTGATACTAATGTGCTTATGTCCTGTTTGTGGGCTTCCCAGAACCATCTGGTTAGATATTTTGGGAAATGGGGTGCTAGGCTAGTTATACCTTTGGTGTGATTGACCAGGGTTGTTCTTGTGTTTGTTTGTTTGTTTTACTTTATTTCAGTTAAAATTACAATTTTCAGTAAGATAATGTGAGAACAGAGAACAGTACAAAGGAAACAATAAACAATGAATGTATCAGGAACACAAATCTACTAAATTAATCATATCCGCAGGTATCTGGACCACTTAGGAAAGAACTCAGCCAGGGTCCTGAATGGGGCGTTGGAGGTTTTGATGGCAATATATTGCATTATTGATGTGATCGATAAAGGAAAGCCATTTTTCTTTAAAAGAGTCTTGTGCAGTGTATGCTTTTATGACACTTTCATTGTGTACAAGCTTCTCCATTAGCTGTATGTCCCAGATCCTTTTCCACCATCTTTCAATGGAAAAATTACCCATTAATGAGGGTCTTGTGATTCAGCTGCTTATATTTTGGGTCATATGTTGAAAACAACTGATGGGTAAGGCAGGGATCAGTTGTTTGCTTTGTAACAGCACTGACAGTTTTGAAAACTTCAGACCAGAACTGGGCTATCACAGGACAGGATAACCACATATGGAGGTAGGTGCCCTTGGGGCTACAGCTCCTTCAACAGTTGGGGGATGCTTCTTGTATTGTTTTGTTCATTTTACCCCATAAATATAATTTCCATTTATTCTAAAAGTTCATGGAACATTAAAAAACTGTTGGATCAAATCAAATAATTAAGTGTGCTCTGTCTTATTTCTCCTAGCAGATCCTTGTCTTAGATGCAGGAAAATAGTGTTGTTATAACTGGTTGAAGAAAGAGTCTATATCACTCTTCCCTAAATGACACATTTGAACTAATCATGTTTCACTGTAAAACTGCCAGCCATGAAGCAGATGTATGGGGAGGCCACTAGCGGGTGGCGCATTACAGCATCCTCTTGTGCAGGATACAGAGAATCATTTATCATGTTGGAACCCGGAAGCAAGACAAGCTGTCCTGTTTTGAAGTATAGCTGAATTATCAGGTGCAATTATTCCCCCATCTTTTCTATCTGATCAGAAATGAATCAAAATTCTTCTGTGCCCTTTTCTGAGAGGAAGATCATAGGTAGAGAAAGAAGACAGAGTAGTTCTCTTTTCAGAAAAGGAATACACTCGATACAGATACCCAATAGGGATAATTAAAGTTTTCTCTCTAGGGTACAGGGGCTGCTGATGCAATCTAACTTTTCAGGAAAGAATGGTTCCCAATTGTAGGATTTCCCTTGCCTGTTAGTACTCAAGTCTGCTATTTTGATGAGGAATGTTGTCTTGTATGGGAGTCGTTAATGTTCCAGTATCTCAAGCATAATATAGGGCTAGACTTTGGCTTTGGCCGAACTTCAATCTTAACATTAACTCACATTGTCTTCCTTCTGCCTGGGGAGAACCTTATAAGCTGGGAGTCCTGTTTGATCTGGGAAATATATTCAGGGGTAGCTGTGAATTCATAAAACAATGATATCTTTATACTGAGCCAACTAAAATGTTCAAAATACATTATGCAAGCTTCTGAAACTTCACTGACTCCTTCATCAAGCAAAGATGTTAAAAATGAAAGAAGAAGGAATGTGATGATGTTAGGTCATGGGCCTACATTCCATCTCACATGTTACTTCTGTTGTCAGTTAAGATGGCTGAAGGATATCAGTGCAAGTATAGACCACTCCCTTTCATGGCCATGTGGGGACGGGGGACAAAGGGCAGTAAAACACAGGCAATACAGGTTCAAATCCTTTAGCAACAGTGCCAAAGTCACTTGCTCTCCATGTATCATCTGTGGATGAAACACCGGCCACTTCCGCACTACACCGTTATAATGCTATTATTCCACTTTCAACATCCTGAGGAATTCTGAGATTAGGGAGGGGCATCTAGAATCAACCAGGGAGCCTTTGGCCTCAGTAAACTACAAACCTCAGAATTCCACAGGATGTTGAAAATGGAATAATAGCACTATAAGAGTGGTAGTGTGGAAATGGCCATACAAGCATCTGTGCACTAGCAGGCATCCATGAAAAACAATACTCAACCAGTGGCATTTATCTATCTAGATAAGAAGTATCTGTTTACTATAGCCTATTTAATATTGCGAGAAGAGGTTGTCCCTTCACCCGACATTTTAAGGCTATTTATCAGTCAGGAACAACATCAGAAGCATAAAATCCATCATAGATAGAAAAGTCTGGCTGCATTGGGAGTTGTGTAAACAGCCTAATTGTCATGTCCTGTGATGTAGGTTTTATATTCACTCCATCATCTATCTGTCCGACCAGGGATGAATCCAACTAATCCCCATCAATGTCAATGAAGATTCTCCCAGTCCATCAGAAATGAGATCTTACTGGCCCTCTATATGAGGCCACTAAGTGACTAATCACTGACCACCGCTATGCTGGCTTTCTGTCAACAGATTATTGCATCAAGTATGAGTCAGCCATACCACATCAGCAAGATTAACATATGCACAGAAATGGAAAATTCTGTAATTACTAAGAATGAAGATTGGTTGCTGAAACTGACTGCTCTGGCTAAAATGGACAAACTATCAACACCGATTAAAGAAAAATCATTGGGGTCATGTTTGAAAGACTGGGAATTTTTTATTCTGTTTTGGCAGAATGGTAAGATGTTAATTGCAGGGTTTGATAATTAGGTTTGCTCAACTTGAAGGAGTGCTTGAATAGTATATAATCAGAAAATTTATATGCTAAAAAATATAACCATTGTTAGGAAAGTCAGGAACCAATGTTAACTGTTCTTTTCTTCTTTCTCTGTTTTTTTTTAATTTTATTTTATTTGGTTCTCTGTTTGTATTGAAAAGTCTTTGATGAAAACTTTTTTTAAAAAAAGATATGAGTTAGGCATCAGATTATTGCATCATGTTAGGCAGCAGCATCTTACCCATACAGTATGCCTTTTCAGTTTCTTCTCTACACTCTAGTCACTTATTTATTATTTTCTCCTTATCTCCTTTGCTTTGACTTAGATGGATTCATGCTTGGAACTAGCTGGTAAGCTGGTGGTTCTTATGCAGACATTTGGCTTTTTATTCTATACAGGCACGCTTATTTTCTTAATATTCAAGCTTCAGGGGCTTCAATCTTGCAAGATATGTATCAAATTAGCACTCAGCCTGTAACACCATATTCTTCCAGTTTGGCTCAAATTGATTCTCTGCCATCCCACTTTCTCAGTTGCTTTTAAAATGTCCTGTTTTTTCTTTCCTTGTCTCACTTTTCCTCTTTGTCCTTGACTCAATGCAATTGCTGCAAACTGAGTTCAAAGTACAAAAGTAGTTTGTACTCAGTTAATTCCGTAGGAGGGAAAAGAAAGGAAAGAGTAGTGCCTTTTGCCAGTAGACTCAGGCAAAAGTGAACTTTTCCTTAAAATACTGTATTTGCTGGCATATAAGATTCACTTTTTCCCCTGAAAAGTACTGTTTGAAAATGGAGTGCGTCTTATATGCTGATGTGTCTTATGCACCAGCAAATAGTATTTGCCAGTGTATAAACAGGGTGCATCTTATACAGAGGTGCATCTTATATGCCAGCAAATACGATAGTAGTTCTCTGCGTTCTTCCTCATTGATAACATTTGTCCTCTTGTTTCCTGGCTTTTTGGATCACACTTTGATGTTGCTTGGTCAGACACGTCCCCCTTTTCAGCTTTGAAATGTTGAAGGGTATGATTTAGCCCTTATCTATTTAAACTTGTGCTCTTTTGAATTATAAATGCAGAAAGAGACAGAGAGAAAATGTTCAATGCAACTCTAAACTCTTGTGACAACAAGGCCCTTTTTAGTCTCTGGAACTGGATCAACCTAGAAATAAATTGCCACAAAATGCAACAATATCAGGAACAAAAGAAGCTGCCCTATACTTAATTACTGTTGCTCCATGTAACTCAATACAGAGTACATTGGAGGTGAGGACAGTGTGGCCACTGCATCATCTTTGGAAAGTGCCTGTAGTTTCCCCCAAACTTTATGTTTTTCAGGATCAGAAATTGCCCAGGAACTGCCCCCAAGTACCACCTGAAGTAATGTTATGCACCAAAACAACTCCCATTCCCTTCTTACTTCTCCAACCATGGTGACAGGCAAAAACTGATGAAAACCAGCCAAAACCAAACAAAAAGCAGACGTGCAAACAGGAAGTGACTTCTGGTCACTTCCAGGTTGGTACTGTGGCCTACTGAATGGGTGAAAATCAGACACACCTCTGCTGCTACAAACTGATGGTAGCTCTTCAAGGTTTCAGGCCAGAAATGAACCAGGGAACTTTATGCATGCAAAGCATATTCTCTTCTACCATGCTATTAGTCTTCTCATAAAACCACCTCCGTTGGATCCACTGTTGTTTTGCTCACCCAATGGTCTTTCTCAGCACGTCTCCATTCCCCTCAGTGTTTCATCACTTCAGTTTTTCCAAAACCTGAGTAAGACCCTCTGTGCCACACAAGTGTAATTGGATCTCACCAAAATCTATGGAAATCTGTTTTTCAAGTAAACTCGTTTACTGTTCTGGTATTGGACCAACCCCATCACTAGTGCCAAAAAGTGAGTTATTATGTTATATTGCTACAGATGTCATGTAACTGAAGGGAATCAAATGTTTCTTCTTTTTCTTAGACAGAATGGGAACAGTATTCATTAGACACATCCTTCCTTCTTTCCAAATTAACTCTCAAGAGAAACAGACACCAGACCAATGAAGAAAGATATTTACTAGATCAATGTTAGAATTTGTCAAGTGAGAAGAAATGGAGAAACCATGCTTTCTGTCCTCTGACATCTTATAGCAACTTGTCCTTTTTTTTTTGGTTGTCAGAAGTATATGTCCTGACCTCAGTAACTTGCAGAGAAGTCTGCTAGCAACCAGCAAAGGAAAGGCAAACTTTAATCTATAAGCCATCACCAAGAAACACCAAACAGTATCTGATTCAAAAGATGAGGGGAAATGGTAATTGCGACCAGTCTTTCATTTCTGATCTAAATGGAACCAGGCTCAGAAAGTGAACACATGACCTTATATTCTTTTTTCTGCCCAAACTGTTCAGTGATGTTTGATTCAAGAATCTATTATGTGAAAGCTCTGAACAATCACCACAAGAACAGAAAGTCACTGTGAGTGGAAAAATGCTAGACAGTGAAATACCTCTGGCACATGGGATAAAAAGAACAAAAATGATTTAAAAAAATATAATGGAAAACATAGCAAGTTGTCACACTTGGATCTGAATATAAAGAACAGTGGAGATTCTAATTACCTTCTTAGGAAGAATTGAAGTCTGACCCTTTCTTTAAGCATTGGAACCTGCCTTACTTTGAACATTTACAGTTGGCTTTCCACATTCACTAGGGTTAGGGGTACAGGACCTCCGCAAAAGTGGAAAAACCACAAATTTCAAAATATATGAGATGGGGGTTGAGGTATGTAGTGAGAACAGGCACCAAAGATCCAAAGCAGGTCAGGGAAAGGAGAGGGAAAGGGGATTGATCAGCATGGTGCCCCTATACTTCCTCTCTCATGCCCATCTCCTTCCTTGGGTGTGGGGGACATCAGGAGAGGCTTTGTGGTGCTGAGAAACTGGACTGCAAGCTGTCCTTATCTGGCCAGGCAGTGGCTGGTGGAGAAGAAGGACCAGAGGTGGGTTTTTAAAGGGCTGTATGGACTGATTGGAGCTTCAGAGTGGGAAGATTATCCCAGAAAAGAAGCACTTGAGGTAGTGGGGGCAGAAGTTGGAGAATATCCAGATCCATGGAACTGTAGAGAAGACTCCAGTTAAAGTTAAACAAAGTATTTTATTTGGATCGACAAACACATGAGAAATCAGACACTCTTAAGAAGCGTAGAAGGCTATTGGAAAGTGAGACAAGAAAGGTTGGATAGAGAGAGATTGGTTGAAAAGGGTGATAGTTACCAGTCCTGAAGAAGGGGTCATAGCAGAGTGCCTCAGACAGTATCTAAAGGTAGCATGGAGGAACAGCATTTTGGGGCACCACGTACAATTGATTACGTCCAATGTACTACAGATGGCTGGGGTTGAAGCTAGCGTTCTTATACTCTATTTCATGCCCTGAAGGGGTGTGATGATAAACTGTAATGGCTTTCTCATGGGGTTGATAAAGGGGCTCAGAGTAGGCTATTTGCTTAATTCCAGGGTGACAAAATATTGATGGGACTCATGACAGTCTCTTAATGTTCAGTCAGGTAGGATGTTTAGGAAAGATCTCCATAGGGTAAGGTCAAAGGATGGTCTCTGACTGCTCACCAATCTGGACAGTTGGTCTTTCCTTAAATACAGAAATGCAGAGAGCCTGGAGCTGTGAAATGATTAGCACAAACCCATCAGCATTGGGTTTTCCCACCTAATCCTCTCTGGACTTATGACCTTGAATATGTCTCAGGTCAACTTGACCTCAAAACATGTTCTCCAATCAGCCTGACTGATCATGTTCTCCAATCATTCATAAGCTCTATTTATGAAAATAGCATATCTCATAGGAGAGGTGGTAGGGTAACATTTCTTCCATGTTTTGACCAAAAGTGTCCAAACATTTTATTTTTAGACTAGGACTTCAAGACAGATGGAGTGCATTTAGATTTTAGGACTCATGTTCAGGCGTAATAGGAACATGGGTGTGTCTCATCTGCATTGTGCACTCCCAGAAAATGGGGATCAGGTTGAAAAGTGTCTGGGTGCACAGGGTATTCTTGCTAGCAAATGCACTCTAACACATGGCAAGAGGAAAATTGCATCCAGTTGGATTCAGGCCAGTGAATTATCCATTTCCTTTTTAAAGCCACCCAAGATCAACAGCACCCTCTTGCTCATCTTCTCCAGCATACAAGCTTCTGATACTGCAGATAATACTTTAGAAATACTGTCAGCCTCCAAAGAGTCTCAGGAAATGCTTGTTTTTGTTCCTGTACAAACCCATTTTTATTTCTGATCTCTAAATGGTGTTTTGCTTGTCCCAATATATTTTCACAGTGAGTTCCTGGGCCTACCAAAGTCTTTTTATTCTCAGTCCTCAGGTGTGCTCATTTTTAATCCAGTACATTCTCAAATGAAATTAAATCCTTTCAGCTCCACTGCCTCAGGAACCATTACAGGTGGTTGCCAAGTAAACACAGCTATTTTTTCCAGGACACATATTCAACAGAGATGAAGTGAGGGGAAAGAGGAATGTTAGCTCTGAAACAAAATTACCCTAATGATCCTAATGCATGACTGATGTAATATTGTCACAGCTTTATGACTATAACTTCTAAATAATAATAATAAAAATGGTCAATGGAAATTGGTGAAAATTAGTTTCTGAAATGTTGCACGAAACTGAATGTGGCACATGATCAATGAGAGGAGAAAGGGGAAGGAGGGAGGGAAACCCAATGCATTTCCTGAGGAAAAAAAATGGGTACAAGAGCAGGAGAACCAATGAAAATGCAGATGCAATCAAAACAAAAATAATAGGAAATTCTAGATACTTTGAAGCAGTCTGGGTGAGCCCAGAGATAGCCATACTCATTCACAAGGGACAAAAAAGCATGTGTGTGTGTGTGTGTGTGTTTAAAAATCCAAAATTCATTATTAGGATCAGCCCAAGTGCCACAAGAGGTGTGCTTGTTTTTAAGTTCTCTAGAACTGTTTTTGACAAACTCTGGGGATGGGGGAATAGCCAGAAGAGCCGTCCTAGCAACAGGGAGAGATTTAATTTGGTGGGTTCTTTGAATAAAGAACCCAGGTTAGCCAGAGGGAAGGGCTAGGTGGGTGAGTCAGCAGAACAGAAAAATAATGGAAATAGGGTCTAGAAGAGTAGTTCCTTCAGAGAGATGTAGAGAGAGTGGGAGGATAGCCAAAAACTTGTTAATCTAAGGAAGTGTTTGCCTGTTAAGAGCTGGAAGTTCTTTTCTGTTTGACATATTGAGTTAACTAATACCTTGCCCTTGTTAGTTATTTTAATGAAGATTTTATTCTGTTTTTTTAAGAGCAGCCACCATACAGTGTCTCTTTAATTTGAGCTCAGTTACACACACACACACTACCACCAGTGATACATTCATTGGAATAAACCTGAAAATGCTTTGCCCTGTATCCACAAGGGTTATTGGTTTAGGGAAAGCAGAAGGGGGATTGAGTGTGGAGAGGGAGCCAGGGGGTGGGAATCATATAAAAGGGTGCTGATTCTCCAGTGAGGGAGAATAAAAGCAGGTCTGATCTGCCACAGCCCTGGTTGTCCCAGATCTCCACGTGATACTTCCCATCAGACTGGATGGTACAAAAAATGTAGCACTTAGGGTAAGAAACAGAAAGTACAAAAATTAGGAGAGATGATGTGACTAATTTGGCTACAGGTTCTGCCATTACACTGAGGCCATTTCTGCACTACGCTGTTATAGTGCTATTATTTCAATATCCTGTGGAATTCTGAGGCTTGTAGTTTACTGAAGCTAAAGAGTGGAATAATAGCACTATAACAGTGGCCCTTTTCGCATGTTACCTGTTTGCGCGATGGGGAGGGCGTCTCGCACGAGAAGCCTCCTCCGAAACGCTGCCGCTTCCCCGCTACTTCCTACCGCAGGTCGCTTCCTGTTAGCGCGACCGTCGCGCTAGTGCCCCACCCCTTCCTTCCACAGTTTATTTAATCCCAGAAAGCGTCGTGTGGGAGCTGTAGGCTGCGCTGGAGGGAGGAAGCGCGACCCGCCCAGCTCGCCGACGCACCGCATGGCAGCTAAGTGCGCGAAGGCGCCAAGAGCATTGCGCAAGCGCGGGGCATTTTCGGCTTAAAGCCAAAAATCAAAAAATGTGTGCGCACCCCGCTTCAGTCTTGTGAGTGTCGTGCAAGTGGGGGTACGTCGTACGAAGCAACGCTCCCATTTGCACGACGCTCAAGGGGCATTCGCGCAACAAAAAAACCATGCGAAAAGGGCCAGTGTAGTGTGCAAATGGCTAGAGTCTAAAGCTGGAGATTGCAAAATAGAACTTTTCCAAGCTTTGTTTAGACCTTTAGACCAGTTCCTATTAGTCCTAGCCTAAACTCCCATCAGCCATGGACAATAGTGAGAGGTGTCTGGGGTTCCAAAAAATATCTGGAAGGCCTCAGTTGCCAATTCTTGTTTTAGATATAGATCCAGGTGTGTCTGCCCATGATCCCAATTTGTTCTTACCATCTGCAACCAATACACACACATTATATGGTGTGTGTGTGTCCTGATGCATATGAAATAGCCCCCAGGCTTTATCTTGGTTTAGTGAAAAATGTAATTTACCCAAGAACATTTACAGTTCTCAGCAAGTTGTCTTTGTACTAGCAAACAAGTGAGAGCAAGATGGTGGCATGGTGAAAAATAATGCCTTCTGTCAAACTAATGTTAGATGTCATCCCAACATGGGAGCAAAGGTGCTAATTCTAAATGCCACTGATTCCTTTAATTATTAGCATTTCACAGATGGGGAGCAATCATTTTTTAGTTTTTATTTAAGAGGCTCACACACATGTAGTTTTCTGCCAAGGATAATCAGTCATGTTAATGAATATGCCAGAAAGTACAAATCTATCTTATTTATAGCTTGCTAAAGTCCTAATTATGTCTCATAAATGGGCAGTCAAATAATAATGTGTAATAAATATCAGAGCAGCATGGGACTGCATTTACTTCAGAGCAGGGTGGGTGGGAGTGGGCCTTGTCTTTGCATAGCAAAAAATATATCTAAAATCACAATTGTGTAATGAACACACACTATTCAACAAGAAGGCAGAGTCAAAGGGCCTCTAGAACTTTCAGAAACTGCTGACTTTTCTAATCTGGAAGTTAAAACATAAAAGCCCATTCTCCTATCAATCCCACTCTCACAAGTATCTGTGTTGATCTGTTTCATGCCAACTTTCTTCTCTAAGCTGCAGGAAGAATGGCAAATGCCTTTTCTTTGTTGTAACTGGTCCCTATAATCCTCTACAAGAACTGATGGAGGCAGAGGGGGGAAACATAATGGCCTAAGAGTATTGTTAGAAGTAGGTCACACTTCTTGAGTCCCTACTAGGGAGAAAAGGCAGCATATAAATTCAACAAATAAATAAAACAGATAATTTCAATAAGAACAGGGCCTATATGAACAAGAGGAGTGTCTGTGAAGTTAAGTCCTGTATTCCTCTGCATGTAGCTGGACTCTCATGAAAGCAGAGTCCATTCAACCATTAAGCTAGATGAGATGCCTTCCTCAAGATGGAGATACTGAGAGACAGAAGTAATTGGAGCAGAGAACTGTGAGCCATGTAGTTTGCCATGTACCCTCTAAGCTTGCTACCTGTATTCAGGTGTTGTGGAAGATGCTCTCCCATTGCCAATGAAGAAAGATCCAACTGCCAGTCAAGTAGGGAGGAGATACCATCTTGTTCTTTACCTGAGACAGCACAATGTTTTGTGTGTGCTCTGCATGCAAGGTTGAAGTTTAGCCTGGATGTCTGTCTGTAGTTTCCCTTGCCCTTCCACATAGACATTGGCCCTTTTTATACCTTATTTGTTTCTGGTAGTGTTCGGTGGTGATCCCGGCGGTAGCTCTGCCAGGAGGCGAGTGTGATGGGAGTGCCATCCTCTGCACTGGCTGCCTCCATGATCCAGGAAGTGCAATGGCCTTGTCTCTTCCTGCTCCACCACAGCCATAGTTTCCCAGGATGAGCTGAGGCAGGAAGAGCAGCCATTGCACTTCTGGACCCTTCACACACCAGGTAAGTGTGGGATAGTAGCGCAATTGCAGGTCATTGACGGGGAAAACCCATCAGTGATTTACTCCATGATTGCACTGCCTTGAGATGAGACAAGGACGGGACTGCAAGGATGTTATGCATAACCATTGTTGCAGTCCTGTCCTCCTTCCGTCCCCATTGTGGGATGACAACTTCCTGTAAAAAGGACTTTAGGTAAAAGCAAACTGCTGCAGCCTCTCCAACTTGTCTGTTGATTCTCATTAATAACTTTTACCATCTTGACCATACAGTAATGTTGCTTGGCCACATGTGTTCCAGTTTTTATCTGTGAAATGTTGGAGGGAGTGTTTTTGGGGTGTTAGTGCTAAGCTGTGGAACATGTGAACTTGTAATTTAAAAGAGTGCCTCTGAACATGGACAAGGTACATTTCCTCATCATTGCCAGCTCCTACACATATGGTATGTGGGGGAAAGTTTCCAGGTCAAAGAGTGTAATTTCCAGAATGTAAGCACCTCTTTCAACTGATATTGCCTGATCATCACTAGGAAGCAGATACTCAAAGCAACCTACTTCTGAGACTTTAACTCAGTAACTCCTGTCACCACAAGAAAGATCATTTGAAGTACTTATTTACTCATTGCTTTTGGGAAGGCTTAGAACAAAGAGCAAGGCAGATTTTTGTCAGATTTACTTTCATTTCCATGTGGGTGAAAGAAACCTAAGCCCGAACAGCAAAGCTTAGACATGTTGGGGTAATCACCTATTTTATTCCAGAAAAGTGACATAAGTAAACATCTTCAAAGGGCAATACTGTAATCATCTGGAAAAAGGTGGCTGTCATGGTTCTTTGATGACAACTTCAAAGCTGTAAAAATAAATAAATAAATAAATAAGCAAATAAATAAGCAAAATAAAGTTGGTGGAAAAAAATTTTTTAATTATTATTTCAAAAGTTTCAGAAATCTCACAAAAGCATAAAGATCACTGTGCTGCCTCAGATCAAAGGTGTCTTCTCCAGCATTCTCTTTCCATTGCTGGGCTACAGCTGAGCCAAAAACTCTTAAAAGACATTTTTTATGAGAAATTATCTGAAGTTTTTCTTTTTCTGAAACCCTTTTAGAAAAAATAAGGTCACCATCCAGGATTTTCCGGGAATGTGCGTGCATAGGAGTGTGTGTGTGTGTGTGTGTGAGAGAGAGAGATGCTGTTTCCAGAGAATGCTCCTGAGAATGACACTTAGGGCTTTATCACATGAGACAGGTAAATTGCAATTACATTACATAATAGCAGCTTTGGCTGGGACTTTTCACATGACATTGTCATTCTTTTTCTCTTGTTCTCTGGTGGGAGAATGTTCGCAAAACATTTCTTTTACAAACAAGGTCATTAATGGATTAATCTGTTGATGACCTCCATTGCAACAGAAACACACCCCAGTTTGGTCAGGATTTATCCACCTTCTTGGAATACCATCCAGTGCTTGTTTGGACCATCATCTGGCCTGGATTCCATGCTTTCATTTTTTTTAAAAAAGTAAATCTCTCACCTCTGTATGAGCCAAGATATGGCGTGAAAATATGGAGGCACTTCTGTGAAATTGTTCTGTGAGAAACAAACCCATTTCCGCGTGTCACCTGATCCCATTGTCCTCCTGTTGTGATCCTGGCAGTGCCATTGCTAGGAAGGGGGCGTGACAGGAATGCTCCCCTCTGCACCTGACTGACTCCCTGTGGAAGGGAGCACAAGTAACATGCACCTGCCTTCCATTGTGCAGCTAGGCTCTTTCCCATGCTGCACTGGGGAAGGAAGCATTTCCATTGTGCTTCCTGCCCTTCCGCATGGCCAGGAAGGATGGGAGCATCTCATGGGCTCTTAACAGATTTATTCTGCTAAGCAAATAGCCTCTGATCGCAACAGGTGGGAGTGGGATGACAGCGGGATTGCAACATCATGTGAAAGCACGACCTGCCAACCACTGCCATCTCGTTCCCATAGTGGGACTGCGATGCCATGCGGAAATGGCCAAGGTCTCTAGAGAGATGCAAGAGGTGAGGTGAAGACAGGAGGAGGAGGTAGGGGAGAGTGAGCAGCAGGGTGCAAGAAACAAGGGAGGGGTATGTTGTGAGGGGGAGATGTGAGGTGAGGGAGTCAGTGGAAGGGAGCAATCGAGTACAAGAAGCAAGGGACCTGTAAGGCACATTTATTGAGAGGTAGTGGTGGCCTGAGGTCACATGATAAATTCAACTGCCAGAGATTCTTCCAAATCCAGCACTTTAAACAGTAGTCCTCTTGGATAAACTGTTACCTTTTAAAAATTATACGAGGGCTGATACATATCAGAAGAAAAAAAAGCAACAATTAATATGCTGAATTTGCATATCTAGAAGGCAAATTAGAATAATTTGCATGATTAGAATAATTTGCATAATTAGCAAATTAGATGCCCAGATTTTGAAAAGTTGATTAGGCAGCCCTAATCAACACCCACAGGAGAGCATGACACACAACTTAAGCCAGCAGTTGAACCATGAGGTATTCCTTCTCCTCCAATCACTGAGGCCATCAAAGCAATAAACATAGCCAAATCAGGAGTGGGGAAGATACGATTTCTGGGCTACATGCCATTCTCCAGAGGGCTGACTGCATCCGCCCTCCATATTGCTTTGCACACTTGTATCACTCATCCTTAGCTGGCATGTTTGTTTGCTTCACCATAGCCACACTATTCCTGCACCGCTGTAGCCTGCAACCATTTTATTCTTCTTCTTTCTCTCTCTCTCTCTCTCTCCTCCATTAGGCCATCTATTTGACTATGCATAAGTGATTTGTAAGTAAAGCTACTTTTATAAGTCTTTTTCAAAAAGGATTGGGTTTATTTCTTTTCTTAGCTAGACCCTGTAGGGGAGGGGGGGGTTACCTTGCCAATTTGATTACTCTGCTAAGGAGATCCACTACCACCTCTCACATTTCCCAACTTCTCTCCATCCTGTTTCTTTAAAAAAAAAAAGTTTAAAAATCCCAGTCACTTCTAGTTTTGAGGG
Source organism: Ctenosaura bakeri (assembly GCA_948474755.1). Lineage (NCBI taxonomy): Eukaryota > Metazoa > Chordata > Lepidosauria > Squamata > Iguanidae > Ctenosaura > Ctenosaura bakeri. The sequence goes on along the minus strand of CAOLHI010000602.1, from coordinate 62,300 downwards.
GAAAAAAGCCCTTCCTGGGTCTAAAACAGGCTGCTGAAGTGGAAGTCAACCTGTCATGATCCAAGAGAATCCAGAGATATTTTGTCCATTAAAACAAAGATTAAAGCTGGTTTGAATAGGGCGAAAGCAGGGAGGGAGATGAAGCCTCCTAGGTCTGTAGTGAGGACACCTCTGTTCCCCAGATCTTCAGACCCTGGGAATTCTCCCATCCTGAACTAAAGGATTACAGATTGAGTATCCCTTATCTGAAATACTTGGGACCAGAAGCGTTTTGAATTTTGTCTCCCCCCATTTTGGAATACCTGTACTTGCATATGCTTAAAATACAGTGCTGTACAGGAGATCTCTGAGGAGTTTGTGAACCAATGAGCAGAAGTGTCTTATGCCAAGCACTATACTTGAATTCCTGCCATTTCACAGATCCTCACATCTCTCTCCAGCCTTAGATCTCATTCATTCACTGCTTGGGTTGTGCATAAGATATGGGACTGGAGACAGACAGAGGATCTGAGAGATGAACAAGCAGGAGTACTGCAGCTGCCTCCTTAAAAGAAACAGACAGCTGGTGGCAAAAAATTTCAGTTTTTGGAAGTTTTCAGATTTTAGATTTCCAGACAAGGGATATTCACCCTGTATATTGACACTGCAGAAGAAACAAAGTTACCCCTCAATAAGTTACACAATCACAGTGGAACTGAGTTGTAACTCAGGTGTAACAAAGATATAACTTACACCTTTGTTATTGGGAAAAGGAAGCAATTACAAGTAAATAGTTATTCTGTAACACATTGCTTCCAAGCTCTGTGTTTGCTTCTTGCAGAATAGGAAGGCACACACCATGCAGAAGATATACCGGTAAATAGATAGATGAGATAAAGTTCTTTCTCTGTATGATGGGCTGTGCTTTAGTGTCCTCTAGGAAACTGATTTGGAGAACTCAGCCCCTAGCCTGGTGGACAAGCATCCATGTCACCAAAGCAAATTTCATAAAATATATTTTTGCTGACACCCTCAGCCAAAAATGCCAGAGTGACTGGATTGCCGTGTCATTTTCTGAGACTAATTCCTCTCGGTCAAGCTTGAGGCCAAAACAGAAAGGTGAGTAGAGATACTTCTTGGGCAATAGAATATCATTTTCTGCTTTTTCCCACTAACAAAGCCAAGACATGTCTCTTCTGCTGTCAATCTTTTATTCGGAAATGTTGAATTCCCATGTCTTAAGGAAAACACTTGAAGGTAAGAGAGATTACTTTTCAAAAAACAACTCACCAGAAAAGAAATGGTTCTTTTTTTTTATTGATGTTGAGGTAGTTTTTTAGATGGAAAGTCAGATAGGGCACAGGTAACAGGGCACAAGAGTGACTGAGCACTGCTGCAGACATTCCTTCCAAGCCCACACAAGGCAGCTTAGAGTGACTAAGGGAAGTGGGCTGAAAGAAATGAAATAGCTTTCAAAAAGTAAAGGCTCTCAAGTCATTTTGCTTTCATCCTAGGATACAGATTTAAGTCAACAGTGGCAGAGTTCTTATACCTGAAAAGATATAAATGGTTATATGCTACCTCCAGGAACAACAGAATATCTAAGAATACCAAATCAGCAGTGGAGATTTTGGCGTTCCTGTCCTGAGTGTGAGACTCCCATGAGCATCTTGTTTGCCAACAATAATGAAGTTAAAAAAAGTTGCCCCTCAACCAAAAAAACAAAAAATGGCAGCTCCAATGGTATATTGTTTCTAATGCCTTTTGAGATAGGTTTCTTTATTAAGGGAAACTCAGGGGAAAATGACATAACATTAAGAAAGAAGAGAATCTACTGGAATTTTAGTGCTTTAAGCACCTTTGGTGTTCAACCTATACGTATGTAAATAAACAATATATATCACAAAAAATACCAGGAAAAGCCAACGATTCTGCCTTCCAAAGAAATCAACAACATGAGGATATACTTGTACCCCTGCAGTCCTCACTACTTATGGGATAGAATTCAAATCTGGAACATTGATTTGAGATGGCATGAAAGAGAGTTTTGGTTTGTGAATTATGGTTGTTCTTGAGGAACAGCTATAATTCTCAAAGTTTTGAGTTGGGAAATACATTGTTCTCTATACACCTGTGAGATCTTCTTCCTTTTTATGCCTCAATTTAATGTGTTCCTCCCATCCAAGGCTGAAATAGATAAAGGTCACTCGGTGGCTAAGTGCAAGAGAGGCTCCCCAGTTTTGGCATTTTCTTAGCATTGGTGTCACGTCTCAGTCCCAGGACCCAGATTCAGACTCTGACACAAATAGTGAAGCAGAAGGACAGGGGGACATGCCAGTTCTTGAGACAGACAGTGAAACTTCAAGCAACCACGGCACACACACATGGTCTTGACAGTACCTACTGCAGCTGAACACAGATAGGAAAGAGAAGGTCTACAACACTTGGAATGCTTAAATAAGAAACTCTCATTAGTCAGGCAACATCTGCAGGAGGCTGCTAGACCATAAATATCCGAGCACCTCCTTCAGAAGCTTTGTTGCTGACAACCAACCATTCTGGAGGAGGCAACTCTTTTGTCTCTTGATTCCTGGCTGGTGTTTCTGAAAAACTTTGGACCATGCTCTGTTTATTGACCATGCTGCTCGAGACTCTCTTGGATTGATGCCCTGGATTTATTGCTTTAGCCTGCTGATCTGAATTGACTAGACTCCAAGAACTGTAATCGCCTGGCTGGTAAGTTCCTGCATATGACTGGAGTTGCTGCAGTCTTTGCTGTCTGACAGACTCTACTTGAACCTTCGTCCCTGGTCACCCTCCAAAACAGGACAGTTATCTCTATAACTACGAAGGCTAGAAACATGCTACTAAGTTTTTAAAAAGGAGCCCAAATTCAAATCTCATGGATAAGATTAACAACTTTGCTCTCAGTTTGTGTGAATGTGTTTTGAAGAGCAGGGCAAGGGACTCTTGTTACCCTGTATCTCAGGGTGTCCCGGGAGGGACACCCAAATATCCAAATATTAACACAAATGGGGAAATTAACTAGAGTACACTCGTTGGCTAACGAGACGCAGGGCAATGTTAGAGGAGATCTTTCACCCTATGTATACATCATCAGGTTAGTGAGCCAGGCAAATTCAGAGTAAACCAATTAATGTTTTATTGAAAAACAACATATAAGACAACAGACACACTGCTAACTTAGAAATAGGAAAAAGAGAGGAAAAGGAGAGCTTAGGGATGGGCAATACAACACCTGATCATGTAGTCCTGGAAAGATGGAGAAAAAGGGAGCTCAGCGTGGTTTGCAGAGGGAACTCACCACACAGACCGACAGCAAGGCAGGATGAAACTCAAAAGCAGTTCTCTGAACTCGCGGAACTAGGGGTTTATATAGCAGAAATTGTGCCTGCGGGCCATACCATAAACGTTGAGAACAAAGCAAGTTTTGGACTGGACAAAGGCTCGGAAAAGAGTCAAAACTGCCACTATTGGAATAGCGCGGGTAAATCAATAGTGTGGCCAATGTGCAAATTGGTGAGCACTTAACATGGCCTTGTTAGTCATTGGCACAAATCTGGCATCATTGTGAAGCAAAATGAACCTGCAAGCCAGGTCCCGGAGCAACGACCAAGGCTTTTGAAATGCCCGCCTGAGAAGGGAAGTTGGAAATCCCTGCCATTAACGGCTGCTCCTTGTGTACGTGCTTTTCTGGGGACCCTTGCAAACACATGAGCCAGGGTGCCAGGAAAAGGTCAAATTATTTGATATCAAAAGGGATATCTAGTGCTATCAACGTCAGGTCTGAACCACAGTAACACTCTCTCTGCATATGAATTCCTGGAGTCCTTCCACACTGTACAATTACAGTTTTATCATTCTAATAGCCATGGCAACATCCTATGGAATCCTGGGGATCTGTAGTTTGGTGAGGCACTAGGGGTGTCTGGCTGAAAATTTTAAACACCCCTCCCTAAACCAGGAATCCCAAGTTTCCATGAGGTGTTACCACGGTAATTAAAATGGAATCATAGCACTGTAAGTCTCTGTTTCAGGACAAAAGGTAGAGGAACAAAATCAGAACTCAAAACACATAGAGGCTAGTCTAAATTGTACATTTAAGCATTCTCCCCTTGGTTGCTACAGGCTAAGGCATCATTGGCTGGTTTCTTACGTAGTGATCAGTGGGGTGATAAAGAGTGAAAATATTGATCCCTTTAAAGTCAGGACACATCATGTCCTGTCATACTAAGCTGCTTTAATGCTATGATTCAGAGACTAAGCTGATCTAAATCAGCTAGCTGGAATTAACTGTTTTCTGGATCTCCATGCAGTTCAATTTGCCACTCAAGAACTTTTAAAGAAGTATCTGTCTGTGGTGAGGAAACTTCTCTAAGTCTTCAAGCAAGCTATTACCTCTGATACATGTTGAGACAGCTAATTAAAAACAGACTCTGCCTTTTGAATATGCCCTTTGTTATATTTCTAGGTAACCAGGATATGTTCGGCATATGGCTTTTTATTGTTTTACTGTTGTTGTAGATTTATCACCAGTATGTGATATAACTAAATATATGGCATCCACAGAATATATGACCACCTTGCGTTGCTAACATTTTTGAGCATATTTCTTCCTGGATACATAGCTCTTAATCTATGGAGACAGAGAAATAGTAGTGTTGAAAAACTAAAACTGATTGTGGATCTCATTCTGTAAGACAGCATAAACTTGTTAAGTCTTCAGGCCCAGTCATACTTTCGTGTGGTACTTCACTAAAATCTGTGAACTCCAAGGCCAATGCATGCAAAATGGCTGCTATACAGATGCCATTTTAACCAGTTCCTTATAGTGGCTTTTTCTGGGTCACCTAGAAAGTTTTCTATTCACCCAGGTCTTTTAGATACATTGATTGATTTTAACTCTGCCTTGTGTCATTTTATGGCTGGCTTATCAGCATTGGGTTTTATATGATTTTCAATTCATTGAGGAGTATAACCATTTCGGGGCAAAATGAGGCCAATGCCTCTCAAAAGAATCAAGCTGTACTTGGCTGTGAGAGCCCCTAAAGCTAACTCTGATGTGTGGATGTAAGCCAGTAGCCATTACTGAGGACAGAGTCCCATGTGGCTGTTCCTTCTCAGCCAAAAGGAACAAAGAGACAGTCAATCTTCCTTAGGCCCTTTCCGCAACTTACTTGCATCTGGCGCGGTCACAGGGGGATCACGTGAGCGGCCCCCTCCGTGAGGCTCTCATGTCCTCACTGCTTCTGCTTTGCAGGAGCTGCCGGCTGGCTGGAAGGCACCATGAGGGTTCTGCCTCTTCCTTAAGCAGTGCAGTCAGGTACTTTGCCAGGCTGCACCGGGGAAGGAAGCGTGAGGGCTGCGGCTCTGGAGGCTCTGCATGTACAGTAAGTGTGTGTGGGGCCCTGGAGTAATGCGCAATCACACATTATTTTCAGCTAAAAGCCGAATGATATAGTGCGCGATCAGCGCCTACTGGCCTCAGCAGCATCACACGATTACAAGGGTGTCATTGCACGATTACAAGGGCGACGCTCCGGAGGCCCTTTCACATGAGAAATGGCATGCAAAAAGGACCTTAAAAGGGGGGAAGTGACTTCAAGCGGTAGAAAGGAAGCAAAAAGGCCAAAGAACTAATAAAAATACAGAGGGAAAAACACTAAGAATTTGCTATCTGACTGTTGGCCCTCCCACTGATCTCATAATACACACTGCCTTGAGTCTCAGTTTTAGGAAAAGGGTATAGTCCACATTCACAGGTTTGACCTTCGTGAATTTGATTATCCTTGAGGTGCCTACTTGCCTCCCATTCTCCCCCTCTGTGCACAGAGGGGGAACTCCATGCACAAGTCTCCAGGGTCAGATGAATTGCATCCTAGGATATTAAAAGAGCTGGCAGAGGTCATTTCGGAACCGCTTGCTATAATCTTTGAGAAATCTTGGAGGACAGGAGAAGTTCCAGCAGATTGGAGGAGAGCAAATGTTATCCCCATCTTCAAGAAGGGAAAAAAAGAGGACCCAAATAATTATCACCCAGTCAGCCTGACGTCAGTACCCGGAAAGATCCTGGAGCAGATCATTAAGCAGTCAGTTTCTAATCATTTAGAAAGCAAGGCGGTAATCACGAGAAGTCAACATGGATTTCTCAAAAATAAGTCATGCCAGACTAATCTTATCTCTTTTTATGACAGAGTTACTAGCTTGATAGATGAAGGGAGTGCTGTGGATGTAGTATATCTCGATTTCAGTAAGGCCTTTGACAAAGTTCCCCATGACATTCTTGCAACGAAGCTAGTAAAATGTGGGCTGGACAGGGCTACTGTTAGTTGGATTTGTAATTGGTTGACAGACTGAACCCAAAGGGTGATCACGAATGGCTGCTTTTCATCCTGGAGAGAAGTGACTAGTGGGGTGCCACAGGGTTCTGTCCTAGGCCCAGTGCTGTTCAATATTTTTATCAATGACTTGGATGAAGGAATAGAGGGCATGCTCATCAAATTTGCAGATGACACCAAATTGGGAGGGATTGCTAATACGCCAGAGGACAGGATCAAAATTCAAAATGACCTGGACAGATTGGAGAGCTGCGCCAAGGCGAACAAAATGAAATTCAACAGAGAGAAATGTAAGGTCCTACACTTAGGCAGAAATAATGGAATCCACAAATATAGGATGGGGGACACGTGGCTGGATAGCAGTACGTGTGAAAGGGATCTAGGAGTCTTCATAGACCACAAGCTGAACATGAGTCAGCAGTGTGATGCGGCAGCCAAGAAAGCCAATGCAATTCTTGGCTGCATCAATAGGAGTATGGTGTCTAGATCGAGGGAGGTACTGGTACCACTCTACTCTGCTTTGGTTAGACCCCATCTTGAATACTGTGTCCAGTTCTGGGCACCCCAATTCAAGAAGGATATTGACAAGCTGAAGCAAGTCCAGAGGAGGGCGACCAAAATGGTGAGAGGCCTGGAAGCCATGCCCTATGAGGATAGACTTAGAGAGCTGGGTATGTTTAGTCTGCAGAAGAGGAGGTTAAGAGGGGACATGATAGCCATGTTTAAATATTTGAAGGGATGCCACGTAGAAGAAGGAGGGGACTTGTTTTCTGCTGCTCCAGAGACCAGGACAAGGAGCAATGGATTCAAGCTGCAGGAAAGGAGATTCCACCTGAACCTCAGGAAGAACTTCCTGACAGTCAGGGCTGTCCAGCCATGGAATCTGCTGCCTCGAAGTGTAGTGGAGGCTCCTTCCTTGGAGGTTTTTAAGCAGAGGCTTGATGGCCATCTGTCGGGATTGATTTGAGGGTGTTCCTGCATGGCAGGGGGTTGGACTGGATGGCCTGTGTGGTCTCTTCCAACTCTGAATTTCTATGATTCTATGATTCTATGATTCACAGAGGGAAGTCACGAGCAAGCCTTCCCCTCCCATTCACTGCCTTTTTCTCAGGCACATGGAAGGAAGGAAGGCATACACACCCGGGCAAAAGGCAAGGGAATGGGGAGGAGGGCATATGCATGCCTTTTCCTTATGCAGGACTGCCCCCTCCCATTCACTTACCTTTTGCCCTGGCATGGAGAAGGAAGGCATGTGCACCCAGGCAAAAGGCAAATGAATAGGAGGGGGAGCCTCAGAAAGGAATGAGATGGGGAGTGCTCACTTGGGCAGGTGGGAGTTATTAATTTTTTTTTTTACCTTCACAAGGGTTCTGTACCCCAAACACTCGTGAAAGTCAAGGGGCCACTGTATATAGAGATACAAATGTAATAATGGCCTTTCCTTTATTTCCTGAAATTGTCCAATGGGGATCCCGACAAGGGCTCTCCTGGGAGGGGAGCACAACTGGAGCACTCCCCTCCACACCGGCTGGCTCCCTGCAGAAGGGACTGCCATGAAGCCATGCGTCTTCCACAGTGCATTCAGGCACTTTCCCAGGCTGTGCTGGGACAAGAAGAACAGCCATTGCGCTTCTGCAGAACAGGTGAGTCCAAGATGGTTTAATGAAATAATGTCATTGATGGGGAAAACCCATCAATGATTTACTCTGCAATCATGCTGCCTGGGGACAGGAGAAAGACAGGACTCCAATGACATCATGCAGAAGCTTCATTGTGGTCCTGTCCTTCTCCTGTCTCCATTGTGGGATTGGGGGGGTGCTGTGGAAAGGACCAATGATTTGGGAGGGTGAGGAGGATAGTGGGCATTCTATATTGCAGTTGCAGATTTGTAACCTTGACTTATGGATCCATAACCACTTTGTATCCACTAACACTACATAGTCACATATGACAATAGTGCAGCAATCATAAACACTCTCCCAAACTTATTTTACCAGTCAGCAGCTGCACTGAGAGATGAAAGTCTCTTCAGCTGGTGATCAGGGCACAAAAGGATGATGTTTCTCTTCCCCCTCCTGCCAGGGTGAGTAAGGCCACAGCCACTGGAAGCAGTAACCCATCACAATTCCTTATCATGGCCTCACTCACTGGTGAGAGGGGGTTGGAATCATCCTCCTGCACCTCAATCACTAAGCTGAACAGACCTCCATCACTCAGTGTGGCTGCTGCCTGGTAAACTAGGGCCATTTCCTCAGTTGAGTGTTATAGTGCTATTATTCCACTTTCAAAGGCCCCTCCCTGAACTGCAAACCTCAAGATTCCATAGGATGTTGGAAGTGGAATAATAGCACTATAACACTCAAGTGTGGAAATGGCCTAGGCTTGGGGAGTCAGGCCAGGAAACATTGCTTATACATGCGTAACTAAATAGGCAATGTAAAATATTGAATGATGATGATGATGATGATGATGGAGTGAGCCCTCCTCTTATGCAAGCTCTGCACTCATGAATGAGAGGTTGTGTGAAGCGTCACATCTTATTATAGACAATGGATGTGGTGGTTGCCCACCCACACTGCCACAGGCATGCACACATTGCATTCATTGACTGTAATAGGATGTGATGCCTTGTGTTTTTTGTTTTATGCGGTGGGTTCTTGGATTGGAACCCCTGCATATAGGATGGGTGCACTGTTCATGCATTGACGTTCTTTTTGCTCCCAACAGAAAACACCTCTCCTTTCCACAGTGCAGACTGTGTTCTTGAGCTTTACCAATCAGCTTCTACCACAATCATAATTGTTGTTGCTACTATACCTTAAAAAAGAAAAAACTGCCTTTCTGTAGTTCATCAAATATGGGATCAGCGACAGTCACAAAGACTGTTAAGTGTCATCTGGTTGTGTTCCAATAGCATTGCTTTCATTAGGCATACAAGGTGTAGCTAGGTGACAGTCACAAAGTGTTCTAGGGGATCTAGACGTTCCTCAAGAGCATAACCATGAATTCCTCAATGAGAATATTAGTCATGGTGCTTAGTGATGTAGTTGTTCCTATATTTTTTAAATCAGTTTTCAGCACTTAAATACAATACCTTCATAAAGTGGGTGGCTACTGAGAATGGGCATTTTCACTAATATCTCCCATTATAGAATGCTCTCCCCAAAGAGGTTTACCTAACACTGACCTTATTGATTGTCTGAGGCCAGGAAAAGACCTTTTTATTCTCGTAGCCTTTTTCATCTGCTATATTTTTGTGCCTGTGTTCTGTAGCGATATTAACAGTGTGATATTTTTAGATCTTCATTCTCTTGATGCTTGATTTATTTCAGTTTCTGCTGGTGTCATTGATTGTTTAACTCTGCTGCTTTTTATTTGAAGCATGTGGATGTACGTTTTTGTTTGTCTTGCTTCTCTTTTTTAATGCATATTCTTTGCTTCACATTCTTTTAAAAAACATGATACATGATCTCTCATGTTCATTCAATTGCTGTCATCTCTCTTCTTGGCACCTTGTCCTAAAACATCTAAACTGTTGTAACATCTGTGAAGCATTTCTTCTTGACCTGAGAGTGGTTTGTTATACAGTAATTAATAAATCTAACAACCAAGCAAACAAAACATATTCCAAAATACACAAAACTTAATGTGAATAGAACAGCACGATTAATATAGGCTTAACAAAACAATGCTGTAATTACATAATTCATGAATATAAGGAACTATAATTATTACTATAGAAGATAAATAGCTGTGTAAAAATTAAAGACAAGAATAATCAGTCTTCAAATTAGTCATTGTATTGCAAAGATTTATACAGGAAAGAGTAGAAATAGAATAAGGACTTTATAATGTTTTAAAGCAAAGTTGTAACCTGGAGATTGTGCAGTTGAATTCACGAGATCTAATAAGCGGTGACCAATTCACAGTATAATTATTCAATATGCAAAGGGAACTTGTAGTACCTCTGAGACTGGGGAGAAAGAAGTTGATAGCATAAACTTTCATAAATTCAAGTCTATGGCCATTTCTGCACAACGTCACTATAACGTTATAGCAGCAGGTTGTTACTCGTCTGGGAGTCGTGCTTCTGTGCGACGTCATCGCTATCCAGCTGCTCTCCCATCCCCAAGCGTTACCAAATTGCCATATTCTATTTCCAGAAAAAATCCATTAAGAACATCCAATAGCACTTCAATGCCGTCAGCTGTCATAGTGTGGTACCGTTATAGCACTTGGTAATGCTTCCTGTTATGGTGCATCCAACAGTGGGCAGGCTGTGGGTGTGCCCAGCTTCTTCCTCCTTCAGCAACTCCCATGGAATGGTAACTTCCTATCACCTCTCCCTGTTTATTTTAAATGTCTCCTTTGAGTCAAAACTTTTTATTTGTTAAATACATTTTTAAACAGTACAGGGCAAAAGTGCAATAGTGTACTGGCTTGTCATGCTGTTACAACATTGCTATGTTCGTACAACTTCAAAAAGAAAAATCACCGCCCAATCAGAGGCAATGGGGCAGGGTGAAGGCAGAGCATGGGAGTGGCCAAAGACGCTGTAATGCGGAAGGAACACCAGGGGCAATAACACTACCCATCTGCTTAAGGGGGAACGATACGGAAAAGATTGTCCCTAAGCTGATGACATCATGCAAATGGTGATGCTGCCATTATAACAGTATAACACACTAATGGCCTCTAGTGCGAAAGTGACCTACTTTATCAGATACATGGAGTGAGTTCTACGAAAGCTCACGCTACCGAGTTTTTTCTCTCGATCTCAAAAGTGCTACAAGATCCCTTTGCATATTGATCCAGACTAACACGGATGTGTCTTTGAATACATAGTATGGCCTCTGCTGATGCAGCCTACATACACACACACAAATGTGAGTTCCTGCAAAGCCTTGTATCCCATGATTGTCAATGGCTGTGCACAGGTGAGCACGTTATGTCCATTGGCACAGGTGAGCACATGTTATGTCCATTCATGATAATGGGATGAACATTCATGTTTTCTGTTTTACATAAGGGTTCCTGGAATGGAACCCCCACATAAACAGAGGGTACACTCCAATTGTTCAGTGTCCCCCCCCCCGCAAATGCATTTTAATGTAATTAAAATGTAATTTGTCAGATTAGCCACTCCAATGCTATGCGTGGCTACTCTGATGTAAGGCAAATGTGCATTGGATTCCATTCATAGCCATTAAAGACGTAAGGCAAAATGTTGTTTATATATGCTGGTCTAACTCTTGGTTGCAACCAGTGTATTCAGTTTGGGGACATTGTGAAATGGAGTATCCTTGTGTGATGCTCCTTGATGCAGTTACACAGCAGCAGTTGAAGGGCTTCTTAGTGAGGTTTCATCCCTCTGGCCTCTGACTGGCAGCAGGGATGCATCTGCACACATGCTGCTGCCCTTAAGCACCAGGTAAAGAGGCTGAGGATGGAGCGTGCTCAGGACCCTAACCAGATGCATCCCTGCAGGTAATCAATGGCTGTGTGGATCAAGCTGTGGCCTGTTGCAGGTTCTATTGTATACTCATGGAGGAAATAAGGAGCAGGCTCCAGCCCACAGATGACAGCAGAAGTTAAAAAGAATACATACTATTTAAAAAATCTTTACTTGTCAACAGATAGAGAAGGAACATGCCAGCCTACTCTCTTTAGGAAGGGAGAGCCTGGGAGCAGCCATTGAGAAGGCCCTCTTTTTCATGACCCCCTTCAAACATGCCTATGAGTATGGTGCGGCCAAGACGATGGCCTTCCTAAATATCTTAAAGTCTGGGCAAGTTCATATGGGAGAAAAGAACACTTAGGCAGTATGGACTGAAAAAGTGTAGGGCTTTTTCAGTCATAACAACACTTCAAATTATGTCTGGAAACCAACTGGCACCTGAAGGAGCAACAAAAAAGGTTGTGTGCTCTTTCTCTCCAGCCCTGGTCAATATCTGTGGTTTTCTGTACCAGATGAAGTTTCTCAGCACTTTTCAGAGGAAGCTCAATGTACAGAATTTTACAATATTACGAAGAGATGTCATTAAGGTATGTGTCACCGCAGCCAGATCAAACAGGAATGGCTGCAGCAGTTATAGGTCTTCCCTCAAAGTGAAGGGCCAAGGGGACAAGAGACTCCCAATATTTTCTTTGCCTCCATTTTTTCCCAAAACAAAAACAGTGCTCTACTCAGGGAAAATGAAGGAGGTGATGTGCTGGGGAAATGCAGCACAGTATAGGTAAAGAGGTAGTAGAGAAGTACCTGGCTACTCCAGCTCTCTAGGCCAGATGCACTACATCCAAGGGTATTAAAAGAACTGGTAGCAGTAATTTCAAAAGAACTGGCCATAATCTTTGCAAATTCTTGGAGAACAGGAGAGGTCCCAGCAGATTGGAAAAGGGCAAATGTTGCCCACATCTTCAAAAATGGGGAAAAGAGGGTCAGAGCAATTGCCAACCACTTAGCTTGCCATTCGTACCTGGAAAGGTTCTAGCAGAGATCATTAGTAATTGTTTTTGAACAGACAATTAGTGATAGTTTTAACTAATACTTTAGGCTCAAGAATGATACAAGAACTTTATACTGGCCACTGAGGAAGAGAATTTGTCAAAATGTGTCTGGCCTCTGCTTCATTAAAGACCTGTCAAGATCCTGGACCATCTATCTTCATTGAGCTACAGATTTATGCCCTATAGATCTTCACCCTACATGATCTTTGCTCCTTAATTTTTCATTGCCAGATCCAGAGGTTGAAAGTGGAACTTTGTCAATCACCTGTTGCTGAACTGTGTGTCATTCTTGACCACAGTTTGGGCAGCAGTGCAAGAGCATGAGAGAACACTGAAGCCATTTGTTCCCTTCAATGAGGCTATTGAAAGCTTAATCTGGCCATAATCAGTTTTGGCTACCACTAATCTGGGGCAGGCTTTATTTTTAACCAATGACCTGGATCACTCACTCTGTATCTCATTACCTAAGAAATGCTCATTTCCCCTATTAGTTAGGACAAGGGGTGGGGATAGCTTCACCTCTGTGTCTCATAACTTTGGATGGCTATGTCTATCTCATATACCCCTGGTGGTTCAAGTAATATTTTAAAATGTTTAATTACCAGTGAAAATGGAGTTGTTAATAAATCAGGTCATTTTTCCCCCAGCGCTAGATACCTTCGTTAGAAGTGATTGATGATGTACTCCTCACCTCTTCCTATCTTTAAAGTATAAGGTTGTAAGGCAGAAATCACCTCTCAGAATGAGCTCATTTATCAAGTATCTGTTTTAACCCTTCTTTTTTTGTCTCTCCCCAGTTCTGCATTGGATGCTATAATAGGGGAGGTTCCACATCTGAAGGTACTTTATCATGTCCAGATATTCACAATGTACAAACTCCACTCTGGAGTAGATAGCAGCATTTGTTTGTAACAAGCAAGCATCACAGCACACTTTTTCCCACGTTGCTGAGACTAAAGCACACATAGTAGTCATAGGTTTTATACCTTCCCATACAAATTTAGGCACATAGGATTGATTAGGGAGGATCATCAGTTAAACACCACTCACAACATTGGAGAATTCCCAGACTCTTAGTTGTGTACCCCTTTCATCCTTGAAGCAAGAACACATTTCGTGTCACTTATCTCCAATCAGTTGCAGTCCTCACAACACCTTTTGGTGCTTTCATTTTCTGATCTTCTCCTCATCTCCTGGATAGTGCAATAAAGCAATTAGCTATTTGATACTTTGGAACACATAAGCAAGCTTCAAACTGATACACTGCTGCAATCAAAAAATTGTCATTTAATACTTTATAGTGCTCTGTTTCATTCTACCTATGCCTAAGCTGGTAACCTGACCTATTCTAATACACATTCAGCAGATAACTTATGACAGGAGCCACTCATCCAGACATCCTGCTAGCACTGTACAAGCCACACGAAAATTGGCCTGTATGCAGCATTCTGAGCATACATCATGAGTCACAAAGGAGAATTCCAAGGGCCATGGAACAGAGCTGTGCTCAGCGGGTGGGAAAGTTGTTGCATGAAACGGAACAGAGCTTAGTAGACAGAAAAGCTGTTGCATGGAATTTGGTACAGCTTGACAGGCAGGAAACTTCATGCACAGACTTGACCTGAGCTTTGTGGACAGGATAGCCATTGCATAGAATTGCTCTGAGCTTTGCAACAAGAAAGCAGTTGCATGGGAATGGTGTGATGAGTAATGGTTTCTAGTTACTTTCCACAGTTACTTTCAAGTATCTTTTCATAGGTATTTTGACCAAAATTTTTCAAGTTTTTGCCATTGTCTTACAAGAGTTTCATTTCCCTCAAAAAAGCTACAGAAAGTAATGAGAAAGAAATGAGTAATGCAATGAGTAAAGTAATGGGTTACTTGTTCTCATAACTGTTGAGTAACTACAGTGAGAAATAGGATGAATTAGTTCTTTAGAAGTAACATTCCAGGCTCTGCTTTGTATAGTTTTTGAGGACGATGTTTACATTGGTAAGAATTTAAGTGTCTGGGCATGCCCTCCGCTTTGCCTTGCCCCTCTTCTATCCCCTCTGCCATCTATTGCTTGGAATTGATTGTAATAAAATAGTTAAAAAAGTTTTCCTGCTCTTTTTAGTAGCCGTTTTCTCCATGAACTCCTATTGTCAAGGACAATTACTTTCCTTTCACCCCTTAAGATTCTGTTGTCTTTTTCCTGAAAATATGCTGGGCTCCCAAAGCTGAGTAATGTGGTGTTGTGTTTTCCAAACATTAAATAATTGTGCCACCCACAACATCAAGAGCTATTTTTCAGGAGCTTAACTGTGTAGGTTTCCAATAAATCACTGTGTAATAAAGTTAAGATTGTTCCGTTTGCTGTCCAGTGTAAAGCACTATATATGAAATATTGACAGGACAGGCCCCAGGGGAAATATTTCACCATTACTCTAGGGAAAAAAAACACTCATGGCATCTATTTATGCACAAACAACAGTCCCTGGTGCCAAAAGCTAGCTGGAGAACATCTGCTGAAGCAGTGCCTCTCATCCTACATTGGGAACCTGAGCCAAAACCAAAATCCTTACTTGGCACCATAAAACTAAGAAGAGATTTGTGTTACCTACACAACCCTCACTTCCAGTATAAAACTGAATGGTTGCCAGGGTCATCTTTATGCACACAGTGAGCATATTCAGTCAGAGGATTGAGACTTCTTGACTGCTACTCAAATTAAACCTGGAGCTCAGAGTGCTAAGGAGGTATCCTGAGTATTGCAGTAGCTACACAAAGCATTTGACAAGCTACACTTGTGAATTGTCACCTACCTTTTTCATTCTTTCATGTCTTCTGTTCTTTAATCCCAGGAGGTTCTCAGAATCATACACAAACTAAAAATAAGTACACAGAAAATATAAGCTGGCATCCTGTTAGTCAATTGCAAGTTAGACTTACAGCCGTGTAACTTTATTCTTCACATTTACAGTCATGGTACCATTGTCATGTTTGTAAATGCCCTCAAACCCACCTTAAAAGCCAGTTGGCTGAACCAAGGGGCAGAGTCCTGCAGCATTAGTGAACCATTATATACTGCTAGACTAGACCTGCTTAAAAGTTATGTGGAAAATTTCCTCTACAGAACATTCAATTTCTTTTACATCTTCTTTAAGTAAAATATTGTTTGAAAGCACAGAAGTAGCCTTGCTCATGGGTAACTTCTGCTGTTTTAAATGGCTCTATGAGCATTTCTTAGTTTAGATGGTAGAGTATTTTTCTGCAATTTTAGTTCTAAGTTGGTTTGTACAGGCTATAGGCCATGTGTAGATATTATAGAAATTTTATGTAATATGATGTTGGGTCTTTATACAGTCCTCTGAGGAAGATCATAACGGGTCAAAAGAAGGACATTTAGTATTTTCAGCTAATAAAAGATTATTATTTTAGCATCTTGAGACTCACCTCCTTTTTTTCTTGGGACTGTCTGGAAGGACATGCTTTCATAGGTCAGAGAACCCATGTGTTTTGCATGCAAAATGTCTGAGGTTCAGTCTCTGGCATTTCCAGTTAACAGAAGAATAAGGCGTGTGCATATAGAACTACCTCTTTCAGAGACCTCGTAGAGCTCCTGCCCTTCACAGCAACTTTCTGGATCAATAGTCAGCCTTGCCAGAAGGCAGCTTCACCTATGTATTTCACCTCCTTGTACTTCAGTCTTCTGCAATAACTCCCCTAGCTGTTTTGTGGATTTTGGATGTTCCATCTATAATTAATCCTTCCCTAAGATAGTTAACCAGCTATAGCATTTGCCATCTGAAAGAGAAAAAGAACTCTCCACCTTTTAATTTCATGTCTGGCTGAATTGGGAAGGTGTGAAGAACCCAGATCAGTCATTGCAACCACGCACTGCTGATGTGGAGTGTAAGCAGTAGAACACCATTTCTCATCAGGAGGTGTGACTGGGGCATGCCAGAGCCTGATAATGCAAAGGGACATTTGAAAGGCAGTCCTTCGCCCTCCTCCACACCAAAGGAAGTCAAGGAGGATGAGTCAAACTCTCTAAGCATGCACAATAGAGACCAATGCTAAGCAGAGATTAAAAGGAAAGATTGCTGATATGCAGGGAAGATGTGAAATCTGAAGTGATTTCTTTGCAAGATGGTCACTGTGAGCCATTCACTCTCAGTATAAACATACTTCTCATTATTAAGCTCCACTTTGTGTCCGTCCTTCCGTCATTGGTCATGCTTTGCATTACAATCTGTCTAATATCCCAGGTAACCATGTTTAAGTTTCAATACTGTGAATGTTTACCTGGGAGGAAGTGCTGTTGGAATTAATTAAACTTACTTCTGAGTTATGGGTAGGATTGCAGTGATGGGTATGTTTTAGGGTTTTTTTTTCTATATTTCGTATTTGTTTTTGTTTGTGTTTTATTTAAACTGTTAAAGTGCAACAAAGGGATAAGTGAGCAAGGCTTGCTCCATTGGCTCTACTAAGGAACCAGCTCCTATGTGGTTTCTCAGCTCTCCCTATTATCCACTAGCAAATATTCCACCAGCCTGCAACAGAGGGAGAACTTAGTGTGTTGGTGCTCCAGCAAATCATCTGCAGTTTAGATTGTTGTCTTTCCTTCAATCCATTTCTTGAACCCTCTCCACATTGCTCCTATATTCCCTTTATTGGGAACCATTCCATCTGCTTGGTGCACAAGGAGAGTTTCTACAACATGACCTGCTTCTTTGGCTTGGCAGAGGGATTAACTACATCCTACCTGTTTAGACATTAGTTATCTGTAGAAAGGTGCATGTAGGTAAGAGAGCCGACATGGCGTAGCAGTTTGAGTGTTGGACTATAACCCTGCAGACCAGGGTTCAATTCCCTGCTCAGCCATAGAGACCCATTGTGTGACCTTGGGCATGTCACACACTCTCAGAAAACCTTCTGATACATTCACCTTAGGGTCACCATAGGTTGAAAATGATTTGAAGACACACAAAACAACAACAATAAGGTAGGAGGAAGAGTCTGCTGTCATGAAGCTCCCCCTATATACATATTTCTCCCTGTAGTTAGTGTCAAAGAAGGGCCATAATTGCTGTTCTGACATAAAATGGCAGACATCTCTTTCTAGGGCAGGACTGGAGAAGTACAGCCCATGGGATACATGTCACCTTCAATGCCTTTTATTTCACCCTTAACTCATAGTGGATCCCTCTGAGGCCCCTTCAGAGGAAAAAAGTTTTGGGTAACCCCCTCCAATGATCAGCTGTCACTCCTAGAGGCATCCAGGAGTTGCATCCAGGAGTGGTAGTTTAGCAAGAAACATCCTCAACATCCATCTTATAAATCTCTCTAAAATTACAACTGGAAGTAGAATTTCTTCTCTTCCTCTTAGAGCCAATTTTTTGCTTATTTATTCTGGAGGCATCTGTGAGTGGTAGTTTAGCAAGAAAATCTCCTACCCTTAATCACAACAGGAAGTAGACTTCTGGTCATTTCCTCTTGTAATTTTCAGCCATTTTTTTTCACTGATATATGGGCAGGGTAGTCTGTTATGGGTCTGTGGGGGTGAAAATTACCCACACACTCATTGCAGTTGCCCACCTGTGTCCTCTGGGGAAAATGGTGACCACAGCTAACAGCAGTCTCAGACCCTTTTTGCACGGCATTTCTGATGCGAAAGGGCCCCTTGAGTGTCACGCACATGTGAGGAGAGGTCCATACAATGCACTCACATTTGCATGACGCTCAAGGGCCCGGGTACGCATTTTTTCATTTTCGGCTTGAAGCTGTGCGGTCGTGCATTGCTCCAGGGCCCCGCGTGCACTTACCTGGCATGCGGAGCCTCAGGAGCTGGGTCGGTCATACTTCCTGTCCAGTGCAAGCTAGGAAAGGTCCCAGGCTGCACTGTGAAAGGAAGAGGCGGGGCTCTCGCATGAGCAGGAAGCTCGTGCGGAGCTGAACAGGCAGGGAAGCGAGAGCTTGCGCAAGCCCCGCACCCCAGCACTGCAAAAGGGTAAGGTGTGAAAAGGGTCTCAGTAGGGAGCCCTAGTGGCACAGTGGTTAAATGCCAGTACTGCAGCCACAAGGCTGTGAGTTCAATCCTACCAGGCTCCAGGTTGACTCAGCCTTCCATCTTTCCGCAGGTCGATAAAATGAGCACCTGGCTTGTTGGGGGCAATTAGCTAACATATTGTAAACTACTTAGAGAGCACTTAACTGATAAGCGGTATAGAAATACACATGCTATTGCTAGGCTTGACATATCTTGGACTAGTTTAAAAGAAACAGTGGTGCCAAGGTAAGCATCCCTGAACTGAAACACTTCATCTGTTTCCCCCATCTCTCAAAATCACTCCCCTTTTGGCAATCACTTTCTACAAAATATTTTGGCCCAGTGCTATTACTTACCATTCAAACACATTCATATTGTATTGTGTTGTTATTGTATGATATCACTGCAGGCAGAGACAGAAGATACAAAGAGAGAGAAATGAATATTTTGTCAGGAGAACAGAGGAGGAAAGACTAATACTTTGTTCAAAGGAAAGGAGAGCGATGAAGCATGATAAGACATGCATGGCAGCTAATTAGGTGGCTTGCTGAGAATGAATGGGATGAAAGAGGGAGGCAAAAGTTATTGTTCTTACATGTCTTCAGGGTGATTTTGACTTACGGTGACCCTAAAATAATCCTATGCTGGGGTTTTCTTGGTGAGATATACTCAAAGAAGATTTGCCTTCCACCTGAGGCTGAGGCTTAAGATCACATGGGGGTTTCCATGACTTAGGAGGGATTCAGACTCTGATCTCCTGAAATCCTAATCCACCACTCAAACCACTCTACCATGGTGGCTCTCAGGTTGATGTTAAGTCCATGGAAGATATTCCCACTTAGTGCTCTCTCATGCCAGACAGTTAAAGCCCAGATCAGCTTCACCTTCTGAGACAAAATGGAGATTTTAGGAGCAAGTTGCTGAGGAAATACTTACTTGGAGCTGAGGCTGAACTCCTTGGTCAAAGAATTGGATTTAATCAGTCTGTGATATCTGGACTCTGAAACCATTTTATTTTGGAAAACACAGAAAGTCAAAAAAACTGGATTCTTGGTAATTCTAAGCTGCAGAAAACAATACATCCTTGCAAGTTTTATCTCCTAAAACAGACTTTTTGAGGAACATGGAGATCCCTACTAAGAAGGTTTGGGAACAATATCTAGTTTGGTTATGTAAGTTGAAATTCTGTTTCTATTATAGCAAGCTTCCCACAGTTTACTTCAAAAAGAAAATAGCATGCCTCTACCTAGCTCTTTCCATTGCATTCTCCTATAAAGACAAGCCAGTTTCATTAGACATGTTTCACTGCCCTGGATTTTAAACCCAGCCATTCAACTAAGCAGGCATATTAAAGCTTTCCCCCCCCCTTAAATTCTTCAGTGCCTCTATACATACACAACTACCAATGACTGGCATCTTTCCAGATTTTTATTGGCTTCTCTTAATCAAAGCTGAAAGACATTGTCTTTTGTAGATAACTCCAGGGTTAGCTGGTCTTGGCAAGGTTCATTGTGTCACAGCCAACTTCCCAGTTAATCCAGTTAAGAGTAATCAAGCATCCTGCTGTAAGGCATTAGCTGATTGTCTGTGGATGACAGGACATAATTAGTGTCTTCTCGTTTGGTCAGCCATGATCAGCTCCCTGCTGTGACTTGTAAGAGACGAGGAAGTCGGCCTTATGGGTGCTGGGTAAATGTTTCAATTACAAGGAGACTGTACTGACATGGAAAATGTTGCCAAAATATGACTCAAAAACACCCAAAGAGCCTGCTATAACTGGGGGTTAGAAGCTATTGATACTGCTATTATTTGACATTAGGGGAATTATTTTAATCATACTGTTATTTAATTATTTTTTAACTTTTATAAATAAGATTTCAATGCCTTGGATCCCACTCCAAGAGAAGGACAGGGTATAAAATTCAGTCAGTCAATCAATCAATCAATCAATCAATCAATCAGTATCATGTGGACTCCCTCCCCCCAATATTCCCATAACTATTTTCCAGAGAGCCCATGATGACTGGTAAATCCTGGGAGTTGTAGTCCAAAACCTAACTTTTCCAATTTCAACCATTTCCATCCTCCTACCATGTTTGCTAGCTATGATTCCCCTACCACCACACTATGTGAAGCAGTATTTACATGGGCAATGCCAAAGGCCCTCCTTCCATCCCAACTGCCACCACCCTAGCCTTGGAGGGAAAGGAGAAGAGATGAGGACAGTTCCATCATGCCTTGGCCCAGAAGCAGATGAAACATCTCCCTCCATCCCAACTGCCACTCGCCTGGCCTTGGAGGGAGAGAAGAAGAGGCAGAAGCAGTTCCATCTCCCTAAACTAAGAACCAGATGACAGGTCCTCCCAACTGCCACTGTCCTAGCCTTGGATGGCGAGAAGACAGGCACAGCTCCATCATGCTTAAGCCCAGAAGCAGGAAAATGACCCTCCCTCCTTCCCAAATGTCACTGCTGTGACCATGGAGGGAGAAAAGAAGCAGCTTCTGCTGCATTTAATGTCCTCTCCCACTGTTATCGCCTTTTCCTTTTGTGGGTAATTAGATTGTAAATCTGTAGACAATAGACTATTTTTTTAAAATGCTATGTATAGTGATGACTCTATATAAATAGCTGGTGGCGATGATGGTGGTAATGATGATACCTAAATAGAATTGATTCAATTGGTCTACTCTAGCCAAGATTTAAGCATACCATCTAGAGCTAGTTTCTAAAATATCCAATTCTTTTTTATCATGTAGGTACAAATTGTAAATTTAACTAACCATATACCAACTTTGTTTTGTTACTGTCATATTAGATCAGAAACATATTACATTAATCTTACACCAGTTAAGTAAATTGTGCTAAATAAATAACAGTGAAGAATATAGTCGGCATGTGGATCAGCACAGGGACAGTACTAGACGGATCAACCATGTACATATGCTTTCAGTGGCACAGGCAAAGAAAGAAAGAAGCCTTCTTTTGGCTGACTGCTAGAGCAACATTTGTTGTTGCTGTTCTTATTTGCTGTCATGTTGGCTTTGACATATGATGACTCTATGAATGTGAAACTTACAGGCAGCTCAGTTGTCAAAATCCCTGCTCAGCTCTTGCAGACTCAGGGCTGTGGCTTCCTTGATTGAATCAATCTATCAGTAGTGTGCTCTTCCTCTTTTCTCACTGTCTTCCACTTTCCCCAGCATTATTGTCTTTTCCAATGAGTCATGTCTCTTCATGATGTGTCCAGTACGATAGCCTCAGCTTAGCAATTTTGGCTTCTAATGAGAGTCCAAGGTTAATTCGCTCTCAGCTCCACTTATTTGTCCTTTTGGGAGTGCATGATTGAGATCCTACATCTGTATGGAGGGTTGTGTGCACAGTTTTGTGTCCTCCCACCTGCTGGTATCTGTGAAGCCCCAACAGGGGAACTTACTGCTGTCACATACTGGTGGGGAGGAAGGAGGCAATAGGGACCATGGAGATGAAGCTGGTGTCACTTCAGGTGGGGAGAAATGAAGATGCTCTTTCAGGTAGGATGTCCCTGCCTTTTCCTTCCCCTGGGAGCTCAGAGCAGCCAGAGCCTCATGGTTGAAATCACCTCCCCTCTTCCTCTGCCCTTACAGGTAGATGACAGTAGCAGGAGTCCCTCCTGTGGGTTCATGGTGGGAGGCTTTTGAATGGAGTGCAAGGGCAAGAGAATAGCTATCATGAACTGAAATCACACACACACATATGTAACAGTGCTAATACACTATTTATTAGGAGTGTGATGCATTGTACAGGACTTCAGTGAGCGAACTGAAAGTGATTAGCAAAATCCAAATATTAAAAGCAAAAGTCTCCCTTCCCACAGCAAGAGACCTTGAAGGGCCAGCTTCGGCTGGTAGTTCTCATCAGTGCTGCATTCCTAGCTTTGTTTACCTAACGGTCTCTGGTTCCCATCCTTGATTACAAGCAAGCAGCTAATTTACTACCACTACATGTCCCATACTGAAATATGGAGAGCTACCTGACATCCAAGCTACCTGACTACCTCCATCCAGAAATGGGCTTACATGACTGTAAGCTGAACTTATGTGCACATAAATCACTAACAGAATGCTGGTCCATGACAGCACTCAAGTGAGGATTCAACAAAGTGAGGAGGAAGGATCTGTCATTTTAAGAAGCCTCCAGAAAACACTGAAGCTGCTGTAAAAGAAGTGGAACATCTCAACCAAAGGTGTAGTGAAGGGTCACAGGGATGGAACAACAGGACTTTTTAATTGGCAAAGATGAGGACATCACTCCCCCCCCCAATTTCTGTTCCCCCTGAGCTGCATTCCATACAGTATCTGGGGAGAAAAAGCATTTTCCCCAGCAACAATATACTGTTGTGAGCTATCCTCATTTTAATACAGTGTATATATAGGAAGACAGCAGCTTGGTCCTGAATGGAGTTAAGACCTATTTGTTTTACAAGGGAACATGCTTCTAGGGTGAATAGAAACTGATCAAACTGGTTTGGGATGTTGAAGGTCACTCAGAGGACAAGAGAATGATGCAGGCTCACTCCTATTCTGAAGATGGAGGGGGAAAAAGGCACAACTCTTGTCCCTAGATATTTTCTCTCCAAGGCTAATAGTAACTTTGGGAAAGTTTAAGAAAGGAAATCTGTGTGGAGGAAACAACTAGCTCACTCCCCCAATCTAAATTGCCTCCCCACCCCCATGTTTGCTTTCAACATTTCCCTTGGCCTAGATCAATCTGTTGTCTGAGGAACAGAAGGATGGAATTTCTTAGCAAATAAAGCAGAGGTTTCTCATTTATTTGTACGCCTTCATTACACAACTGTCAATTAAAGGTGAATCAAGTTACATCTGTTTTGACATCAGCAAGTACTTCAAGGGATTACTGAATTGTGCTTTCAGAACCACTCATCGCTCTGATTGAGATGGAACACTATGCACACGCAATTAGACAATTTATTTCCCTATTGTCAGTAGCACTGCTGCACTCAGAAGTGTTCGAGTCATTCTGAGCTAATTTTTTTTAGCCCTTCTAATTCCTAGAATGGTGTGTGCAGCTAGGATGGACTGCAGTCATGTAAAACCCCTTCTTTGTTTCAGTGTCTCCTTCAAGTAAAAAAAGAAAAAAAAAGAATTAAAAAAACACTAATATATATTTCAATTTTGCTCTGAGAAATCTGTTCCCCAACTGTTTAGAGACAGAATGGAAATGCCTCTATGACGTTATCCAAGTGTAAACAGCTTACGTTCATGTTTACTAGCTGAGTGTGCATTTTGTCCTTGGTTTACTTATATTCCTTTGCTCAAGGGCAGTGCAAGACATCTCGCCACTTTTAGGCAAAGATTAAAGTCCCCACTCCACCATGTTCCACACACAGAAGACTATCAAAGCAGTGGCAGTGGTAAGCTCCCATGTCAGTGGGGCACTGAACGTGTTCCAGGTTTTAGTCTGAATTTTAAATGTGCTATCCAAGAGGCTGAACCTAGGAGGAAGAGTCTGAACTTTAAATTCAAGGTTCTGAACTCTATCTAGGGATTTTTTGCACCTTATCTTTTTCCAAAGCCATCGTATGGAGTCCAGGGAAAGCCTCTCCTGGGAGGGAATCACTTCTGCTGCACTCCCCTCCGCACCAGCTGCCTGCTGCAGGGAAGGAAGTGCGATGGCTCCACCCCTCCGTTCCGCACCACAGCACAGCAGTTTCCCAGGCTGTGCTGGGGGAGGAAGCACAGCCATTGTGCTTCCTGATGTTCCTCATGACAGCTAAGTGTGGGAGGGAGAAGGGAGGACTGTGCAATCATGTGTCATTGTCGGGAGAAACCCAACAATGACCATTTCCGCACTACAGTGTTAAAGTGCTGCTGTTCCACTATCAACCTCCTATGGAATTCTGGGGTTTGTAGTTTAGGGAGGGCACTTCAAATTCTCAGCCAAAGAGCTCTTTGGTCTCAGTAAACTACAAACCTCAGAATTCCACAGAACATTGAAAGTGGAATAGCAGCAGTTTAACACTGTAGTGCAGAAATGACCAATGATTTAATCTGCGATTGTGATGAGTTGCCATGGGATCACCACAGGAGCATGATGACATAATGCAGAACCGTCCCCGCAATCCCGTGGGCGATCCTGTGGTCATTGCGGGTTGGGGGGTGGTGTGCAAAAAGAGTCAAGGGATAGGATTCAGTATATTGTATAGTTCAGGATAAAACAAGGAGTGGATTCACTTCCCCACTGACATGGAAGCCAGCAGCTGCCTCTCCATAGTGAACAATGCAGTTAGCTGCATTTTGGGGTTTCGCTTGGCTATGGGGACTATCATGATGAGCACTTGTACCAGGAAGAGGCAATCATTGAGAGAATGGACCTGCCTCCTAGAAGATCTTGGACCTCATTTTAAGAACCAAAAGCGAAATAGCACAATTCTCACTGTCCACTAGAAATCCAAAGGGGATGGAGCCTGCCTGCCACCACTCAATCAGGATGCTGCTAAAGCAGAAGCCCTATCCTATGGATTCACCAGCCTATCCTGAAGAGTTGGTGGAGCAGACAACAGAATCTCCACTGTGGATCTTAGGTCTGGGGCAGTCTCATATGGAAGGAGATGGCTTGTTAGATAGTCTGGCCCCAAATATTTGTAAATATTTAAAATATCACAGGTTTCTATCTTCTTGGGGGTACCTTACCTCTCTTCTAAGAGAATCAAAGCAAAGTAGAAGAAAGTACTATAGAACTGTGACTGTACTGCTACCTTTATGCCAAGACAACATAAGCAGGATGTACATGAGATGTGTGTGCCCTGGATTCAAGGTTAAAAACTGGCTGCTAAAAGGGCAGATGTACATGTTGGAAGGGCAGAGAGATCTTTTACGGACAGCAGTTCTGTAGCAGATGATCTGGACAGATAGCACAGCTGCCAGCAGATGGGGATTATGTTTAAACCAACTGTCCCTGAAAAAAAAAAATCTCCAGTTTCTAGTACAAGATGCAAACAAGCTTTTTAAGCACTGATAATCTGTTATGACCTGGGATAATATATGTGTGTACAGTGTGAGGCAACATGGCTTCTAAGTAATCATGTTGAAAATGAGATACATTTTTTTTGGATGTGGGGGATACATTTTGTCTTTTGTCACTTCGAGGTTTGTTTCCTGATTACTTTTCATTTGTTATGAGTAAATGTTGCTACACAGCATGAGTTCTCAAAATGTAGAATAACTTATGCATTGTGGCCACTAGGGGCAGGGGAAGAAAATTGTTTGGTTTGCATTTCAATCATGAATCAATGTAACTCATGTATTTGAGCTAACATGTGGAACAGAACAAAATTGCCCTTCAGTTTTTGCAGTTCTTTGAATGCTGCAATGCAGTTCTGTGGTCAAAAAATGCGTACAAAATTTTAGAAAAAGTAGCCATGTTGAACTGTATAATAAAAATATACAAAGGAATGCTGCAGCATCTTTATATATCTATCTATCTATATATCTATATCTATCTATCTATCTATCTATCTATCTATCTATCTATCTATCTATCTATAATTTTATTCAAATTTCAACAAATAAAACAAACAGTAATTTCTGCAATGTTACATGTAATGTTTTTCCTTCTTCCTTTCCTTTCTGGATTACAATTATTGATATTCCCTCTATTTGTTATATCACATATCGCAATAAAATGTTAATAATCTATAATCTATAATTTGTTAGTTCCTGCTATATATCTCCACTTTACTTGCTACATGATATTTCATTAACTGTTAACTGTATAATAATTGTTATCATGAAAGATGTAATGCCCTCCGTCTACCCCCAACCCAAATCTGTAACAATCTTCCACTCTTTGTTTATGTCCTCATCTGATTTCCCTTTCAATCTTTGTGTAAGTATGTCCGCATTTCTATTTTCCATAAAAGCTGTCCACCACTGTTCCACTGTGGGTGTAGTTTCATTTTTCCAAAATCATGCATATTCAATACGAGCCGTCGTCACCATATACAATATAATTCTCCAATGTCTCCTAGCTGGTGTTGCATCTAATGTATGTGTCATGTTTAACAAGTAAAATTCAGGTGTCATCCCGAACTGAATCTTCAAAATTGAACTTATTTTCCTATGTATTTCTTTCCAGTATTTTTGTGCTCTAGGACATGACCACCACATATGAAATAATGTGCCAATAATGTGTCTCTTGACATTTCCAGCATTGACCTGTACCTGTCTTATAAATTGTCTTTAATTTTTCTGGTGTCATGTACCATCTATGAAATAGTTTGTAATAGTTTTCTTTTAAATTTTGGGCAGCAGTAAATTTCTGTGTACGTTGCCAGCTCTGTTCCCACCATTCTAACTGTATTGAGTGTCGAACGTTTTGTGCCCATTGTATCATTGCAACTTTAACTGTCTCTCTCTCACATTCTTGTTGTAAAATTTCTTTGTACAAATGTGCTAGTGGAATGCTGCAGCATCTTTGAGACCAAATGAGAGGAAGAAGTTTGTAGCATGAGTTTTCATGGATTCAATCTGCTTTGTTTGATACATCGGGACTGGCCATCTGTTCCAGGGGCAATTTTATCCCTCAGATATCTTCCTGATACACCAAACCCAAATATCTCAGTTTTCATCTGCTGCCACTCTAAAAATGGCAAAGGGGGCAGGGGCGGGAAATGAACTTTTGCTTCCTGTTGCCATTTTGAGACTGGAGGTATTTGTGGCGGGGGGGGAACTTATTTCCCTGTCCATTATTACTGAAATATCCTTAAATATGAAGTCTGTTACAAGCAAAATGTGTAGTTAGAAGTACCCTCCATGTGCTCAAGGTTGTGAGCAGCCTTTATTATTCCTGGGAGGGCTTGTTGACAAAAGTGGTCTTAATATTTCTTTGTGCTTGGTCGTTTTAGCATTCCTCTGATTGGTTCCTTCTAAGGAGACTCAACTACACAGGAGTCTTGGTGGTCCAATTTTGCCCATTTCAGGAGGGCTCAGCTTCCCTACCTTAATCTGGGGCAGTGGTTCTCAAACTGGAACGCAGGACCCTAAGGGTGGGAGTGCAAGAAAAGTCAGCCTGAAAGTAAAGCAAATGTGAAAAAAGAAGAGTAATCCTGTGTGTGTGTGTGTGTGTGTGTGTGTGTGTGTGTGTGAATGTGTGTGCTTTTGAGGATTGACTGGTCTCTGCAAAAGCGCAATATAAGGTATCTTCCACTGTTGTGGCTACCTCGAACTCAGATGTAGCAAAAATTGGCTTCCCTTTTGAGAATGCTTTTTCCACTCAGCCTCTTTGAACATTCTGTCATTGGCGCAATAGGCACATCCCCCTTAGTGACCATGAGATAGTTTCTCAGGTGGGGGAAACAAAGTGAATAGAGGAGTTGGAGAGAGTGAGACCTCAGTGTTTAAAGGGAGGGCTGGTGTAGCATGAAGGGCCACTGTGTGAGAGAGGGAGGGCATAGAATAGGACATGAGGGGCATGATGTGGTGGAAGTACAATATCCTCATGTAAAGAGGGTTACAGGGTGAGAAGTTTGAGTACCACTGGTCTAGAGGACTCAAGACTCCCATTCCCATTCTGGGATCTACCACGTCTGGTACTTCCTGGCAGTCTTCCTTCCAAGTACTAATGAGGCCTGACCTGGACTACTGGTGGAAACATCAAACATAAGCTGGCCTACATGTGTTTCAGGAGGTCAGGGTTCTCATTCACTCTCATTCACAGAGTAATCTTTCTGGATTCTTTTTTTTTTTTTTAATGATAGTGGATTTTCAGCAGAAAATAGTATGCAAAACAATGCACTTTTTTTTTTACAAGGTTTGCTGATATAAATCTACTGGGGATGGGCCAACCGAATCCTTGAATCCTCTGCAAGGATTCAAGATTCGCGGATCTGAATGTCGGCACCAAAATAGGTGAACAGAATCTTTTGAATCCACAAGCCTGCCTGCTCTCGGGGATCAGGCAGGTAGGTGGATTTGAAAGGGATCGGGCCCACAGCAGCATGCAGGGAAGTGATTGTTGGCTCCTTGCCCACCCAGAGGCCTGAGCTCATGCGAGCGCCTGGGATTGGGCCCTCAGCAGCGTGCAGGGAAGTGATCTTCAGCTCCCTGCCCACCCCAAGGTCTGAGTTCACGTGGGCACCCAGGATTGGGGCCACAGTAGTGCCAGCGATCGTCACATCCCTGCATACCCCGGATTCTATACTCTCTGTGGAAGGGACCTGAAGAGAGGGTGATCACCTGTTCTCTGCATGCCCACCACTGCAGCCCCTTGTGGGTACACTGGCACCAGAGGAGGTGAGCGCCCCCTTTTTTTTATTTGTATCCCGCCTCTCCATATGGATTGAGACGGTGAACAACTTACAAATAGCATGTGTTTCGAAACATTTCTATACATGCCCCCAACAAGCTGGGTACTCATTTTACCGACCTGTGAAAGGATGGAAGGCTGAGTCAACCTTGGAGCCGGGCAGGATCGAACTCACAACCTTGAGGCTTGTACTGGCATTTAACCACTGCGCTACCAGGGCTTCTCTGCACACACTCCACTGCCACCAGTGTGAGCACTTCAGAGACGTCTTACAGGGACATGCCGAGTGGGCAATCACCCATTCTCTGCATGCCCCCAGTTGCTGCTGGGGCTGTCTGTGACCACTGGGGATACCTGTGCCCGCTCCTGCTTCCTGTCCCTGTGGCTGCCTCCCTCTGCAAGGTAAATAATCTCTACTAACCCCTTTTTAAAAATAGGATTAGAAAGATTCAAGATTCATGAGATTCATGGAGTCCCAGAACGTTCCAGGGATTCAGATCCAGATTCAGATTTGGAAAATTCTGGATTTGTGCCACCCCAAAAATCTACTTATAGGCCTTCATATGCATAAGAATGTATTTCTCTTCCTGTGTCTGTTACTTGCATCTTTTTCATCACCGTCCATCTTTTTCAAAAGTAATGCAAGATTTTCTGTAGCTGTTGCTTTCAATTTGTTTCCAACTTATAGCAATCCTAAGATGAACCAATCACAGGGGTTTCTTGGCAAGAATTATTGGGGGGCGGTCCTTTGGTATCCTCTGAGGCTGAGAGAGTGTGGCTTGCCCAAGGTCACCCAGTGGATTTTCATAGTTGAGTGGAGATGTGAACCTTGATCTCCAGAACTGCAGTCCAATGCTCAAATCACCATGCTGTAGTTCATATGTAAATATCTCTGTAAATTTTGAGGACAGGAGAATCTTTCTATCCCTGCCACAGAGTCTGTTGAGATAGGATAGTTGGATAATATGAGGATGCTGCCTATTCGGAACATGGAAAAACTAGTGGATTTCACCAACATCTCTAGATGACATCCTCTGCCAAAAATTGAAAACTGCAACACGTAGTTTTGTAAGAGCAGAAATAACATAAGGTTTTCTGTCTGTCTCTGAAATTTGCCCAAGAAGTTCAGTAAAAATTAATCTCTTTCACCTTTGATAAGCAAATTACACAAGTACTGCAAGAGAGTGTTATTGATTTCAAAATGATACACGCAACTGATCCAATGTTTCTTCTTTTGAGGAGTATACGCAACAAGGAAATTTCAGTTTTAGTTTGTGCAAAGCTTGATAATTCATGCGAACGTAATTCTGCAAAAAGTTTTGTGAATGCAGAAAAATCACGTTGAAAATGCACTGGAGATTCTAGGTCATCATACCTGAGAAGGGCAACACCTTTGAGTTTTTTTTAAAAATTGCATTCTTGAGAATAAAATAAACTATGATTTACACTCATGCTTTTAAACCTTTTTATCTGGATTCAAATAAAATGCCTTTGTGTTTTTGCAAGAGATTCAGCTGAAAAATTGAAAAAAGCCTTTCTGAGACAAGTGAAACGAGTTAGAAATAATGGTGTTCATTTCAAGCCAGTCCTAATGGATTCGCTTTCTTTCTTTTGTTTGTTTACAAACCCAATTTGTTTTCATGACTTCCTCTTGGCATGCTCACTTGGGCTGATGGATCAGTTCCTGGTGCTGGTTTGTGGGCTCAGTGTGATCTAATGGGTGGCACAGCAAGCATAGACCAGTTAGTTTAACTTACAGCTAGGACAGACTACGTGGACATCTGTTGAGTGGTTTGATCATCGGGGACTGAGCTGGCATGGCCTTTTCTTGTTGTTGTTTCAGGAGTTATGGGGAATGCCTCCACAGGTTTTGGAAATCCACTTGCATTGGGATGACCTATGGCTTTTGAAGTGCAGGTTCTTGATCCTGCAGATGACTGATAAGGAAGATGGAACAAGCTTGTTTTCTGCTGCTCCAGAGACAAGGACACTGAGCAAGGGTTTTAAACTAGGAGAAAAGAGATTCCACCTAAAGATGATGAAGAACCTCCTAGCAGTAAGAGCAGTTTGACAGAGAAATAAGCTGCCTCGGAGTGTCATGGATTCTTCTTCTCTAGAGTTTTTTCAACAGATGCTGGGTGTCCATTTGTTGGGAGTGCCTTGATTGTTTACCCCTATATGGCAGAGGTTGGACTCGATGGCCCTTGTGGTCTCCTCCAGTTCTGTGTTTCTATAATTCCATGGTTCTATGATGACTTGTGTGTGATTTAGTTCCACTAGCCAGAGATGGTGTTGGTGCACTCTGCCATTTTATCTCACAAAGTGAGGAGAAGTGATTCCTTACTCTTCAGCTAGAATCCGCTGTAAGGTTAATTATTTATTTTGTATTGATTTCTTTTATTATGGTATTTATTGTAATTGTTGTTACCTGCTTTCATGTTGACTCCAACCAATGGCAGTTATTGGCAGTGAAAAATGGCAGTGAAAAAATATAATTTAAACTGGCCACAAAGCAGTTAAACAATGTGACAACTTTAAACAGGACAGCTTAAAACCCTTTGAAATAGTTTGAGACAATTTTAAACCAGGCACACACACAGATTCAGATGAAATCAATAAGACCTCAGACACTTTCATAAAAGGCCATGTTTTTGTTTGGTGCAAGAATGACACCACCATTGGCAACAATCAGTCCATTAAGGGAAAGGTGAACAACAAGGGTGCCACAGCAGGGAAAGTCTTGTGGGAACCAAAGTTTGTTTTCAATAAAGGATGGGCCAGTTGTTACATCTGGAAATTCTGTCTCAGCCACAGCACTCTACTGAGCTGATGATATACATGGGAGAAGATAATAAGCTGTTTCTGAAGAATTTGCTGGAGGGCATGTAGGCCATGTTAGCTGGACTCATGGGAGAAAGTTGCTATGTGGACATGTATCCTCAGTTGATGGGAAGTAGCACAGGGGGAGAAGAAAAGAAATCATGGCAGTCATCCACAGGTACCTATTGGGTGAGTAGGATGTCTCCTCCAAATACAGGGCCCAAGGAAGATTACTCTTGGGATCGGCCAGGGTCAAGTCTCATTCCCAAGTGTCAGGACTTTAAGGTGGACTTCCTCTGGAAATGTCTCCCTCAAATAATAACGGCTGACTGGGTGGCGATCTAGTGGATTTGGCTTGTACTTGGGTGCCTTCCCCAGGAGTGTCAAAGGAGGTGGGGATTTGACCCCCTGCCTCCTGCACTAGGCAATTCCTCACTTCATATTGCACTTTAAATAGCTCCTTTAAAAAATGTCCCTGTTTCAACCCATGTCCTGTATCTCATCTCCTTAATTTCCAGAGCCAGAAAAGAAATGCAAAACCTATCAGCTGAAAAGGAAATCAGGCAACTGATGAATTTGCATGCTCATGTTTGCTTTATAATGTTAACATGTAATGGGCCTCGGTTCTTATTTATTTATTTATTTGTTTGTTTCAATCGCTGTCTTTAACAGATGGCTCCATTTAATCATGAGAAGGAGAGGCAAGAAGATTCTCTCTTTTTATATCTTCAGAAAACTCATGTATTTTAATTTGTTTCTTTCCCACAATGATCGTTTGTTGAATATGTATGGCGCTGCCTTCCAGCAGATAGGCAGTACTTCATTTTATAGCACACCACATTTAGAAAGCAGAAATCAAAACAATCTTCCTTCTTGGGGTTGGAATAAGACTATAGATTACATGGAAAGAAAGGATCTAGTTCTAGCCTGTATTACTTCAGCCATCTGGGTGGGTATTTTAAAGCTGAATAACCAGGTTATACCTGAGTAACCAGGTTCCCCTAAATTTAGTTGAATGCAGAGACCTATGCGTTTTACTCTGATGTGCTACTTTCCTGCTTTGAAATTTTTATGTGTATGAGTTGAGACATTAAAAAATATGACTTCTCATTTTGGTCCAAAGTAGTACGGTCCAGAATTCTACTGTCTACTACTTTGTTTTGCATAACGTGCCTAATGATTCATCCAGTCTTCTTTGCCCTTCTCTGAGAGGGAAAAATTGCACTAATTGGGCCGGCATGAGGATTCCCAATACTCATGGTCTGGTCCTTACATCTAGATACTCTCCTTCAGTCCTCAGGGAGGGAGAAGGTGAGAAATCTCTGGGTGAGGGCACTGCCTTGAAAAGGGATGTTTTCCTCATTTGATTGACGAGGGCCATTTCCGCACTAGCCTGTTATAGCGTGATGATTCCACTTTCAACATCCTCTGGAATCCTGGGGTTTGCAGTTTCGGGAGGGGCCAGCCGGCCCCTCCTGAAACTGCAAACCCCAGGATTCCAGAGGATGTTGAAAGTGGAGTCATCGCGCTATAACAGGCTAGTGTGGAAATGGCCTAGGTCTGCTTTATTTGAATGGGATATTCTATACAACTGTGATTGATAGTCAATTTATCATTCTTATTGACATCAACAGGCCCCTTCCCCTATGACATCACCAGGGGTTGACCTAGCAGCTCTGTCCTACATTCATATGAGAGTAGACAGAGAACATGGTTGGGCTGAACTTTAGAACTATCACAAGTGTGGTTGATGGGAGGAGACGGTAGGGGAAAGTGTCTTGTTTTGCCTTTGAAATTGGAAGGGTCGGGATTTTTGGACAAGGGATGGACTGAGCAATAATTATCTCCCCACCACCACACACACAAGAAGCCATTCCAAGGAAGCTACTCGGCAGTCAGAGAAATAAGCAATCCAAGGTACTCAACCATATTATCCCCACAATGGGTTTATTTATTTATTTATTTTAAGCTACCCTGATGTTCATGAATATGAATACATAGATGATCCACATTCACGCTCTACATTTTGGAGGAGCATTTTTAGTGAAAAAGGGGGTGTTCCTCAGTGTTATTTTACATAAAACATCCACAATGGAGATGAATAATTATGACAACCTTATAACTTTATGAAATCCATAGGCTCTGGCATGCTTGTTATCAATGTTCTGTTTTAGGGAAGGTGAAATTTAAGTCTTGATTCCTCTTTCTGTTTCTGTCGTGGAATATTGAAAAGGCTTGTTCATAGAGAGCTTAGGTTCAGATGTTTCTGTGAGAATCAGTTGTCCTGTCAAATCAATTAATAACAGAAATGAATAGATGCAATACCAATTACACTAGACAGTTTTTAAGTTGTACCTGCCATTTTCAGGTGACCAGGAAATAGCTGTGTATCTTTTTAAAAAAATTGTTTTTATTAAACAGAGTGAAAGAAAAAAAAAAGATATAACCTGTATAAGAAACCAGTTTTCACACAATATCAAACAGATGTCCACTTGGTACATATAAAACTTACAGCACACCCCTATACACTAACATTAACAGACTCTGACAAAACATTAACACTAAGATAACGGAACATCAACATGACAATATCACACACTAATATAAATCAATCACACAGTAACTAACAAACATTCCCTAGCACATATGGTCATACTCATTGGTACAAATTATTTTGGAAGCTATCGCAAGCTTAGGGTTTCACACAACATCTAACATTGAACAAGTAACGTTAAAAAGGAGGGAAGCCTCACTGGTGACAAAACAGCATAAGGCTAATTTTCTTATCAAACCACCCTCCAAACTAAAAAGTGAGACTATATACACACACATACACACACACATATATGATTTTAATGTAAGTAATATTCAGTTTTTGATCAATATGTATATAATTAACAAAATATATACAAAAGTTTTCTTAATCTTATAGTTACGGAATACCCATTGTCGTGGATAGTTAACTATGGCTACTCTTGCCGACTCCCATTCTCTATACTTCCCACTTATAGACTTTTGTTAGCTAAATTCTCTATCAGATTTCCCTCTAAAATCATAATCGGTCCTAATTGTTGTATGCAAATACTCTAACAATGGTTGCCAAATCTTTAGAAATTTACTATATGGTTTGTTTTCTATCATACAAGTGAGCTTATCTGTTCCGGCAACTTCTGCCAACTTCTCCAACCATTCTGTCTCAAGTGGTACAGATTCTTTTTCCCAATATCTAGCAAGAGCCATTCTTGCTGCCATCACCATATGCCAGATCAATCTGCCAAATTTTCCTTCCACTTCCTTGTCCAAATGGAAAATACCCAGCAAAAAGAATTCTGGTTTTAAATCAATTTTAAAATGCAGTATTTATTGCATTTTGGAGCATATCATCCTCCAAATTTTTTTAACCTTTTGGCACCCCCACCACTGATAGAAAAATGTATCAGTCTCTCTGTCACACTTCCAACATTTGTTCTTTGCACTTTTGAACATTTTGGCAATTCTCACAGGCAGGAGGTACCACCTAAACCACATTTTCAATGCATTCTCTTGCAGAGTATAAGATTGGGTAAATTTAGAACAGTTTTTCCACACCTTTTCCCAATCTTCAAAATATATATTATATCCTAGGTCTCATACCCATTTGATCATATATTCTTTGGTGGTTTCTCCCTCCAGATCAATCCATAATATTAATTTGTACATTTTTGAAAA
This sequence comes from Ctenosaura bakeri, assembly GCA_948474755.1. NCBI lineage: Eukaryota > Metazoa > Chordata > Lepidosauria > Squamata > Iguanidae > Ctenosaura > Ctenosaura bakeri. The sequence continues at coordinate 26,593 of CAOLHI010000602.1, read as the reverse complement.
CAGGTGGGTGTCGCCGCCCTGCAATTGCTTTTCCAAAAGTGGTGACTCTAAAGTTATATTGCCCATTGCCATATAACTTCTTAAACCTCTCTTTGATCGGGAGGTAAAGAAACCACTGTATAACAACCCCATCTTGTTGGAGATTTTGTTGATCTTTTAATTTAACCTCTCCATCTTCTAAGTACACTAGATATTTATAAGTGAACCATTCTCCCTCTCTCCTTAAACCTTTTATCTGAAGTGCTTCTGCTGGGGAAACAGAGAGTGGCAACTTAGAATATAGAAGGAGTTTGTATTTTATCCATATCCAAAGAGAGATTTCTGAATTACACATCAGAGGAATTGAAATGCAGATCATGCCCCTCCAATGCCAAAAGCTGGCAATTGTTCAAAAGTACTCATAGTCTAATCCAAACCAAACATGCAGCCACATAATATATTCTTAATTCTGGCATAGAGAATCCACCTCGATCCTGGAGGTCAGTCATCAGTTTGAGCTTTACCCTTGTTTTTCTCCCATTCGGAAATGACTGTATATCTGATATTTACTTATTTAGTTATTTAATTGATATTATATGTTTCCCCCAAGACAGGATTCAAGACGGCTTACAATAATTTAAAAAGAACAAGCTAAAGCATTAATTTACAAACATTTTTTAAAAATTAAACAATATTATTTTAAAAACATAATTAAAACAGTTTAAAACACTTAAAATATCTTTAAAGCATAATTTCCAAGAAAGATTTGAAAATGCAGCACACTACTTTACACACACATTACTGCTCTGTCATTAAAACTCAAAAGCCTTGCCTGGACAAAACTGTCTTCGCCTGCTGGCGGAAAGAAAGCAACACACCACTCTTCAGGTACATTAATGTCAATATGAGTGTAATATTAGTAATAGCTCGACCATGGAAACTTGCTGGGTGACCTTGGGTGAATCACACACTCTCAGCCCCAAAACCCCCTTGATAGTTTCACATTAAGGTTACCATAAGTCAGAAATAATTCGAAGACCCACACCACCACCAGCACCACCAATTAGTAATAGTAGACTGTATAGGGCTAGGCCCTCTTGCCATCTGTATCTTATACTTAATGACTGTTTAGAAGTTAGTGCAAGAAATTCATATTGTCAATCTCATTTTCTCAGTCTTTCTCTCTTTCACATGCACCAGCATTATTTTGCAACTGCTACCCAAGGCCCACCTCCCTGATTTCAGTGTCTTGCTGGCTTCCTGGTCTCAAGTTTGGGAAGGGAAAGCAGGTGACTTGACAATCTTGTGTAATGACATATTACTTTATTATGTGCTGGACAGGGATGCATGTGTAGACATCTACCACAAACTCATAACTTCACCAAACCTTAGTTATATCCCGTTTAGGCCACTAAAATATGCCCCACATGAAACTACACCTGAAAAATGGTTCAAAAGTACAGCTAATGCAAAATGCAGAAGCAGACTGTTGTCTGCCACATACTTTAGAGACCTTGAACCAGCTTCATCAGTTTCTGATTTGTTTCTGTGCCCCAAAATGGTGCTAGTTTTGATCTACAAAGCTCTAAATGGCTTAGAGCTGGGATTTCTGAAAAACTGCCCTTTCTTCATTGAACATGACCCAATTGTATCTCCCATGACCAAGAAAGGCTAAGTTGTTGGCTACCTAGAGAGGAGAAACTGGGGATACATCTCAAGGTGCTCAGTAGATGAATGATTTATTAATAGAAAGCATTTTCTTCTGTGGATTCTATTGGATGTGCCCAGTTTTTGCTTCTTTTGTACATAACACAGGGCCTTTTTTGCAGCTTTTTTTGCAGTTGTGGAAGTTTTATGTGCGTAATAAAAACTGTCCTGCTTGCCAGGACTTTTGATAGATTTTAATGTTCTCATTTATTTTACAGAATGTTTGGTTTCTGCTTATATTCTGTTCTTTGTATTATTTTATATTATAGTTGCTCAGAAGATCCTCCTAGGAAGAAAAAGTAGTATCAATACTACTAGTGAATAACAACTACATCAACCACAACAAAAACAACTGTGCCAGAGTCCACATTATCCAAAAAGTATTCTTAGTTGCCTGTTATTGAACAGCCACTTTGTACTTAATGAGAATAATGGTTCATTTCAAAGCATGGTCTAGTCAGAGGAAGAACTTCCTGATGGTCAGAGTTGTCTGGCAGTGGAATATGCTGCCTTGGAGTGTGATGGAGTCTCTTTTTTTGAAGACTTTTAAGCAGAATCTGGATGGCCATCTGTTGGAAGTGCTTTGATGTGTGTTCTTGCATAGCAGGGGGTTGGACTGGATGGCCTCTGTGGTCTCTTCCAGCTCTATGATTCTATGAAAATAACAACAAACCCTTCTGAACAAATCTTGCCAAGTAAACCCCGTGATAGAATTTATATAAGCAGAGTTGCCTTTAAGTTGACTTAAAGGTACATAACAGTGACGTATCCCAATGTGGAGAAGTATATTTTGGACAGAGGCATACTTAGGATGGGGCAACTGAGGCTCATGCACAGGGGGCCAATGTCAGGGGGGTACAAAAAAGCCAACCCCCCAATCTTCCGCAGGGGCCTGGCTCACTGCCACCTCCCGCCCCTACCGGGGTTGTTCCAAGCCTGGTGCAGCAGTGGCGGTGGCAACAGAAGCTGCAGCCCTCCCTCCCAGGCCTGGCCTGCAGCCGCTGCTCCACCAGGTTGTTCCTGGCCTGGTGCAGAGGTGGCAGGAGAAGCAGCACCTAGAGGCGCAACTTCCACGCTTGCCCTAGGTGCTATTGAATCCAGATATGCCACTGATTTTAGAGCAAGAGTAGAAAACCTTTGCCTTGGCATGTGCTTTGGACTTCAACTCATAGAAGCTCTAGCTCATGTGGCCAGTGTTAAAGTACTGAAGAAATTATTCAAAACATCTGGACAGGTTCTCCAGCTTTGCAAAAATAGTAACCGATTGGCAGGCTCCTCCAGATGTGATATTTGGTGCTGTAGTTCCTGAGTGGGAGTTAAAATATCCAAATGCTATTTAAGTTGTCATAAACAATTTTCCAGCAGTTCCTAGCACCAGCAGCAACATTTTACTCCCATCATTGAGTGGGTTTCTTTTTAATTCTAAGAAATATTGGAATAAAGGGAGAAAAGGTATTCTTCACTCCTTTTTTTTAAAGAGTTACTAAAGCACTATAACTAAGTTTTAAATATAACAAAAATAAATCCAAGACAAGAAAAATTGCCCTTCAAGCTATATAGCATCACCTTAGCAAACTACAAAAACCTAGCAAAAATCTTTAGAAGAGCTCTTGTGCAGATATAAGAAATTGCTATACAGTGGGTGCAGAGGCAACAACGACTGGTCAAACCCAAGTAGCTATAACATGAGAAGTCATTCTTCCTTAGATGTATCTAAAAGAGCCCCTTCAAATTATACTCTGTATAATGTATCAAGAATGCAAATTCTGTTAAGTTGCTGGCATTTCTCAATGCAGGCTCCTCAGATTTTCCTAGATGGGGGTAAGGTAATCTGCAGATGTCTCAAACTATTCCAAGTTAGAACTAAATGAATAGCCACCAGCTATATATAATTTTGTGCTGTGGAGCTAAGGACATGTGTATTTTTTCCCCTGCTGGTGATTAAAGATCATCCTGATCCATTCATACTGCATCTCCGTAAATGATGGATTTTTCACATTAATGAAAGCATTTTCAGAGCCCTCTGGGGTGAGCTGTTCTATTTTTACATTTTGGCATTTGAGCAGGAGCAGCCATAGGCTACTGTGCCTCTATCTCTTCATCTTTTTGCAAGCAGATGGGAAAACTTTAAATAACCCTGGCTTATCACCCACACATGAACCTCATGGACCTGTTTGTGAGAGGAGATGAAGGGTGGTAAAGGGGGATATATTTTAACTTTCAGAGAGTGGAAGGTGGTCAGAAGTTTGCAGACTCTGGGTTATCTTCTCCATCCCCGAGAGTCTTGCTTTCATTTTTTTAAAAATCAAAACAAGTTTGCAAAGTTTGAAAGTGCTTCCAAAGACTGCCAAAAAATATTTGAGGGAGGGAGAGTAGGGTTGCCAGTGGTCCCAATGGCATGGTTACATCTCTACTCCTCTCCTGAGAACAGAAACATTGTACAGCAGAGCAATTCAGCTTTATGCAATTGTAAGTCAGTTAATGATGATTTAACTTTGCAACAAGATGGCAGCCATAATATGTTTTTGCTGCCTATTGGTTTTAATTTTTAGACAGTTTTTGTGATCTTTTGATATATATTTTTGCTTTCTTTGATGAATGATTGTGCAATTTAATCTTGATTATGAGTCACCTTGTATATTGTTTATAGAAAAACAGGACATAAATCTCCAGTGATAACAGTTAAGGAGATTTTGTTTTGTCCTTCTATACTGTTGCTGTTGTGTGCCTTCAAGTTGTTTCCAACTTGTAGTAACCCTAAGGTGAAACTATAACAAAGTTTTCTGAGACTGAGAGTGTGTGACATGCCCAAGATCACCCGGTGAATTGCTATGGCCAAGCGAGGAATCAAAGTCTGGTCTCCAGGGTATAAACACTCAAACCTCTATGCCATGCTGGTTGTCCCTTATATATTAGATTTCCTTTAACCAGTTGAAAGCACAAGAGATAGGATCCACAGCTAATCTTCCATTCAAGTACTTCAGAAGGCCAAACCTGCTTGACTTCAGAAGTGAAACTACATCTACGACTTCAAATGTCTCTCTCTGGCCTATTGCTCCCAGTTCAGGACCATCCCACGCCAAAACCTGAGACCTAGAGACAGTCCCTGATGATGCCATTAAGTATTATGCCTGACCTACCAACCACAGTTTTTCACAGCTTGTCATCCAAACACACACACACACACACACACAAGAGAGAGAGAGAGAACATATGTTCCTGTTTGCAAATTAAGACAGAAATCTTAGCTTCCAAAGATGTTCCCATCAAGGTGAAATGAGGAGATTATTCCTTCTCCTGTGCTTAGGAGACAGGGTAAGGAATATTTCTAGCCTACTTTGCTTCTAGCCAGAAGGTGAGTTCAGAGCAGAGTGGAGGTTGAGTCCTGGCACCATAACCATAGGAGAGAAGCATGAAGCAAATCAGGTAAATAACAGATAGACCCCTTGGAGAGTCTTGAAAACTGCAGAAACAAGTCATTTAAGCCTTGGGAAATTGTAGCAAGTTGCTGCTTCATAGCTGACCTGGAGCCATTTCTCTGGCCTGGATGTGAGTCCACCAAAACTGGAGAATGTATGCTTTCACTTCCAGCCTGGAAACTCAAGGCTAGGCCCTGATTGCTGGCAACCCCAATCTGGGCATGTTATATTGGAATAATCCCCTTAACACATGACTTATCTTATTGGTTCCATGAATATAGGTCAAAATGACCTACAAGTGATTAAGTCTGATGGGATTTTGACCTCTTTTAATAAGTACAGTAAAACATTAGTAGAGTGCCCCCCCACAACTTTTGTGAGGGTTTAGTCCACAGAACTCTTGTTAATAACTTAATAACTCCCCACCACCACGATCCCCCTCACATTTCCTTGCCTTTTGCATGCCAAACCCAGACGCAAGGGATTGGGAGAGCGGAGCTCCAAGGCAGAGAAGGAAGGCTTGCACAACCCTCCCATCCCAACTCCTTTGCCTTTTGCCTCAGTGCGAGTTCTCAGCACCAGGGCCAAAGGCAAGAGAGAGGAGGGAGAGAGCAGCTCCAAGAGGGAGAAGGAAGGTGCACGTGTACCTCCCCATACTCCCTTGCCTTTTGTCCAGGCGTTTGCCTTCCTTCTCTGCACCTGGCAAAATGCAGGGGAATAGGGGGAGGAGAATGGGGGCACATGTGTATGCCTTCTGAATAATCAAATCCACAAAGGTCAAGCCTGCAAATGTGGTGGGAACGAATGTTGCTCCCTCACATTTAAAGGCTGAGCTTGAAAATGTTAACTTTTGTGGAATACAGCTCTCCAAATCCCCTAGGCCAGCATAGCCAAGAGTCTGAGAGACCTTGGAGTTGTAGACCAGAAAAGTGCCATCTCTGAGCTCTGTCCAGTCCTTTCCATGGTGCTGATTTAATAGCTTTTCTAATTATCTCATTTAGTCCTAAATGTAAGCCATAAAACATGCAAGAAATTGGCAAAAGGCTTGAGTTACAATTCTTTCTTTAGAGCCTTGTCTTTGGCATCAGTTGGATTTCCACCTCCTCTGGTTTCAACCACACGGCTTTAACACCGTCTCATATAACTCTTTTGTCTTTCGGAATATAAAAATAGACATTGCATTTCTTCAAAGGAACTGATGAAGCTGAAAAATTAATGGACCCTGCACTGCATTCATTGATTTCCCACCACCATCACAGCTTCTTTTTAGCTCAGCAAGAGATTAAGGTTAATTTTATATAGAGAGGATGTCTTCCAAAGTGTTTCTGTGAAAAGCCAAGATAGCACAGAATAAAGGAGAAATAGCTGATCCACAACCTCTTTATATCTGACTAAGATAAATATGACCTTTTCAGTTTTATAGTTCATTGACAATTCTTGTGGCTACTGCTATTGAGAGCTGGCAGCATAAAAGAGCTGTGAGTTACAGCTATGGGTAAAGAAATAACAATAAATTGTTAGAATCTTAAAGGGAAGCATTCATCAGTAAAAGTTAAGGTGTTGTTTTTTTAACAAGATCAGTTTTATTGTCACTTATACTGCTGGATGGAGAATCCATGATTACCAAGTTACAAACAACTAGAGAGCTTTGTTGGGTTTTGAGTTTTTAAAAGTGCATTTCTAGATCATGGAATAGTGCGGAGAAAATTTTAACTGACTGAACATGAGCAGTGGAAGCAGGCAGCTTCTATGTCAGTGGGTCAATGAATTTGCTCTCTGAGGCATATGATTCAGCCCTGATAGCTCCTTTAGAATTTGGACTAAACCTCAAAGCTGGTCAACCAGCTACCACTGATCAAAACTTAGTAGTTCTAAATGCACATAAAACCCTAAAAATCCATTTAGGTGACTATTTCTGGCAAGAAAATAATGCTGACTGCACCACCAGGAGCAGGAAGAGCTGGGGACAGGGCACAACTAACCAATGGTAAGTGTCATGCCCTGCCCTGGAGACCCTGACAGAGAGGAGGTGAGTTTGAATTCAGAGACAGAAGATAGCCCAGAGGAACAGAACAACCAGTAGCTGGGGCCAAAGCAAGGAAAGCAGATGACCAGCAACAGGGGTCAGAGGAAGAATCAACACAGGTACCTACCTTGGTGGAATGATGGCAAGCAAAAGAAGGGCTCAGGTGTTCAGCTCATTTATATACCAAACAAGCTGTAATCAGAGAACACCTCCATCAACATCATTAGGCTATAAGTAAGAACATCTGGCTTCACTTACCAGGGTTGACAACTGCCCTTCTTGGTCGCTGAAACCCTGAGTCTGTCCTTTGATTCTTGGCCAAGAATTCTGCCTCCCGTTGGACCTTTGCCTGCCATGTGACTATGATTCTCGTTTGCACCCTTTGGATTTGGATATTCTTGGAACTCTGGACTTTTGGCTTGATTTGGATTTGCTTTGGACTGCCCTCTCTCTTGCTTGTTCCTTGCTGTAAGTGAAAGCCCTGCTTCTACATCCAGCTAATTGTTATTAGCTCTGGCAGGCCTGTCTGAAACACAACAGTAAGTCATAGAATGGAGAAATCTGTTACGTCCATTTCTGTTGGCCGTCTCTGTGTCCTACCTCTTAGTCCTTTCCACTCCAGTTCCATGGAGATGTTTCTTTCAGGATTTTTAAACAGAAGGAATTGCTGCATGTTTGGGGGCCTATTTTAAAACAGATGGCCTAGCTCTTGCATCGGGAGACATATGTGTATCACATAGCTAGGGCCATTTCTGCACGACAATGCTCTTCCATGTTGTCACACTGCAATTCAAGTCCGGACGGGAGTGTGTCAGCAACACTCCCCTCCACACCTGCTCTCTCCTGTGGAAGGAAGAGCGATGGCTCCGCCTCTTCCTTCTGCAGCACAGCCGGCCACTTGCCATTGCTGTGCTGGGGCAGGAAGAATCGCAATCGTGCTTCCACAGCTTCCTCATTATAGTAGGTATGGGAGTGCTGTGCAATTGGAGGCGCAAAATGGATTTTTTCAATTTGGAAATACTGTGTGAGTATGATGCTTTGTGATGGGATGGCAATGGGACAGTGACAACATCATGCGGAACCACAATCTGCCAAGCACTGCCATTCTGTCCCAGAAGCAGCACAGTGACATTGTGAGGAAAAGGTCTTGGTCTCCTGATATCTTCTCCCCCAAACTCACCTGGTAAGCAGCACCCCCCCACACACACAAATTCAACTTGGCCATTTTTTTGTTGCTAGAGAGTGGGGAAATGAATTCCCCTGGCAGATGGATGTGCTGCAACAAACATCTGTAGACCTTCAGGGGTTCTTGTGAGCTCTCTCCAGATGGGATCTTTGCAGTGTTTCCAGTGACAACAGAAATAGCTGGATGCACCCCCTGCACTTCAACAACATGGGAGGTTGTTCTGCTTATAAGGAGAGTTTGGAGGGCAGGATTTTAGGCATTTCATGGTTGAAAAAGAATTCCAGCCTATGCAATAACAATAAAAAGTGTGTTGTGACAGCATAAGTCCAACCTAGATAATCCTGGTTGTTTGTCAGGATGTCAGCCAGATGTATTAATGGATATCTTCCCTTGTTACCAGGCCATGCATCCCCATGCTTTGATATGATTTAACTGGAAAATATATTAATTGGCAGATGTTTAATTGGTATAAATTATATAAACTTATGGCTGAAAGGCCTTGTGAAGAGGGGACATTAGCTGGGAGTAGGTCAGAAGTGACCTCAGTATGGTGAGGTCATAATTTCACTGTGGATTAGCTGGGAAATCCTGACTTAATGGCTCTAAGCTAATCATCTCAACTGCCCAGGGAAAACAATAATCAAGCCCAGGTGCAGCAGGCAAGCACCCCTGCTGTGTGCATTTCCTAGCCAAACCTTCCCTGGTCACATTATCCAACCAAGACATTGAAACAATCAGTCCATTCCATACCCCACTTGTTTACTCTGCCAGAAAGCAATTAACTCACACCCCTTTAAGGGAGGGAAATGAAGTATAAAAATCCCCAGTTTTGAGCAGCTAGCTCGTAGTTCACCAGTTGGCGAATGTCTCTCTGCTACTTTGAATCTTGGCTGTACTGCCCTTGTATGCAAGTCTAAGCCATCTCCACTGCTTCTTCACTACTCTTTTGGACTGGTAATTATAACCCCAAAGTCTCAGCCTTGGTTTCTATAAATTTTCTCCCTTTATCCTTCAGTTAGCTCTTGTGTGAATGTGTGACTGTTTGTATCTTGTGTCCATGCATGAGTGAATTTCCCTCAATAAAATACATTTTTAGTTTCCTTTTGAATCTCTGGTTGGTTCTTTCCTGTGTGACCCCATAAACATTGGTGGAAAGATCTCATTAAGTTACCCTCTTTCGCAGGTCTCCTAATTTTGAACTACTTAATTCCTCTCTGTCACATGGAGGAACTGGCATCATGGGCGGACCCCTGAATCACCCACATTTTGGGATAACACCCCCACTAACTGAAATGCACCTATGTGCATTTTTTGAAAAGCATGTAGGATTGTGTTCCTTTTTACTTTTTTTTTAATGTGGACATGTTGTCAAATCATTTCCTACCCTTTCTTTTTTATATCGATATCGATATCGAGATATAGATATATAGATTTACAGGAAGGATATAATGGAATCTCCATAGTAGCATAGCTAAAGAGGCTGCATTTTTCTTCCTCCTCCTTGTCTTCTTCCTCTTTCCCCAATCAGTGATTTCTTTTCCTAAAAAAAGACTCTAGGCATCATACTCAGAAAATATCCAAAAGCTGGCATCCTGAACAATTTGTTGCAAGCCTCAAACCAATCAGCAAACTTCAGTCTTCATTGGAATTTGGTGGATTTGGCCCATTTTGCCTGAGCTGGAAGAGCAGCTGCGTGGCCGCGCTCATGGCCAGAGTTGTGACAGCGGCAGTGGCCTCTTCCACTGCCCCAAACCCCGGCGCCTACTAGTATGGCAGCAATGGCCACAGCAGTGGCAGCATCTACTACTACCTCCTGACGACCCCACCAGCCCCGGCCATTTTCCATCTTTGCAAAGCAGACATCACAAACCTCAAAATGTATAGAATGGATTTCTACCTAAACATTGCGTCCAGTTCCATGCTCACTGTAGGAGATGCAGAGTCAGGTAAAAATTCACTTTTTTTCTTTTTCAAAGTCTTGATTGAGATAGTTTCTCATACATCCCCTATAAATAATCCAAGCTGGTCCTGCACAGCTTCAAATGAGTTCTAATGTAAACAAAGGCAGTTTATTATGATGAGAGTTTGTAAAAAAAAAGTTTAAAATAAAATAAAATTCTGAGAGCCCTGGCTGGTGGAATCTAGGAATTATAGTTCAAAAAAGCAACTTTTCCACATTTGAATCATGATAACGTGTTTTCAGACACAAATTTGAGCCCCTTCGTCAGTAGGCTGCTTTGGCACACCAAGCATGATCAGAAGTAATATTGCATCACTTCTGTTTTGATTTCAGCTACTTTACCCTACTTTTGTTGTTGTTGTTGCTTTTTGAGCTATGTGGGGGACTCATGCATATCTGGCACAAAATCACTTCATCACTGCATTTTGTTGTGGTTTGGAGCCATGGGGAGGCGAGTCATAGAACCACAGAATCTTGGTTGGAAGGGGTCACAAGGACCATCTTGTCCAATCCCCTGCCATGCAGGAATAGATTACTAAAACACTCCTGAGAGGTAGCCATCTAACTTCTTCCTAAACACCTCAAATGAAAGAGAGCCAACTTCTTTGTTGGGAAGGAAGGAAGGAAGGAAGGAAGGAAGGAAGGAAGGAAGGAAGGAAGGAAGGAAGGAAGGAGAGAAAGAACTAATTTCCCTCATTTTTCCAAAGCTTTTTCAGAAAAATTAGGAGATCACTGTTCCAAAAACAATACTAAAAAGTAAGAGGAAGGCTTTTATGCAAGACTAGTCACAGTATCAGATCAACTGATTTGGGCAGGTAAATTATTATAATTGGCTGGAATCTTGTTGGTGTGCTGCAGTATTGGTTACATGTCACAATTTCTACCAGCAGTTTTTCAGAGCCATTCAGCAGACAGAGGCAGACAAAGCCTGTAGGATTCAAGCAGTCTGTTCTTCCAGTGTCTTGATTCCTTCCCAGCCACTACATTTGTGGTCTTTTCCCTCCTGCTGCTACTGTCTGTTCCAATATTTTGCCTCATCCTAGTGCACCATCAGGATTCCAACAGTACTTTTTCCATTCGGGCTAAATATCAAAATGTCATTCTTCCTCGCTCTATACTTAATTTATAGTCACCTATCCATTCTAGGACTATTTCCACATGTGCTGCCAAACACAGGAAGGCAATCAAGTTCTTATGCATGACCTGGCATTCTGTCTAAGGAAAGACTGATAAAAGAACAAAAGAAGGAGAACCTTACATTGTGCCTGCATAACATAAATCTATACTCAGTTAAATAGTGGTTGTGCTACAACACTCTGCTCTGAATGCCAACATTATGTAACCGATTGCATGTCTGTGAATGTGCTCGCTGTTTCTGAAGTCCCAGTTAACCAAGTGGTATACTGTAAGCACTGATGAGCAGTTACACACCATGCAAGAATGTGCAACTGTTAACGGTTACAGAACTCTGCTTATGTAGCTGTGAACTGAATGTGTACATTACACCATGGCCAAAAGAGTGCAACTGCATGTGGATAATGAATATCTATTGATGGAAGCCGCCTTGAGTCCCAACCTTGGGAGAAAGGCGGCCTTGTTGTTAACTGCTGTCAGATTGACTTTGACTTATGGCAACCCTATGAATGACTTCCAAGATACCCTATCATCAACAGCCCTGCTCAGCTCCTGCAGACTCAGGGCAGCTATGGCTTCCTTGATTGAGTCCATCCATTTGTAATGCAGTCAGCCTCTTTTCCTACTGCTTTCTACCTTGCCAAGCATTATTTTCTTCTCTTGTGAGCCATATCTTGTGATATGGCCAAAGTACAACAGCCTCAGTTTAGTCAACTTGGCTTCCAGGGAGAGTTCAGGATTGATGTGTTCTAGGATCCATTCATTTGTTTCTTTAGCAGTCCAGGGTATCTGTAGAACTCTTCTCCAGTACCATAATTCAAATGAGTTGATTTTTTTCCTATCAGCTTTCTTCACTGCTCAGATTTCACAACCATACATAGAAATTGGAAATGTGATGGCATAGACAATCCTAAATTTAGTATTCAATTACACTGTACATGTCAGGATCATGTCTAGTTCCTTCATAGCTGCCCTTCCAAGGGCCAGTCTTCTCCTGATTTCTTGATTGCAAGACTGCTTCTGATTAATGACTGAGGCGACATATGGAAAATCTTTATTTCAGTGTCCTCACTGTCAACTTTAAATTTATGTAAATCATCTGTGGTCATTGTTTTTGGTTTCTTAATGTTCAACTGTAAACCTGCATTTGCACTCTCTTCCTTGATTTGGTAATTGTCTTTGCTTTTTCCTGCTAGCAGTACGGTGTCATCTGCATATATTCAGTTGTTGATATTCCTTCCTCCAGTTTTCACACTTTTTTCTTTTGAGTGTAATACTGCTTTACGTAGGATATGTTCAGCACACAAATTAAACAAATAAGGTGACAAAAGGGAACTTATATGTCCATAAAATACCAACTAGGTGGTGGCCTTTGTTGAATTCTCTTCTCAATTGCATAGAAAATGACTGTTCAATATATAGCTATAGGGGAAGAAGACCATTACATATGAATTACGTTCCACATCCCTTGCCCCTTCAGAACTTTCCATCCAACTATTTGTTGATATATCTCAGCTATAACAAAATTAAATATCACTATTAAGGTGTACTATCCTTAAACAATGCTTTCCAATCATGGAGGAGATGAGTTTCACTAGTGCCCTGGACCAAAACAAGTACCAAGTTTTATTGTCAATATCTATTATTTGATCTTTTCCTCAAATCTGTTTTGCTCCCGTACATTTTCCTGAACTATTTTTGTTGTTGTGTTCCTTCAAGCCATTTCCATTTTATGGCAGCCCTGAGATTATGCTATCATGTGATTTTCTTGGCAAGATTTGTTCAAAGGGAGTTAGCTTTTGTATGATGGATCTCTTTTCAAGGCTGGACCCACAGTGGCTAGCCTTGAATACCTGTCACTCTCACCTTGCCCTAAAGTATCTGCTTGAATTCCCATCTTAGATTTGGAACATGGGTCTCTAGGTGATCTTGATGAGAACCAATTTATTTTACAACTGATTCCTGTAGCAATAAGTGTTACACTCTTTGGTCCAGGCCTAAGGAATCCAGTCAGGTTTACCAAAGTTACCAACTTAAATTTTCTTAATATCCAGAATGGTGTTTTTATCACATTCCAGTGCTCAATTCCAACTATATAATAATGTCCAAATTGGGGCCATTTCTGCACTACACTCTTATAGTGCGATGATTCCACTTTCAACATCCTATGGAATCCTGGGGTTTGCAGTTTGCTGACCAGCCCCTCCCGAAACTGCAAACCCCAGGATTCCATAGGATGTTGAAAGTGGAATCATCGCGCTATAAGAGTGTAGTGTGGAAATGGTCTGAGTTATGTCAGACCTTTTCCTTCAATCAATTCAGACACCCAGTACACATTCACTCCCCACTAACTCTCATAAGCCATTCCTTCAAAAGTCTTCCTCAACTTTCACTAAAAAACTCTCTTGTTTTTTGTTTTAAATCCTCCTCTCCTTTACTGAAGTTCCTCCCACCCCTCAAAGAGTTCTCTGTGCTGGGACTGGCTGCCCTCTGTTATTGACAAGCATGCTTCACACCCTTTCATCCAAGAGTGCTTCAGTAATATTTTTCCCCCAAGTTCTCTTACTCTTTGCTTCTTCAGTTATACTATCACACTTTGCCTTCCTCTGGGGCCATTTCTGCACTTGAGTGTTATAGTGCTATTATTCCACTTTCAACATCCTATGGAATCCTGGGGTTTGCAGTTTGGGGAGAGGCCTTTGAGGCAAACCCCAGGATTCCATAGGATGTTGAAAGTGGAATAATAGCACTATAACACTCAAGTGCAGAAATGGCCTAAGACTGAGATACTCATCTATCAACAAATTATCATTTTTTATGCCAGCCTTTGTCCATTGTTAAAGGGTAGTAAGATCAGCTCTCACTGATGGTCTCACTGTGACTTACTACTGAAATTGTGAAGAAGAAATAGATTATTTGATATAGTTGCAGCCAGGATGCCAACACAAAGCCCAATTCTTTAGTCTTGAGATCAGATTGTGGTTGCAAACCAATCAAGAAATCATTCATCCTAGATAGGTTGTTGAAAGATAAATAATTTGGCTTGATATAAAGCAACTTGCTCTGTTTCCATCTGTAAAAATGAAACTTTTGAATTCAAGTAAAGGCACTATACTTCTGACTGCCAAATACAAGGGATAAAGAACAGGAGAGATGGGCATCACAGAATCATAGAGCTAAGAGAGATGCCCAGCATAATTTTATCTGACCTGCTGCCATTGCAACTCATTCATCAGGAAGTTCCTTCTGCCATTGAGTCACCTCCCCGTTCCTTGCTTATTAAGTGTCTAGAAGTATCTGCTTGGCCATTACTGGAAGGAAGATACTGCTGGATGAAACAAAGCTTTGGTCTGATCCAGAAAGGCAATTTCCCCTCGTTTTTATGGCACCACATCCCTGTTACCAATTTAGGCCAGGTGGCTTACAGATGACAAATGTTTTCACCTGTAAGCCAGGCAGTCATGGATACACGCAGCCTCATCCATGACATTCCTTGCCCAGAATGATTTATGCCAGGCATTCAGTCTTTTACTCCTTGGGTTTAGTTCCCACTTTCCATTGCTGCCCTACCCACGAAATAACAAGATCGCAGACAGAGCTGGGGTTGAACTAGGGCAATTTATTGATATGCCTAATTAACAAGGGATGAACTTAAACTTGATCATGAACTTAAACTTGTGTTTTATGACCTGAGAAGAAAGGGGGGGTCTACAGCATCTTCGGACTAGGGTCAAGAGGCAGCTCCCGACCATCTCCCCTAGCCCGTTGAGCGAGATACCGGGCCCCCAAAGTCAACCGCTGAAGTTGCATGATGACTTTTGGCCAGTCCTTGTCTGGAAGGTGAGCTCCAAGGCCCACCCCCCGCTGCGCAGCAAGTGGG
Organism: Ctenosaura bakeri; assembly: GCA_948474755.1. Taxonomy (NCBI): domain Eukaryota; kingdom Metazoa; phylum Chordata; class Lepidosauria; order Squamata; family Iguanidae; genus Ctenosaura; species Ctenosaura bakeri. The sequence goes on along the minus strand of CAOLHI010000602.1, from coordinate 11,302 downwards.
GTGATCCCAGGGCCCTCCCCAAGGATAGGATTTATCCTCCACCCCAAAAGGTGGATGCCATAGGTACACGCCGAACCTTAAGCCCCCCCCCACCAGCCTGCATGATTATATGTAAGCAGTGGCAACCTAATTAATACCAAATGAAAACACCACCCTGTGAAGCCAATTACCCCACCCTAGACGCAGTGTAGGGTAGGTGAAAAAAAGCCCCGTATAGGGAGGGAAAAAATTCCTACCCAGCCCCGAAGCGACCAGCTATCTTACACTGAAACCATCGGGGGGAGGGTGGGTCGCCTGGATCCGACGCGAATGGCCGACGGAGAGGCGGGGCGGGCTCTAAATACCAAGCCCAGCCCCGCCTCCTCCTGTCGGCCCCTGCGACGCGATCTCGCATCACGAGAGGGTGGCAAAGGCCATCCCCCCCTGCCACCCGCAATGCTTGGGCGGTGTGGGATGAATTAGTACTACACATCTAGTCTAATCACTTCACAGCAGTGTTTCTTCACTCACAGAAATTCTTTAGACTTAGGTTGTTGGGTTTCCAAATTATAACAAGTACCTGAGAACATGAGTTTGTGAGAAAAAATCAATAGTCTAAATCCAGTGGAATGTTAGCAAAGCAAAACAGTGTTTTATTTTGTTTTTGGGCCAAACCCCACAATTGTGATGAAAGAACTCACACCTATTTCTGTGCAGAACAATTTCCTGAAAAAACTTCAGGGTACATGAATGTATGTGTGCATGGGCCACACACTTTCAAGTCACCTGTTGGCTTATGGTGACTCTCTGAATTTTGTAAGGTTTTCTTGAGCATGCAGTACTCCGAGGTGGTTCTGCAAGTTGCTTCCTCTGAAATATAGCCTACAGCATCTGGTATTCATTGGTGGTCTCCCATCCAAGTACTGGCCTGGCCTGGCCCTACTAAGCTTCCAAGGTCAGTCAGGATCTGGTGCCTTTAGGCTCTTTCAGCCTGGATATATGACTACTAGGCAAAAACTACATAAACTACATAACCAAGTTATTCTTCCAGATTAAGTTTTCCAAGTGTCAGAAAACCAATTTTTGGCAGAGAAACAAAATAATGGTGAATATTCTTTTTGTTCTTAAGGTAGAATGAGTCAGAAATCAGCTGCTAAAATATCAAAATCCCATAAAGATCTCACAAAATCTCACAAAGGAGCCAAAGAAAAATAAAGAGATATGCCAAAGAATAGAGAGCCAGGTGGTATAGTGGTTTGAGCATTGGACTAGGATCCTAGAGATCAGGGTTCAAGTCCCTGCTTGGCCATGGAGACTAACTGGGTGACCTTGAGTGAGTCACACACTCTCAGCCCCTAGAAAATCCCATGATAGGTTTGCCTTAGGGTTGCCATAAATCAGAAAGGACTTGAAAGCACAAAACAACAACAGCTGAAATAGAATGTATTAATTCCTTTTTGACTATTCAGTTAAACAGTATTAATAAATTCTCCATTAACATCTGCATGAAGTTTATTTTTTAAAAAACTGTTTGGTAAAATAATGATGGACACAAATAAAGGCACTGATGACATAAATAACATATTTAGTTTATCTTCGACATCTCTTCCGGAAGCTAGAACTATTTCAGATTGTAAATTGTGGAAAGCATTTCTGTTACAAAAGAGGTCATTAATGGCTTTTTGTGTGTGTGTTTGTAAACAAAATGCTTTCCAAACAGTCTCCCACTGAGAGAACAACAGAAGAGGAACAACACCATGTGAAACGTCTTAGCCAAAAACACTATTATCCTGCTGAAATTGCTATTTACCCGCTTTGTTTGGTAAAGCTCTTGGAATCAGTTTTGGAACACTAAATCAGCATATGGGTAAATCTCATTGATTCAAGGGATCTACTTAAGTTGGAACTAAAAATGGGATTAAGGCCAATATATCTATAACCTCATCTTACACTAACAACCCACATAAATATAACACACCTGAAGAAGTAGGCTGCTGCTCATGAATGTTTATGCCAGATAATCTGTATAAATCTTTAAGTTGCTACAAAACTCTTTGTTGTTTTAGCAAAGAACAAATCATAGTTAATTCCCTCTTGTTATACAATCCATAAGATAGAAAAAGAAAACACTGCTCTCCTACCGCCCACCCTGCCCAGGGAAAGATAGTAGGGCAAAAACGCCATGGCAGATGCCCCACTGCCTCCTGTCAGTGAGATGTACGATCACTCTGCCCTGTGACATGGCTGCCACAGATGCTAAATTGCTTTTTTAGATGCATCTCCTTTAGTATTCTTCAGCCTCATTCAGCATTCCTAACATCTGGACATACTTAGGCTCTGTCCGCACTAGCCTGTTATAGCGCTATGATTCCACTTTCAACATCCTACAGAATCCTGGGGTTTGCAGTTTCGGGAGGGGCCCGCCGGCCCCTCCCGAAACTGCAAACCCCAGGATTCCATAGGATGTTGAAAGTGGAATCATAGCACTATAACAGGCTAGTGCGGAAATGGCCTTAGACTGGCTAGCACTTCTACATTATCTGTCACAATCTCTCCCCCAGTCCTGTATCATATTTTTGATAAAATCCCAGAATCCCTGGCATTTACCTCTGCTTTGTTCATTTTTCTGGGTCCCATTCACACAACAGAATTATAGCACTATGATTCTATTTTAACTGCCATAGTTTCATCACATGGAAAACTGGGATTTGACTCTTGTTGTTCTTGTTCTTGTGTGGCTTTGAGTCATTTCTGACTTATGGCCAACCTAAGGCTTTTCTGGGGCTAAGAGTGTGCAATGTGCCCAAGTCACTCATTGGGTTTCCATGGCCGAGCGGAGAATCAAGCTCTGGTCTCCAGGGTCATAGTTCAAACCACTACACCACACTAGCTCTCTTGCAGTTTAGGGAGAGGTATTTAAAATTCTCAGCCAGATTGCTCCAATGCCTCTGCAAAGTACAAACCCCAGGATTCCATAGGATGAAACAAAGGCAGTTAGTGTGGAATGATGTTACTTTAATTTTGTAGTGTGAATGGGCCCACTAGATATGAAACCACAATGGTGTTCTGGCCATGTCCCTTCCTCCCTCTCCCAAAATAAAGTGTTTATGGAGCATTAAAATATTGTTTCGAGGAACCTGCAAGATCATTCATATTTGAGATGGAGCTGTCCTCAAAAAGTAATTATAATGGGTATGGAGTTGATGCTTTGTTGGATTAAACAGCACAGTTTTCTTAAAACTGAAAGTATTGTGTTGGAGCGGAAAAGGCATCCATCTCTACTGAGGGTCTAATCATCACATGCATTTCAGATTTTAGGAATTAATGAGGCTTTGCACTCCTTAGTTAGGGAGCTTATAGACTTTATAATAGCAATCAAGATATACTGCCCTCTTTATTCAAATAATAAAGGTATTTATCTGTTATTCAGGGTGCAGCTACCATGACTCATGAGCAAAATTCCCTAAAATAGCAGCTTCAGTTAATAACTGCTCCTGAATTATTCCCATCAGTTCCAAAAACAGCTAAAGGGCCCTGATTCTGAAGGCAGCCATTCTTCTCCCTTTGCCCCATCTCCAAAGCTGCTATTGGAAATTATAAGCATTTGGAAGATTTTGGTATACCTGTTACTTAGAAGTTTTTAAAAGAAAGTTTTTAGAAGAAGAGAGGAGAGTTCGATGCAAAACTATATCAATATGCACAAAGGCTTTTTCTTTTAAGTAAATGAATGCCCAAAATCCAATAGAGGATTTGCATAGTGTAAAGTTATGCCAATGTCACTATGTCATAGGAAAACTAAGCTGCCTGTATGCCAAATTGCTCAACGAGTCATGCAGCTTATGTACCACCATTGCACAATAGTTGTTGCCTCCCCCACATCAAAGTGCACTAGGAGATGCACTTATACAATGCCTTAAAAGTGCAACCAATTCTGCAATTGCTATACTCATGGAATGCCATCTGTGCAACCATGACTGGGATAGGACTGTTGTGGAACATCCAAAAAGTGCAGCCATCAATATAAGTGGTACTTATGCCAGTGTATGTCATCTAATGGAATTCTACTCATATAATAAAATATAAATGAAACAAAATCACTGCCACCACCATCATCAGGCAATTCAGTGTTATTATTCCAGGTCGTATTCCAATTGAGGTTGAGAGGCTGAGGGAAAGGAGCTAGCCCAAAGCTACAGAACAATTAGGAAATGTAAGAGGCAAGATGCAAACAGGAGTTTCATCATTCATAATTCAGTCTCTCTCCAGCTGCAATCTTTTATGAACTCCTTTGTTTCACTGAACACAATGGAACTTACTTCTATGCTACAATATCTCTCAAATGCGACAATCAACAGGAAAATAAAGTAAAATTTTAAAGAGAAAAAGAAGGAATATACTGGTTGGTCCAAAGCCCATGTGTGCTTAGATTCACTGTCTTATTTGAAATTAATTTCTTGCTGTCAGGACTGATTGAGTTGATGCTTTTGTGGAAATATTGTTGAAATAGTCTTGTTAAATAAAGTTGCAGTTAGCTACTAGCTAGCTAAACATGTCTTTAGTTTAAAGCAGCTGTACTGAATTGATAAACTCAGAGTCAGCTGTTTTGGCCACCTCAAAAGTGGCTTTTTTTGCTTTGACTATAAAATCAGGGCTGAGGCATAATTCTTTCAGAAGGAAGAAAATAAGAGTGGCTATCATTTTGTTTTCCTTAGAAAACTCTGTTCTGCTTCCTATACCAGTCATCACTATAGGAGCCGTGGTGGCGCAGTGGTTAAATGTCAGTACTGCAAGTCACAAGGTTGTGAATTTGATCCTGCCCGGCTCCAAGGTTGACTCAGCCTTCCATCCTTTCGCAGGTCAGTAAAATGAGTACCCAGCTTGTTGGGGGCATGTATAGAAATGTTTTGAAATACATGCTATTTGTAAGTTGTTCACCGCCTCGATCCATATGGAGAGGCAGGATACAAATAAATAAATAAATAAATAAATAAATAAATAAATAAATAAATAAAATAGACAGCAGCAGAAGACCTACAGAAAACACCAGGCATAAATCCACTTGCTAGTCATAACTACAGTAGGGCCACTGAATCAACAGGAACTTGATTAGTCAATACTTACTTACGTTCCATTTACTTAATGAGATTATTTGAGTTTGGGCTAAAAATTACATTTAGGCTACACAGTATATAGTGGGTGGTGGATCATTCTCCCATCAGTTATCTCTGTTCAAGTGGTCTTGCCATGTTAAATGCCTCTCCAAAGAAAGAGCAATGACTAAAGAAAGCTTGTTAAATATTAATAATGGTGTGCTGCTCCATGCAGCCCTAATTTTTAAACCTGAACTTCTGTATAAAATGTTTTCCTCATATGGTGTTCTTATTTTTTAAACATCTATGCCTTGCAAAAAAAAAAAAAAGTTCCAAACATTCTGTGTTTGAAAGCAGACCTAAAACTTTACTTTTTAAATCATATTTTTAAATAAAGCAGACCTAAAAGTTTAAAGGGTTCTACGGGGGTGAGGTGGGGAGTCACATCAACAGTTCAGCACTGTTCCAAAAGGAGACCCACTCAGTGGAACTTATTCCCAAGCAAACGAAGAATCAACAAACTGATTCCGAATGTCCAGTTCTGACTCAAACTTGTACCAGCTGTGAGGTGTTAGAACTGGGCACAAGACTGTTTTGCTGCCAGAGATCCATTTCTGCCATAAGATTTATTTCTGATAGCAGAAGTTTCTTCTGCAGTTTAATCTCAGAATCTACCAACAGAGTAGTTTGGTGGCAGGACTCCTCTGCTGGCTAAAATCTGCCTGCAGAAGAACCCACAAACAGGCAAGGAAGGGATGATATGAGGATCTGAGTTATGCCTGATTGTCCTTATATGACAACAATGCTGGCACAAAATCATGCTATAGTCATACTAAGGAATTTCCAACACATCTAGGCTGGCTCAACTAGCCCTTGGCCATCTTGGCCAGTTAAAATTGCCCCCAGTGTTGAGGAAGGGACCATTTCATGAAACCATTTCATTTTGAAGTACTGTATCAGTTTCTTCTTCTTCCTTCTCCTCTTCTGGCCAAATTGCCATTTCTCCCCAGTCCTGGCACAAGCTCATTAGAACCCATATATCACACTGCTAAAATGTTTTTCATTGTATGTTTCTACAGAAATTATTGAGATGCAAATCAAAAGGAGGGCAAAATATTTATTCATCCTCCCCCTCCCCTTTCCCTCTCCTTCCCTTTAGGATTGTAAACGTAGGCCTAAATCCAATTCCTAACGCCAAGTAGAGTAAACCACTGGATAAGTGCAACTTAACATAAGTGTTGACTAACGAAGTTCCCATTTATTCACTTGGTCTACGCTATTGAGACTAGATTCTCAACTAGATCCAGACCTTAGGCATATTAACTTGGGAGTAACCCACACTGAAAACAGAAGAGTTTAATGCATAAGTAAACATGCATTAAATATGCAGATCCTGCCTGGGTAAAAATGCAGAGTCTACTTTCATGACTGCAAGTTGATGAGAAAGCAGCATCTATTGAAATTATAGCGCCTTGTGACTTTCCAAATAAACAAGTACACCTGTGCTGCAGTGGTATAGTGGTAAATTTAGAAGTTCAGGAAGTCACCATGGCATCTCCTATAGCCATCCCCCTGCAGACTACAATTGTGCAATATAATCAGGCTGACTGCTATGGTCTACATCAGTAATTCTTAATTTGGGGTCCCAGGGGGCTGCGATGTTCTCAAAGGAGGCCTGCAAAAGCTTGAAGAAATATTAGGAGCTTCTACACTTAAAACAGAAAGAGGGAGGGAGGGAGGGAGGGAGGGAGACAGACAAATCTGTATGAAATCATTCCAATAAAAATATTATTGTGTGTTTATTTACTTATTTTTCCCTTCTCTCCAAATTTGAAGACCCTTGATGAGCAATTTAAAATAAATATATAATACACTTTAAGGTTTTAAATCTTGAGTTAAGTCTTGGCAGTCTGTGGCAACAAAAGATATTTATGTAACTACCATGAGCTTTGCTTGTGGCAGGCATGTCTCAGTAGGAGTGAGAAAGCTGGATTCAAATGTGCCATAGAGTTGTCAGGTTAGCAGCAGCATATTCCCTGAGGCAAGGAATCCTATTCCCTGAGAACTATATCCTTAGGCCAGGGGGTGGACTCTTGTTGATGTCACAAAGTCAGAGCAGGAAAGGGTTGGCACGGGGGTCAGAAATGTTTCTGAATCAGTTGATTGTGGAAATGGGCATGAGGGCAATCCAAGTAAAAAACAGATCACTGGGTAACATGCCAAACCATTACCAGAACATTTTAAGAAAAAAAAATACAACGTCACTTTTGTCAACTAAGAAGACTGCAAAATGTGTCTGGTAGATACAGCCATGGCTGCTGTTTTTTCTGGGTCTTACACCTCACGTACCATGCTTCCAACAGCATGGCATGGGGCCTATACACACTATAGAATGATAGTGTTATTGTTCCACTTTAACTGCCATGGTTCCATCCTATGGAATCATGGGGTTTGCAATGTAGGGTTTACAGTTCTGGACCAGAGAGCTGAGTCCTAGGATTCCATAGGATGGAACCATGTGCATCAGTGTTGTATATGTGCAAGATACATGTAAGTACTTTCATGTTGAGACAGAGCGCACTAGTGTAAGGTGGGAATGGATGGCAGTGGGTGCCCTGGCTTTAAAGCCAGTTCACCTCCTCCCCATCTCAAACTTTCTCTCCTGTGGAATGACGTATCATGAGATTCCTCTTCCTGTCTGGAGATGTACACCAATTCCCAGAGACTTCAGTTGGTTCCCTGAAACAAGGTAACTCTACTCTGCCATAAAATGCACTGAGTGGCTTTGAGTCTGTCTGTCTCTTTCAATATAACTTCCCTCCCAAGTCCATTATGAGGATTCCTCATCCCTTCATTTTAATGAGTTGGGTGGGTTACATCTTTCTCCCCCCACCAAACTAATTTAAAGGGGGGAGGTTACTTAGAGCCAGTGTGGTGTAGGGCTCTTAATTTTGGACTAGGCCTCTGGGAGACCAGAGTTCGAATCCACTCAGCCATGGAAACCCACTGGGCAACCTTGGGCAAGTCACCTTCACTCAGTGTCAAAGGAAGGCAAGAGCAAACTTCCTCTGAACAAATCTTGCCAAGAAAACCCTATGACTGGTTGCCATAAGTCAGAAATGGCTTGAAGGCAAAAAACAACAACAGACTTATCTCTTTCCTCCTTTTTTAAATCAAATTGGAAGGGAGTACCTTTTTCTCTTTCTCTCCCATTCACCCCGCCCTTTTAAAAAGACAAGACCATATAGTCATCCTCCACATTTGAAGGTTTGACTTTAATAGATTTGGTTGTTTGCAAGTTTCTTCAAGCCCTGCCCTCCCCCATCAGGTGCTTCTTTTCTGGGGGACTTTTTCTCTCAACAGCTCCAATCAGACTGTGCAGCCATTTAAAAACCCAGCTCTGGTCCTGGACTGGCTTGCAGCCTGATTTCTCAGCATTACAAACCCTTTCCATACTCAAGGAAGGAGATGGGCAAGAGAGAAAATAGAGGGCCATGATGCCAACCCACCACCTTTCCCTTGCCTTTTCTTGACCTGGTTTGAACCCTGGGTGCCCATTCCCCTCACCATGCCTGGGCCCCCTCCCTGCATATTTTGATATTTGTGGTTTTTCCACTTTTTCAGCATCCTGCACCCCTAACCTTAGTGAATGTGGAGTGTCAGGTATATACTGACAATATTGAGGCTGAAATCCTATACCTGTTCAGCTGGGAGCAAGTCCCATTAAACTCAGTGTGGATTACAGATTTATGGATTTCCTGCTCTCCTCCGGTAATGCTATATATTGTCTCTCTTGTAAACCAATAACAACTTCATTTTTATATACATATATATATATATATACATATATATATATATATGGGATACCAGCATAGTCACAACAATGTGTTGTGCAAGGTGTGCTGAGAACATAAAGCAAAAATAATAATTTGTCACAGTTTCATTCACTGAGGTTTAGAAAGAATATTTGAACTACACGACACAGCTTCAGACCAACCATTTCAACTGTCACGATTCCATTTTACAAAACCCTAGGTTTTGTAGTTTGGTGAGATATTTGGAATTCTCTGCTACAGAGCAGTAGTACTTGTAGTGCAGGGGAATAGATTAGAGAGCTCTAAAAGAGGATTGATTGATTAATTGATTTCTTCCTTCCTTGCATGTGTATGCTGCCTTTCTCCTAGGGTGGCATCAAGTAGAATTCTGACATCCTCACCAAGGTACAAATCCCTAGATTTTTGCCTTATACCACCTAATTCACAAATATACCAGAGGATTCTCTAAATGGCTTTGTGTCACATTTATTGACTTTTCTTCAGCTTTTGATACAATCAGTAGAAATCGTTTGTGGAGTAAAGTTGCAATGACTAGTATTGATAAAAGACTGTTGTTCCTAATTCAGGAATTATATACAAATACATCTATGCGCATTAGGATCAGTACTGACGGAAGGCTGACACAGGAAATCTGTACAACAAAAGGAGTTAGACAGGGGTGCTTGTTAGCACCCCTTCTGTCTAATCTTTATATAAATGATATAGTAACTCAGCTAAATCTCCCTGATCATTTCCCTCCCTCAGTAGGAACTCATAAAATAGCACTTTTAATATATGCTGATGACATCATTTTGCTCTCAATGAATAAAATCAGGCTGAAGAGACGTCTTAACAAACTTTATGAGTTCCATCATACAGAACAACTTAGAATCAACTACACTAAATATAAGGTTATCATTTTTGGTAATGTTCACCTAAATTTAAATGGAGCTTGGGTGCTAACAATATAGAACAGCTCTCCTCCTTTAAATACTTGGGGGTATATTTTGATGTGAAAAATTATTGGAAGATACAATTACATAATATCAAAACAACAGTACAGAAGTCAGCCCATGCTACTTTGAAATTCTTCTGTTCTAAAGGGGGGAAACTGGTATTACCAGCTTTGAAAGTATACCTAGGGAAAATAGTTGCTCAAATGTAATGTGGTATAGAGATCTAGGGGGTAAATCATGAGAACTTGAGTGACTGAAAGTCTGTCAGAACAAGTTCTTGAGGTCTTTGCTGGCAGCACCATCTGGGACTCCAGCTGCATTGCTCAGAACAGAGTTAGGTGCAGCATCTGTAAAAACAAGGGCTGGGTTGGCAACCCTTATGTATTATAAGAGGGTCCTAGACATGACAGAGGATCGTCTCCCTAAGCTGAGTTTAGGCGAGCAATGAAGATAGGTCGCTGGGCAAAGTTAGTCCAAGACCTATTAACATCTAAAATTCTCTCAACAGGTGTTTTTGTCTTTCAAAGCTATATATTTACAAGCTGGATAATGAGCAGGACCTAGGTCTAATTAAAAGTTTAAATTTTTTACACTGGTATCGTTTGGTAAAATCCAATCATTTGAGAGCTCAGTATTTACACACACTCACTTTTTCCCCTTTGAGAATCGCTTTCTTTTTTTTTATATATAATTTTTTTTAATTGATTATACAACAAAGAAAAAAAACAAAAACAAAAAAATAAAACACCATGTGATATACATAATAGTGGAACAAAAAAAAATTCAACCAACGCAAACTTACATTATTATTTCTCTCTATTACCATTAGAATCATAAACTTATTCAGCTTATTCTATATCATACTACTTGTATATTTTTGTTACCTATCTTTAATTCTTATTCTCATTATACTCATTTTTATTATAATAATTTCATTCTTAATTCTATATTTTTCCCTTAGATTTAATCTATTACTATTACTAAATATAATCTTATTACTTAACATATCAAACTATCTCTAAAGGTAAACTTTCACAGAACTACATTTCCAAACTATGCCAACATCTGTTCTAGATGGCAGATACAGAAATATTCCTAGAAATTTAAGGGTCTACATCTGTGGCATGAGTGAGGTAGAAGATATTATACACTATCTACTCTTCTGCCCCCTCTAGCAAAACCCCAGAAAGAGATTTTTGGGACATATTTTGGCATCAAGAGACCCCTTATATAAAACTTTGCTAGCTGCTTTCAGATTGCGATCCACATGTTACCTATAAAACAGCCTTATTTGCCAAAGCTGTTAAAAGTATCCATGCCAGCTACTTGAAAGAGATTGCTATAGATTGTGCTGGAGATTCCATGATTTAATATCTTATATTTGATGTATGTATATATATATCTATACATTTTTATACTGGTTTTATAGTTTTTAACTGTATTTGTAATGGCTTTTGGTCAA